>JAFFSR010000213.1:1295000-1907500 GCA_017163975.1 Anastatus disparis | reverse complement strand
ACTCGACCACATGCGCGAAAAGCAAGTAGCAAATTTGGATTCAGCGGCTCAAAATACATATATATCACCTACTTGCTTGTTGGGACCTCCAACTTCATACGAAACCTTCTGGGTGCCTAGACTATTCCTCTCTGTCCTTATATCTTAGATTGATTTTCATTTTTAAAATATATTAGTACATTCTTGCCTCTCTCTTCCTATTTCCTAATCACTCTCTCACATTCACTAATTTTTCTTGAATAGAAATTGTATTTTAAATCACATTTAAAAAAATAAAATCAAATTACTCTAACTCAAAGAGTTCTATGAAAAAGCATTGCGCCAAAGCACTTGGCAGCGTTTTTTTTGTTGCATGTGATTCGTGTTTTTTTTTTGTATTATTTCAAGATTTTGTGTAGCGTCATGGGAGTAAGATTTATTACAAGTGCTAGTAGCGTCTATTGTGGTTTCTTTTTCTTTGTACGATTTACCTTGCGTCCTGAGCGTCTATGAGAGAGAAGCGAAAGGGAGAACGAGAGGAAGCCACAGCGACAAAATCAACTTCGCCTGGACAAAATTCACTAGGAATCCGCTTCTCTCAAATTTAAGGTAATATTGTCAAAAATAAGCTGCGCGCGCGTACTTGCAAATTTAGCTTCTTCTCGCGGAAAAGAAAATCATTGTTCGATAAAGCACGTTCTTGTAATAGAAAATAAAAATTTATAAATAATTATAAACGGTTGAATAGAAAAAAAAGAGAGAAAAAAATTAGAACATTATGGAAAGGAAGAAAGCGGTTGCGCCATCGAAGCGTCGTTGGTGCCGGTCGTGAGAGAGAAAAAGAGAGAGTTCGAGGAAAAAAGGGAGAGTGATTTTTGTACGGTGTCGTTTTTTTGTGTAGTGACCTTTTCTTTTACTTTTTTTTTATCACTTAAATTATTTTTCTTGGTGTGTGTAAGAAAGAGAGAATTCTAGTTTTACCTAAACGCATGTGATTTGTTTTACATACTTAAAGTGTAAATAAAAATAAATGTTATAAGAAGAGAGCGTAATAGAAAATCTAGCGTTATGCATGCAGAGAGAGAGAGAGAGAGAGAGAGAGAAAGAGAGAGAGAGATGTTGATTGAACGCAGAAAGTTGGTGCGTTAATATATTGGGTTGTATGTAATAATAGTTTAAATTCGGCCGTGGCCAGAGAAAAGTTTAGTGAGACAAAAAAGATTAGTGACGTCCGTTAGTTGGGAGAGACGCGGGAGAGAGAGAAAAAGAGAGCGTGAGAGAGATATGTGTGTGTGCTATAGCGAGCGACGATTTTTTTTTGTGCTGAAAAGAAGTTACTTAATTAAAAATCTTATTGTAATAAGAAAAAAATAGGAATGAGAATGAAATTACTTTTAATCTAGAAAAGAGTGTATTGAATTATTTATGTGAAACATTTTGATAAAATTCTTAAAAATAAAAAAATTCTAAATAAAATTTGTTTTTTGATGAACGCGGTTAACGAGAGCCGGTGCGCCCCGAGCATGAGCTGATTTTCGGTCGAATCTCCTCTGAGAGAGTCTAGGCAAGAGAATAGACAGAGTAAAATTATAAATTTTTGAATTTGTACGTTTCAGGTATTTTTGCAGCGGCACAAAAGTAATTCAATATTTTAAAATTTTGAAATTGACATCAAAATTTTTTTAAGCATCGCAATTAATTGCACAACAATAAACCTTAAATAAATCAATTAAATTGACGGTAAGTCAATATTTTCAATTTTGATCTAGCAATCAAAATGCATTAAAACACTATATTTGATTACACACGAATAAAATTCAAATTAAAAGAACTAAATCAAAGGTAATTCTGTATTTCGAATTTGATGTGAAAATCAAAATTCATTGAAGCATCTTATTCAAATGTACATAAGTAAACCACAAATTAATCAAATTCAATCAAGAGTAATTCATTATTTTGAATTTTGTTATAAAATTCAAACTTATTGAATTATCACAATTAATTACACGAGAATAAACCTAAAATTAATCAAATTAATTCGATGCTAATCTAATATTTCTATTTTGGACATGAGAGTCGAATTTTATCGAAGCATCATATTTAATTGCGCACAATTAAACTTATAATTAAACAAATTGAATCGACGGTCATTTAATATATTGAATTTTGATGTAAAAATAAAAATTTATTAAAATAATATATTCGAAGGCACACAAATGAATACTCAAATTGAATAAATAAAATTAATCGTAATTTAACAGTTCGAATTTTGGTGTAAAAATCAAAATTTATCGAAGCATTATAATTAATCGCACAAAAGCATACACAAACGTACAAACACACACACTGACGTACAAACACGTGCTAACACGTACACACACGTACACACATGTACGAACACGTATACACATACAAACATGTACACACACATGCAATTACGTACATATTTACAAACACGTAAGCACACGTAGAAACAGAAGCACAAACATACATACACGAACAAATACGTTTGTGCACGTACAAACACGTACGAACACGTACACATTAGCAGAAACACTTGCACACACGTGCGGATGCGTAAAAACATGTACAAATAAGTTTACATACGTAGAAACAGGTACAAACACGTACAAACACGTTTATATATATACAAACACGTATAAACACGTACAAACATGTACACACAGGTACAAACATGTACAAACACTAACACGTACGTAAAAACACGTACAAACACGTATAAACACGTACAAGCACGTACAAGCACGTACAAACACGTACAAACACGTACAAACATGTACAAACATGTACACACACGTACAGACGCGTACACACACATACACACACGTACAAATACGTAGAAACACATACGCACACGTACAAACACGTATATACACGTACAAACATGTACAAACACGTACACGCACGTACAAACACATACACACATGTGCAAACACGTTGAAACACGTGCAATTACGTACACACACGAACAAATACGTAGACATACGTTCAGACGCGTACACACAGGTACAGACGCGTACGCACACGTACAGACGCGTACAAACACTCACAAATGCGTACGCATTTGTAGAAACACTTGCAAACACGTACGCATTTGTAGAAACACTTGTACACACGTATAAACACGTACAAACATGTACAAACACGTACAAACATGTACAAACACGTACAAACCTGTTCACACACGTATAAACACGTACAAATACGTATAAACACGTACAAACACATACAAACACGTATAAACACGTACAAACACATACAAACACGTACATACACGTATAAAGACGTATGCACATGTACACACACGTAGAAACACTATAGAGAATACATATATATCTAAAGGAGACAATAGCTAACATTTGAAACTTTTCTGTAACGTCATAAAAAAGTCACTACAGCGTCACAGATGGAAAAAGATTCCAATTTTTAAAATTCGGAGCGCTTGTAAACGTTTAAAATAACGTTCTGGCATATTTTTATATATGCGATTAGTTTGCCGTTGATGAAAAATATATCTTCTGATATTTATATAAAAAAATGTCATTTTACGAGCTTATCCCTACTGAAAAAATCCAAGTGATTAATCACTTAATTTATCATCTAATTTATCATCTGATTTATCATATGATTAATCACCTGACTTTGTGAAATGATTTTACACCTGATTAATTAAGTGATTTATAATGTAATTAATCAGATGATTAATCATATGACTAATTTTAGATGAGTTATCATATGATTAATCATATGGTTAGTCATGTACCCGATTTTGTTTTATTATTTTACACTTAATTAATCAAGTGATTTATCATATGATTAATCATGTGTCTAATTTCATATGACTAATCATATGATTAATCATGTGGTTAGTCATGTACCCGATTTTATGTTATTATTTTAAACTTGATTAATCAAGTTATTTATTATGTGATTAATCATATGATTAGTCATCTGAAATAAGCCATACGATTAATCACATGATAAATCACTTGATTAATCAAGTGTAAGATAATAACATAAAATCCGGTACATGACTAACCACATGATTAATTATATGATTAGTTATCTGAAATGAGTCATATGATTAATTATCTGATTAATTACATTATCAATCACTTGATTAATCAGGTGTAAAATCATTTCATAAAGTCAGGTGATTAATCATATGATAAATCAGATGATAAATTAGATGATAAATCAGTTGATAAAATCAAGTGATTTATCACTTGGATTTTTTCAGTAGGGATATGACAAATGAATATATTATAAGCAGATTTTTTCTTTTAGACTTAAAGCATTTTAATATAATAGAAAGATTTTTAATAAGCAAAATTAATTAATTGATTACATTTTTTTGGAATTCTTAGTTTATTTGAATTTTAATGAAAAACGCGCTATGGACAAATTTCACGTATGTCAGCCACGTGCGTTAGGCATACAGACAACGCTTACTACGTCTTGTCCAATTTAATACGAGTAAAAGAGACAAAAAGAGACGCCACTGGTATGCGTCATTATCGCTTTACACTCAATTCCGTAATATTGTAAATGATTTCCCTTCTTACTTTTAATTTGAAAAATGAGTGAATAATAAAAGAAACATGTCATAACGTAGTATTTTATCGCTAAAATATTGATAAGGCAGTAATAAGCTTGCATAATAATGTGAAAAATATCGTATAAAAAGTAAATTCAAACATTAGGTGTAAAAGGGGTTGTAGGCACTAAGAATAAGTAACAACGCCTAGTTTCTTTCATTAGAACTCATTTTCGACATACAATAATCAATTAAGTATAGCAATGAACTTAAGGATCATTTTTTGAATAATTATAATTAATAATTTCTCATGATATAATGCAATTCATATCTATTTTTAATATTAATATAAGAGTATCCAAGTTATTAGGATTGGGGTTGTTGTAGTCGCGCGCGTAAGATTACATGTGAAGCAAATGAAATACTACGCGCATCTACTATTAGCTATATAGATAATCGAGATGATTATCTGCTAAACACCCTTAAAACCTACTGCACAGCAAAAATTGCTCTCTTATTCGTATCTGTAGCTCCAGCCAGTATTACTCTTTGACAGAAGGTCAGAAGAAATATAGAAGTCTTCGCAGCTGCCATCGTAAGTATCAAGCAACTCAGGAGATGTGCTTATCAGGGGGGTTATTCGCTAGCCTATTAAGGATAACGATTGACTTAATGTTTTGACGTCAAAAAGCGTTAAAGACTCTACTCTTTTAAGTAATCGATAAACGCATATGAAAAAACGCTGCCAAGTGCTTTGGCGGAATGCTTTCTCATAGAGCTCTTTGAGTTTCATTATTTTTTTTATATTTATTTAAATATGATTTTAATATAAAAAAATTGTCTAACATTAATATTTATTAATAAATTTGTAATTTAAAAAAACGAAGTCAACATCTAAATCAGTAGTACTATTATAAATTTTCAAGAGTTACTCAGAAATCAAAAGAAGTGATAAAAAAGCTTCGCTTATAAAATTATTTTTTTTAAACTTGGTTCATAAAGACAGTAGCGAATAACTTGTATACACATTTTAGAGCAAATCTATCGAGTACTCTACGTAAAATGGAAAAAAACTGAAATATGAAAATTTTTTAAGAAAATTTTTAAAATTTTCTAAAATGAAAACTACGCTAAGAAGATCGTTTTATAAAAGTTATCCTTCTTTTGACAGATGCAAATTATTCCCATGGATATCTCAAAGCAAATTCATCAAGTAACTTACGTAAAATACAAAAAAAATTAAAAATCGAAAATTTTTTCAAATTCTTAAAATGGCTCTATAAAAAAAACTACACTATGAATACGAATTTTCAATAGCTTCCCGTCTAGTTATACAAAAACATAGATGGTATACAAAATTTGAAGCGAATCCATCGAGTAATTTTCGAGATCTAACTGGTTGAATAAATAACATTTTCTTTTCAAAATTTCTTTTTCTAAATTTTAAAAATGCTCTAAATTTAAAACTACGCTATGAAAATCAATTTTTGAAAATTTACCTTCTTTTGGCAGTCGCAAATAATTTCCCTGCAATTTTTAGAACAAATCTATCAAGTACTTTACGTAGAATAAAAAAAAATAAGAAAAGAAGAATCAAAATTTTTTTTAAAATCTTTAAAATTCTCTAAAATTGTAACCACACTAAGAAAATTCGTTTTCAAAAGCTTATTTTTTTCAGACAATAGCAAATTAATTGTATAAAAATTTTGGAGGAAATTTATGGTATGGTTTACGCAAAATAGAAAATAAATGAAAAATAAAAATTTTTTTGAAAATTTTCAAAGTGCTCGAATATTAAAACTGCGCTGAGAAAATTTCCAAAGCTTGTTTTCATCAGACCGTAGCGAATAAATTGCATACAAATTTTGGAGAAAATCTATCAAATGGTTTTCGTGAAATAAAAAAAAATTAAAAATAAAAATTTATAAAAAAATTTTAAAAATGCTCTAAAATTAAAGGTGTGCTAAGAAAATTAGTTAACAAAATTTTTTATACTTTTGGCAGTCGAAATTAAGTTCTATATAAATTTTCGAACAAATTCTTCGAGTAGTTTACGTAAAATACAAAAAAAATGAAAAATCGAAATTTTTTAAAAATTCTTAAAATGATTCTAAAAAAAAACTACGCTAAGAAAACCAATTTTCAATAGCTTCCGCGCCAGTTGATCGAAAAATTGAATTGTATGGAAAATTTGAAGTAAATCCATTGAGTAGTTTTTAAGATTTTATTGGCTTAATAAATAGAAACATTTTTTTTTATTTCAAAATGCTCTAAATTTAAAACTAAGCTAAGAAAATCAGTTTTTAAAGATTAATTTTGTCCGGGCAATCACAAATAATTTCCGTGCAAATTTTGAAGCAAATTCATCGAGTATTAAACAAAAAAACCAAAAAACGAAAAATCGAAATTTTTTTTTTTTTTAAACTCTAAAATGAAAACTACGCTAGAAGAACCAATTATCAATAGCTTCCCAGCAAGTTAGTCAAAAAACTAAATTCCATGCAAAATTAGAAGCAAATCCATCGAGTAGTTCTCGAGATACAGTTTACTAACAGAATTCATACATCCACACATACACACACACACACACACACACACACACACACACACACACACACACACACACACACACACACACACACATACATACATTTTCTGGAAACCACTTTTTTCGAAACACAATTTTTCGACTCACCGAGTTCAAATATGTACAAATTAATGAAAAAATAGAAAAAAATTTTTTTATCGATACAATGCTTTCTTTATGAGAAAGCAAAATGTTTTAATTTATTATTAAATCTTTTATAGCAGACATTTACAACATAAATATTTCAAATTAAAATAATTTCAAATAATTAATCCATCAAAATTAACATTATTACAAAAAAAAATTGTTTTTTTCTAGTTTTTGGCATATTTATTCGCATATAAATTACAATTTTACTAATCTTTTTGTATATTCATATTAGATCTTGTGTTCTCTACACATTTTGTATATGGATTTAAAATTGACAGTTGATTGGGACATTATGAAAACTTAAGTAATATTTTATAACTTGTTTAATTTTATATGTTAATAATTATATATTCAAAATAATAATTAGAAAAAAGGTCATGATCCATTCGTTTTAAATCTGAATACGAAAAAAAATAAACTTTAACAGTATTTACCTTAAAACACACAACGTCTAACATTCATATTAGAAATAAATCTGTATTTACGTTTCTATTATATATTCTTCTAACTTAACATCATCCAAGTCAACATTTTCATTTTGAAAGACGAAATTTCGAAAACTAATATTTTTAAGTTCTGCAGCAAACTTAATAATTTAATCGAGAAACTGTAGTTGATATAGAATATAAAATGCAAATTTAGATTAATATATAATTTTATCAAAAAACGTTTTTTATTGGCGGTAAGATAAGTTTATCTAAAACAATATTTATATTATTTTTTTTAGTTTGTTTTTATTATAGTACATATAAGTCACTTTAAAACCTGCAGATCCAATTAAATTTTAAATTATACACAATTTATCATTTAATCACGTATGATTACAAATAATTTTTATGATCACTAATGTAAATAATAATAAAATAATGTTCGCTTTATATATATATATATATATATATATATATATATATATATATATATATATATATATATATATATATATATATAGGTGTATTCATACGCTGACAGAAAAGATATTTCGATCCTCTTGGATATAACTTAAAATCTGTGAAGCAAGAAATTAATTTAAACATCTAGTTACCTACATCTAAGAAATTATTTTTCCATTCAAATGATCACATCAAAGTAATTCTTTTGCTTCAAGAAATCTTTTCTGTCAATGTATATACATATGTCATGCATAATATAACGTTTAACAGTTTAACGTACGATTTACAAGCAAGCTTCAAGTTAGTTGTAAAATTTGTCGATAAAATCGACTTAGTGCTTCAGTTTAGAAGATTTTCGTCATTGCGTAAACATGATCTCTGATAACGTTCGCGATATTCGATAGTATTTGCTGAAAAATGATTACTACGCATGAGCGCGTCGGCATTAAGCTTGCCGTTAGACGTTACAGTATTACTGAATAAGCCCCCAGGTGGCAATATCCAGATAAAGGAGCAACGTGTGATCGTCCTGTGAAGTGCTGTATTTAAAGAAACGCGTTTTGTGATTCTTTGTATCCTTCTCGTTCAGGGGCGCACTAACATTTTTAACACACCACGCCAAGATACTGTATGCCGCACTTGTAAGGAAATTAAGAATGCAACTTTCACTATTTTATGTTAAGTACATTACAAATCACACATGCAAGAACAACTTGTAAAATTTTAAGTAATACAGCAAGCCATTTTTCGTGAAGTAAACCAATGATTATAACCTTAAACCAAAGTACGCGGAGAAAAGCGAAATTCACGCTTCTTTTCACAACAGATGCGCGAGTTTAACGAGTTATTTTATTAAATCAAAATAAAAACTTAAACTTAAAACCAGCGTTTGCTAGAATAAGCAAAATTCATGATCCTTTACGAACTTTTTTTGTCAAAAGCATCTGTTTTATAATCTTAGAACATGATATGCTGTCTCCAGGAGTATATGGTCTAAGTTTATAATGTAACTAAACAACCATGGAAAAAAAGTTTCTTAATTAAATTGATTAAATTATTATAATTAATTATAACATTAAAAATCTGGATGTGGCAGTCGTGGGACTGTCCGACAGAAGCTAATACTTTTTTTGTATTTGATAATTACAGAGTTCTCCTCTTTTCATAATATTTTCATTCCAAATTTATGAGTGAATGGTGTGTTAAATCAAATTCTTTCACTACAGTAAGTACATTTTTTAAATTAACCCTGAGTGGGGACAATTCAAGAAATTCACCAAAATACTAAACATAAATAGTTATAAACAAACTTTCGATGTATAGTATTTTGAGTTTAAGTTTATCGAGTTTGATATCTAATTTTCATTCGAAGTTTATGAAAAAATAACAAACTCAAGTGATTTTTTATCTCTCTATATTATTAAAAATATATCGCCGTCAAAAATAATCCCCATATTAATGGACTCTTATTTTTGTTCCCTCATTTAGTTATATTCAGCCTACTTTAAGCTTTGAAATGTCTTGTTTCCTATACAGTTTTACTACAACTAATTATACGAACTAATTATATATTATAAAAAGACTTTGCCAACGCCGCCGCCGTACGCCTAAAAGTTAGCTTACGGATAGCTGAAAGTTATCTAAAAGCTAGCTAAAGGTTGGCTTAGCGTTAGCTAAATTTAAATTAATTTTAAGCAATTTTAGGTAAATTCTGGTTTGACTTCAGCTGAATTTCAGATCTATTTATATTATATAGACGTAAGCCTCAAATCGAAATTATCTTATCACCTACTTCAGCCTCTACAGCCTTTCGATTATGTGAAAAAGAAATTTCTTTTTTATGATTTATTGTTAAGATTATGTGAAATTCTCATTTTATGCATATGTATAAGGAAATAGAACTTGGGCTTAAAAAATAGTTACGTTATTTTACTTTGAAAATTTTAACAATTTAAAAAAAAATTATGTCAGGTATTTCCTTTAATTCTATTTTATTTTTTTAAGATTTAAAATTAAGATTCTATTTAATTAGTAGATTCAACAATTCGCTTGAATTAACAAACGAATCAATTGTTTGAATGAAGAATATAAACTTCACGGGTGAAAATGATTTACAAAGTGTCATTCAGTTGACGTAATATCACTGAAAATCTAACTTATAAGAAAATTGCAGCGCTCGACCGCACGCGCGTTACTTGTAAAGGTTGTTATATTTTTTTAATTATTAATCAATCGATTTGAAACTTTCCACAAATCTTCTTTGTACAAAAATCAAAAACTTTCTCGCTACAAGTTTCTTGTGCTTGAAAGTTCCATTGATACTTTTTTCTTGAGAACATTATCAGCGCACAATTTGTAATTTGTATTAATTAATAAGCAAATTAATATTTTTTATCATTATCATAAGCTTCACTACGATATTTAGAAGAGATGTTTCAAATTTCAGCGAAATCGGTTAATATTTGCTCGAATTACAATGATTTAAGTTTAAAAAAGCATTGAAATCTAATGTAAAAATTTTCATGTTTTTAATTTTTTTCTCGAAAAATAAAAATTTTATAAAACTGTTAATATAAAAAAGATACGGCGTGATTAGTTTTGCGATTGTTCGATCGAGGTACACGGATACTCAGTAGATACTAGTCATGTTCTTTATTTATCAAAATACAAGTCAATTTTATATAACTCTCACTCATCACAACACAAAGAAATAATTTCACCCGCGCACAAGAATTTCTTTCGCATACAACGAGGCAACTAAACAAACTTATTTAAATTCAATTTAGATTCACACGCGCCCAGAAGATTTCTTCGCGCACACAAAGAAGCAACTCACTTTATTCAATTTAATATATCGTGAAACAAAGAAAACGGTTTTACACGCGCACAAAGATTTCTTTGCGAACACAAAGAAGCACTGACTTTATTTTATATTTAATATATCGTGAAACAAAGAAAACGGTTCTACACGCGCACAAAGATTTCTTCGTGAACACAAAGAAGCACTGACTTCATTTTATATTTAATATATCGTGAAACAAAGAAAATGGTTTTACACGTGCACGAAGGTTTCTTCGTGAACACAAAAAAGCACTGACTTCATTTTACTCTTTCGCCACAATCGAAGTCCATACACTGCTCCCGCGCACACTGCTTGTCGCCTTTATATTGATGCCTTCGTGATTTATAGTGGGGAGTCTTTTGTCATTCTCAGTGAGTGGCTCTTCTTGTTCCTCGCTCTGCTTCCTCCTTTGATGCGGCTCAGTGCAAGATTACTCTACTTAACAACAACGTTAAATTTTTTTAATTTATTTGAAGGAAATGAAATTTTTACCATCAAGTGACTTCACTTTTATCAATTGTTGAAAATTGTATGGGTAATATGTTATTATAAGATAAGTAAGTTCCGTAGTACGGAAAAATTTGGTACTATACCAAATAATTTTTGGGGTAACACGCGTTGAAAGATGTACTAATATAGGTTGTATTAATCTATGTACTGAGTATCAATTAAAAAACGACTGGTAATGTTTTTTTGACTACTGATACAAGTTAGTACATTTTTTTAGATATTTTCCTTTCTCTGTGTGCGCATGTGCAAATTCAAGATTAAGAGCAGGTCGTATATCTCTGTCCTTTTCTAATCAAAGAATTTATTTTTTTGCAAGAACTAATAATTATAGCAAAAAAATAAGGAGATAGCCCCATCTTGTATCATAAAAAGCAATATTTTCTTTGACGAGGAAAAATTATTTTTATCGATTCGTTTTGAAGAAAACCTTGAAAAACTTAACAAATATAGGTTAGGATGGACAATTCAGTTTTTCAAGGTTTTCTTGAAAACGAAGCGATAAAAATAATTTTTCCTTATAAAAGAAAATCTAGCTTTTTATTATACGAGATGGGGCTTTCTTCTTATTTTTTGCTACAATTATTAATTTTTGTAGAAAAATCAATTCTTTGATTAGAAAAGGACAGATATGCTCGACCTCCTCTTAAGGTTGGAATTTGATAATCTTCAGTATTTACATCTTATTACATTATAAAAAGTTTTCTGCCACAGTTATCGACGCCGTTGCCGTGTATAAGAATCAATCGTGGCCCCGGTTAGTTGCAATTTCGTTAAAATAGGAGTAACAAGTTAGCTAAAAGTTCGTTAAAAAATAACTGAAAATTGTATAAAAGTTAGCTAAAATTTAGTTACAATTTAGCAGAAGCAGGATAAATTTGCCTTCAAATTAGCTGAATTTGTTTCTAAAGTCAGTTAAATTAAACAAAATTTAGATAAAAATTGACGAAACGTCAGTCAAAAATTAGCTGATTAAGTTCAATTTAACTGCATTTAGAGATGCGCTATCGACAAAAATTTTCTCTTTTTTTCAGAAGCTAATCAGGTGTAGACTCTAATATTATATCATTATTAAAATCTATACTTTAAAGAAAAGAGAAAATTAAGAAGGTTAGCTGAAGATGGAGAGAGTGAAAAAAAATGAAGGAAGAAAGAATAGAGAGTGAAAAAAGATAATAAAACAAAATATAGTGAAACATAGATGAAGAGAGAAATACATATACTAAAGCCCACATAAGACCCAAGAAAGAGGCCCAAAAAAAGTGCTTGTATATAATAACTACTCATTATATAGGACTCAATAAAAATTGCTATTCTTATTACGATAAAATGCGCAGATCCGTAGGAGCCAAGAATTGTAGGAAAAGGTAGATTCATTTTAATATATAATAACTACTAATTATGTAGGAAACAATATGAAAAGAAAATCTTATTACAAGAATAATTACACACACCCTTATAGTTTATATACTATGGAGGCAGCATGCCGTGTTAAAAAGTGGTGGCAACTTTAGGTAGAGAGAAAGAAGATATTAACTCAAATTCTATCTCACTCGCGTAACGCTCCCGTAAGCGCTGCACCAGAGAGACATTATTTAAATATTTATTTTTTCTCTTTCTCACATCATCGTTAAAATATCCACCAATTTACCATATAACATGCTGCCTCTACATATATATACTCGAAGCACATACCTAAAAAATGCACGAATCCGAAGAACCGGAGATTCGTAGAAAAAGGTGGTGAATATTTCAATTACAATAATATTTAAAATCACTGAAAAGTAAATTAACTCTAGAATATTAAATTTGAATATACGTTATTGTATATGTAAACAAATATTAAAGAAAAGCTTAAGTTTATTACACATATAATATAAAGCTAAGTTTAAATATGTCATCAATGGAATGTCATGTAGTTCTGTTCGATCACATGCATATAGGGATATCTCTGGAACTTTTTAATTTTGAGAAATTGTCTTCACAACAATTCAAAAGTCTATAATACAAGTTTCTGGAGTGGTAAACACTTCAATAAGGGCTTAAATTACTCGTTTCTGTAAGTAGAATATGTAATTGAATTTTGGTATCGATTGAACAATCGTTGTTTACGGTACACAATTTTATACGTCAAAAATGATACTTTTTTCATATTTTTCTACGTGTGTTTCTTGAGCAAAAAGAGCAGTTTAAGCCTACCCTGGTACATGTGCCCCTCTTTAGGAAGCTGTTAGACTATTTTTAATGTTAGTGTAATTTTTAGGTGAAAATTACACTAACATCAAAAATAGTCTAACAGCTTCCTAAAGAGGGGCACATGTACCAGAGTAGGCTTAAACTGTTCTTTTTACCATATTCATTATGCTCGAAAAATTTGAGAATGATCGAAAGTACGTTACTTTTTTTATAGCTCAAGAAACGCACGTAGAAAAATATGAAAAAAGTATCATTTTTGACGTATAAAATTATGTACCGTAAACAACGATTGTTCAATCGATACCAAAATTTAATTACATATTCTACTTACAGAAACGAGTAATTTAAGCCCTTATTGAAGTGTGTGCTACTCCAGAAACTTGTATTATAGACTTTTGAATTGTTGTGAAGACAATTTCTCAAAATTAAAAAGTTCCAGAGATATCCCTATATAATTAACTTTACCGATTTTCAATAAAGAGAAAATATGTGTAGTTTAATATTTAAAATAAAAATATCAAAAACGACAACAACAAATAAAAAGTATAGCTGAATAAGCATGTAAAAATAGCCTTAACTCGGATTTCCCTGAAACTTTGCTTATTTTTTTGTCTTGTTAAAAAACTAAAATCCTGAATGTTTAAGATCCCTATGGTCAAAATTGGCTTTATAATCTCAAAAAACGTGTTTTTCGGTTTTTTTGCTATAATTAGGTGAATTCTTAATGGATCTTCAAAATTCGAAATCGAGATAAAAGAAGACGATAAAATGCATATATTTAGTGATTATGTAAAACCTTACGAGTCTCAAACATAAGCTAAGAATAAATTTGAAAATTTCAAAATAGTCTGTACATTAACGGTATGAATGCATACTTATTTTTAACTTTTAGAAACTTTACTTTTCATAAAATCTATCATTCATATGTTTTGCAAATTTTTGTAGGAATGGTGAAAAGTACCTAAAATATCAAAAAACTGAAAATTTTATAGATTTATAGCATTTTAGAGGCTCTATAGCATTCTGATCATGAAAATAACTCCAAACACATGTTCAGCGACCAAAAAAATTTTCTTAATATCGATATTTAGTCGGATTTATATCATATGCATCCGTAAAATACGAGAATAAGCTTAAAAAAATCGTTTTTCGACCAAAAAGACATTTTGCGAAAGATTTATTAATTATTATAAATCTTTTATTGAAAATTTTTGGAATATCTATTAAATCTTTTATCAAATGTTCCAAGATACGTTTAAGAAATATTTCATGCAAGATTTATAAATAATTATAAACGATCCATGAAATATTTAAAATATTTAAGAAAGAGTGTAGCCGAACAAGTATGTGAAAATAGCCTTAACTCGGATTTTCCTGAAACTGCTTATTTTTATGTCTTGTCAAAAAATTAAGATTCTGAAAGTTTCAGATCCCTAGGCTCAAAATTGGCTTCATAACCTCAAAAAACGTGTTTTTTCGTTATAATTAGGTGAATTCCTAATGGTTCTCCAAAATTCCAAATCGAGGTAAAACCGGACGGTAAAACGCATATATTTAGTGACTATATACAACCTTACGAGCCTCAACCATAAACTAAAAATACTTTTGAAAATTAAATGATTTTGATTACCTCATATTTTTATATATCACGTTATTTAATTAAGGGCATGGGTTCAAACCTGGGTACACACAATTTTTTTCTGCAAAATTTTTTTTTAAATATTTTACTACCAAATCCTTATTAAATAATTATTTTTGAAATTGAAAACTGAATTTAACTAAATTATAAAGAAAAATAATGAATAACAAATAGTAAGCAAACAAAAAATTTATAATTTAAAAGTTAACAATTTTTTTAATGATTCAGAGACTGCTGTATACCGACACAGATACCTGTTTTACCGACTCTATTGCAAATTTATTTTTTATAAAAACTAGTTACTGGAGGCAGAAATTAAAAGATGGCTTCGATGCGTATAATAAATAGCAATATTTTCTCTGATGAGAATAAATTAATTTTATCGCTTGGTTTTCTAGAAAAGTTGGAATAACTTGAAAATCGTATTTTCTGCCTCTAATCTCTAATTTCATAAGTTATTCCAACTTTTCTCGAAAATGAAGCGATGAAATTAACCTATCTTCATAAAAGAAAGTATCAATTTTCATTATACAAATCGAAACTATCTCTTCATTTCTGCCTTTATCTGCTAGTTTTTGGAAAAAAAATAATTTTGTAATCAGAAAAGGACAGAGAGATACGGCAACCTCTTAAATCATATTTTAAGTTAAATAAAGATAATATTTTTTTGTTATCAACTAAAATAGCAGACTAATTTATTTTCAGTTTCAGATTGCCTAAATGTGCATATTTTTGTAAATTATTGTTACGTTCTTGTTTCATTGTCTTTATTTTTTAATTCAAACAGTTAATACCGTAAAGAACGGGATTCTTATCAGGGCATAATTTCTTTTATATAATCAGAAACTACATCTTCTACGGCAACACTAACAAATATAAACTACAGAGCTGTCCCGCACAGCATGAAATGTTTTGAAATATTTCGAAAATATTTCAAACGTTTTATACTGTGTAGGGCTCACTTGCTTGCTTGTACTCCGACACAAGCTCGGCTCGCTAATGTATCTTTAAAAAAGTAAAATATTTTAGTAATATTACATTACTATTTTGATGTTAATTACTTTTAAATAATGCTGTAGCACAAAATGAAATATTTTTGCTGGCTAGGCGCATTATTTGGCGATATTTTGGTGGTGCTCAACAAAACATCGCACTGAACAATATAAACATTCTCAGTAAGAAGCTCTTAAAATCCATCAATATGTTTTTGAGGTTAATTCAAAGAAATCATACAAATAATTGTTTCGAATACATCAGAAAAATAGTAGTTGAGGTCATTTTTAGTCACTATATGCATTTTTTGAGTTTAATTTTATATCTTTGGGCCAAAAATTGTACTGAATAAGATTAAAAATCAGTACCAAGGAAGTTATTGGTCAGTGAATAAATTTTTAAGGTTACTTTGAAGATGACGTGGTAAAATTATAGTTTAAGATGGTAATAAAAAGATTACAGGAGTCTTTTTGGTCGGAAAACGATTTTTTTAAGCTTATTCTCGTATTTTATGGATACATATGATATAAATCTGACTAAATATCGATATTTAGGAGATTTTTTTGGTCGCTGAACATGTATTTGATGTTATTTTCATGATCAGAATGCAATAGAACCTCTAAAATGCTATAAATCTATAACATTTTCAGTTTTTTGATATTTTAGGTACTTTTCACCATTCCTACAAAAATTTGCAAAACATATGAATGATAGATTTTATGAAAAGTAAAGTTTCTAAAAGTCAGAAATAAGTATGCATTCATACCGTTAATGTACAGACCATTTTCAAATTTTCAAATTTATTTTTAGGTTATGTTTGCGACTCGTAAGGTTTTACATAGTCACTAAATATATGCGTTTTATCGTCTTCTTTTATCTCGATTTTGAATTTTAAAGATCCATCAAGAATTCACCTAATTATAGCAAAAAAACCGAAAAACACGTTTTTTGAGATTATAAAGCCAATTTTGACCATAGGGATCTTAAACTTTCAGGATTTTAGTTTTTTAACAAGACAAAAAAATAAGCAGAGTTTTAGGGAAATCCGAGTTAAGGCCATTTTTACATGCTTATTCGGCTATACTCTTTCGAATGAAGATTTACTTTATATTAAAAATTAGTGAAACTAAATAATATAAAGTAATTGAATAAAACCAGGAACTTAAAAAAAATAGAAAACTTAAGCTTCATTTTCAAGAATATTGCACATTAAATAGTATATTTTTCACATAGGGAAAAAAGTAAAGAATGTCCTTAATCGTATGTAAGTTGCAAGGCATAATTCACAAAAGTTGAAAATTGAGCTCGACTTCATAGGTAACCGTGAGTATCTCGTATTATTTCGAACTTCAATATCGTTTGGATATTGAATTCAGTTGACATCAGATAACAAAATTTTAAAACGTGTAACGAATTACGTGTAACGTGTAATATCACTGAAGAACGGCTCTTATGTTTAGATTCTTGACCTTTATATATGACTATTATTTTGAACAATTAAATTAAAAATACACCTTTTTACGTGAAACATACTTAAAAACCGATTTCGTGTTTATTTCTAATTATAATATCTTCACATATGTATTTTATACATACGAAATACTGAATTTAAATACACGTTTATAAGATTAAAATAAAATATTTTAGTTATTTTAAAATTCGAATAATACAAAACAATAAATCGACTATTTGCAATTAACCAACAATTTTATTTGCATCAAATGTAAATTCTCAATAAAATATAAATATTGCGAAGTGTGTGTATCACAAGTAAGGTAATATTATATTTAATTTTATATTTTTTTTTTATTTCCATATCATTGATATTATAATTTATGAATAAATCCTCAATATTAATGAAAAATTATTAGAACACGAAGGAAAATTATTAAGTATTAAAACACTGAAAATGTCAATCGAATAACATTTTCATCAAAATAAATTTCAACGCTATGATTCTTAACAAAAAAATTTTCATTTAACTATCATCCATTGTAATTATTATTTGTGTAACATATATGTAAGAATAATATATTTCATGAATAATCATTTCATTTGATGGACTATTAAATAAATTTATATTTATATAATTGTATAACATAATTTAGTCAATTCAAGTTTTATTGAAGTATCATTCAGAGAATAAAGTACTCGATTAATTTCATGAAAATACATTGGTAATGAAAAATTTATTTGTAAACCAATCTTCATAAATAACATTCATGCAACCTTAATAAGATATTCATATGTACGTGTGTTCGTATTTATATGAATTGTCATTTCCGTAAAAATTGTTAAGAATTGAATGTATTAATAATAATTTCACTAAAGCAATAATATTTTTATTTACAGAAATCTATTAATTTTTATCACACACACACACACACACACACACACACACACACACACACACACACACACACACACACACACACACACACACACACACACACACACACACACACACACACACACACACACACACACACACACACACACACACACACACACACACACACACACACACACACACACACACACACACACACACACACACATACAGGGTGTCCCATTTTAATGAAACCACCGAGAAATTTTCGACAGTTGGCGTTGTATAAAAAAATTGTTTAAACAAAAGTTATTCAAGACAATGGGGGCTATCTTTCTATGAAATTAGTTTTGACCTTGAGATTTATGTATAAGGTCATTTGAAGGTCAGAGTGATTTTTTAAATTGGAACACCCATTTTTTATCCCGGATTTAGAAAGAGCGAGAAATTCTACGTTCAGATAAGGTATTATGTGTGGGGTGCGGTTGACCTCTCGAAGGTCATGTGGGGGCCAAATTCATTATTTTTTTCATCTTTGTACACGAATAGTCGGGCCAGGGTGAGGTTAATAATAATAATAATAATAATAACAATAACCCAAAACCCCAATAACCCGATAACCCAAATAACCAAAACACAATAACCCAAATAAATAAAAGTCCGTTTATCTAAACATTTGCTCATTTCGTGTGTTCATACCACAATTAGGTACGTGAATCAATTTAACCAATCTAGGCAATCGTTTCTCGAATAATCCGGCATATTTGGTCCCTTTGAGTCGCTAGACACTAAGAAATTTCCACGTGAACTATCATGAGAAGGGCTGTTCAGGAGTCACCTCTGTCATAAATAATACTAAAGAAGTGTTATTTAACAATTTAGATGAAACTTTGTAGGCTCGTCCGGAATCACACCAGAAAAGAGAATAAAAATAATTTGTTTACCCACAAGATGGAAAATAATTCTTTTCATGGAGGCTTCGAATACATAAATTTGGCTTTGAAAATTAAAATGTAGTTCAAACTCAATTTTACTGTTGTTTGACCCCTACTATTACGTACAGCTCAAGACAATTTTGTTGAACTTTCTTTCCGAATCCGAAATAAAAAAATTAGGTGTTCTAAAGAAAACAGTGTCTGAACAATTTTTTTTGTACAACGCCAACTGTCGAAAATATCTTGGTGGTTTCTTTAGAATGGGACACCCTGTATCTCTATATATATATAATAATTCTGTATTTGGGATAGTAATCAAATAAATGTTTTTGACACAGCATGCGTAAAATTGCATATAATGAAACGCAGCCAAATTCTTGATGTGCAATTTTACGTACTCTGTGTCAAAAAATAGTTTTTGTTACTAGTGCGTTAAATCATAAATATTCGTGCGATTGCTATGACACTTGGGCTAGCTTAGCCGACCCTCGTGCATATCAACCGCACGAATATTTATAATTTGATGCACTAGTATCAAAAAGTACTATTGTTAAATTGCCTTTAAAAATTATAATATTATATAAATATGTATTCAATTATTCAGAAAGGTTTGTTATAAATAGAACAGAAATATCATTTATTTTAGTTACTTATAATAATTGCATTATTCACAGATATTCACGGTATTTACATTTAAAAACTGTTGAAGGTATCAGGATGGATTTTAAGCCTAAAAAAAAAATTCAAATGTAGACATAATTTTTTTCTTCTAATGATATTAATTAATAAAATTTCTTTTTACCTTAAATATATATGAAATATAAGACTTTGATCCATTAATAATTTTAAAAAACCTCATCCGATGTTTTTTTGTTATGTATATATATATATATATAATTGCCGAAAATAACCATTTTCAAATCGTTACATCATTTTCAAAGATTTTATTATAATTTTTTATCTTATTACAATTAATTCACAGCATTTTCCATAATTTCTTATATTTTTCAGCTTTTGAAAGTAAAAATACACTGAATTAAATTAGTTAATATAAAAGCAATTCTATTGTGATTATTTTTAAAAAAAGTTCATCTAAAAAAAATAAAAATTTTTAAAAGATTTTCAATTTCTAATAATGGGTTTCACTGAGAAAGATAAATTGATCGTTAAGGACAAGAATTGTATTGTGGAATAGCTTACATGTTAACTGATATTTATAAATTAGGATTTAATAGTCTTTGAAATCGGTGCCCCTCATTTAATATGCAAACCACTTTACCAATTCAAATACCGCAATATATTAATTTAGTACCGACTGATAAAGAAGCATTTTTTTCCGGAAATTTTGAAAAAGGTCACTGGATTTGTATGTATTATAATAATAAAATAATTCATATATATGACAGTTTAAATCTTAAATATCTACAAGAAGAGCATAAGATTTATATAAACAGACTATTTCCAAACAAATTAAAATTGAGCACAGTTTTCGAAACAGTACAATCACAAACAAATAATTATGATTGCGACCTTTTTGCAATTGCTTTTGCTGTTGCAATACTTTATAATTTACGTCCATGTTTTTAAGATATTATATTTCTCAAATGAGATTACATTTATTAGGTATTTTTGAAACGCAACAAATCAGAATGTTTCCTTTTTTACATAATTATAATAATACAAATATTAATTTCGATAATCCATCGGACGTGATAAGAAGTTTTTGTCATGAACCGTGCTTCCGAGGAAGTTTAAATACGAATTTAATGTAACTTCAAAATTTCATCTGAGAATGATTTGTAGGCCCATTACATAATTCAGGCATCACTTTTAAAATCATTTTACATGATCGATTTGGAGAAAAATAAGTAAGAATGAAAAAAAGATTCAAAATTAAACCATTTTATTTTATTTATAAAACAAATGCTCAAAAATGTTTAGAACGTCAGTGTAATAGTAAAAATATAATGAAATTAAAGAATATCTACCTTATGTTATGCAGCTATTTAGCTCAAATGTTTATTAAAATTAATGTTGAAAAGTAGTTCTATCGCTATTTACGTATAGATACATAGTATTCAGAAAATGTAAATTCAATGACATCTGTTAATATACACTTTAAGTAGTCATTTGAAACTTGCATATCTAATAAGCAAAAGTCTCCACACCTCTAGGAAACCGATTTAGCTAATACTGCAGGTTATGATTCTTTGATCAGAAGAATGAATCCGTGTTGTTTCTTTTCCTATAATAAGCCCAGCGACAAAGATAAGGTTGTTTCTTTCAAAAATATAGTAACAAGAAGTGCATATAAGAACTTTAATAACCAAATAACTAAAACTTTTACAAAAAAGTGAATGAAAGATAAAAAAGTACAAGTTGAACACTTTACTTTGAACCTTATTGTGTTAAAAAAGTTTTTGTGGTTCAATAGTTATGCTGAATTAAATATTGCTACATATTTTCTTAATATTTTTAGCATGCAACACATAATGAATTTTTACACTATTTAATTAGCATATTTTAATCACCTCGTACACAGCATGGAATATTTATAGAAGCTTCCTGGAATAATGGCATGAAAGATTTAAAATATTTCAGGAATCCTCCATGGAATATTCCTGCAATATTTGTTGATTCTTCTTATATTGGAATATTCCTGCAATATTCGTTGATTCTTCTTATATTGGAATATTCTATGGAATATTATTGGGAAACTCCAAGAATATTTCATTGGAAGATTTGGGTCATCTTAAATCTTTCATTAAAACATTTCAGGAATCTTGCAAGCATATTTCATAAAATATTTCGTTAGAACATTCATGGAAGATTTTCGGAATATTGAAACGCAAGATTTGAAACATTTCATAAACCTTTCATGGAATATGCATGGAAGATTTGAGGAAACTTTCATGAAATATTCCATAAAATATTTCTGGAAGATTTTAGAAATCCATTGTAAAATATTCCATGGAATATTCATGGAAGATTCGTAGAATATTGACACGGAAGATTAGGATTATTTCAGAAAACTTCCATGGAATATTCCTCTAATATTCGTATGTCGTTGATTCTTCTTATATTGGAATATTCCATGAAATATTCTTGAAAGATATCAAGAATACTTCAATGGAAGGTTTGGGTAATCTCACATCTTTTATGAAATGTTCCTGGAAGATTTTTGGAAGGTTTCGATGAAAGATTTAGGGTTTCAGATCTACCAAAAAATATTTCTGGAATATTTTATAAAAGATTTAGAAATGCTAAGAGGGGATAGTAGTATATATATTATTAGTATATATATATTAGATAATAACACATTATACTCATATATCAATACATATACGCATACATAAACATTGACATTAAGTAATAAAATTGCATTTACATAATCGCTTCGACTGTACGCAACAAAGCGGTGACCCTTTCGCTCATATAGTGAGTAAGGTATTGACCAACTACTTGAGGATAAAACTCCCATTCGACGAACATCCCCTTATCGGCGTCACTGAAAATCTCCCGTAACATTCCGCGAGAGCTTTCAACGAAAACTTCATGGAATCCTTCTAGAATATTTCATACGATATTCCACAGTAAGATTACTTGAATCTTTCTATAAAATATTTCGTGAAATATTACTAGAAGATTTATGAAATATTCCACTGTACGATTTTGAAGTTTTCCGGAATCTTCCAGCGAAATATTTATGAAATCTTCCTAAAATCTTTCATGAAATATTTTAGTGGTAGATTACTTAAATCTTTCTGTAAAATATTCCATTAAATATTTTTGAATGATTTAGGTAATAGTCCGCTGTCCAATTTTAAAGTTTTTCGGGTTCTTTCAGTGAAATGTTTATAGAATCTTTCTGAAATCTTTTATCGAACATTGCACCAAAAGATTACTTAAATCTTTCTGTAGAATATTTCGTGGAATATTTCTGGAAGAAATGTATAATGTTTTACTGTACAATTTTAAAGTTTTTTGGAATCTTCCAAAGAAATATTTGTGAAATCTTCCTAAAATCTTTCATGAAATATTCCACCGTAAGATTACTTAAATCCTTCTGTGAAATATTTTATGGAATATTTCTAGAAGATTTGTGTAATATTCCGCTTTACAATTTAGAAGTTTTTTAAAATCTTTATGAAAACTTCCTAGAATCTGCATGGAAGTTTCCATTGAGATATTCAAGTGGAAGATTTCGCAATATTTTAGTGAAATTCTCCATGCTGTGCTAGCTATAATTTTTTAATTAGGCAAGACTTTCTGATGCAATAAAGGTCAAATCAAAGTATTCCCTTTTTTATGTTTTGCTGTGAGAGTTTTAGTTATTTGGTTAATCAAGGTTTTATGAGCGCTTCTTCTTACTATGTTTTCGAAAAATGGCTTTATCTTAGCATCTGAGTTTATTAGACGAAAAGAAAGAACCCGGGTTCATTTTTTTTATCAAAGAATCTTAACCTGCAGTATCAGCCAAATTTGTTTATTAGAGGTGAGGTCCTCCCCTTGTTAGTTAAGCAAGTTTTAAATTACGACTGAATTTCTTGAAATCTGACATGATATGAGCTTCAACAAATTAAAGAACATATTAGAAGATGGCATCAATGTAAATATCTACATTCTTTGAATAATATGTATTCATACATAAGTAGCTATAGAATTATTTTTCAACAATATTTTAAATATTTGAGCCCAATAGCTCCATAACATAAAGCCAATATTTTTCAATTTTGTTATATTTTTACTATTATACCTACGTTACACTTTTCAGCATTTTTTTATAAATAAAATAAAATTGTTTGGTTTTGAACTATTCTTCTTATTCCTATTTTTCTCAAAACCGGCCGTGTAAACCGATTTTAAAAATAATGCCTAAATGTTCGCAAATCATTCTCAAAAAGAATTTTGAGGTGATATTAAATTTTTATTTAAATTCACTCCAAAGCACCGTGATTGCCGAGATTGAACTTCTTGAAAAAAACTGACAAATACAATTTTTAGCATAACAAAAAAATATCATGGAAACGTGTCGTGATTAGAAGAATTCAAATCTTGAAATGATCTAGATGGAAATTGACAGTGACATATCAGATACAATTTTTTTTAAACGAAATGATGAATTGATGGATTTTGATGATATCCACATAAATTATAACGATATTAAAATTAGGACTGATGAGATTACATCAAATGAAGAAAAAGAAGAATTAAAAGAAATAGACGACAAAGGAACTTTGTGTATAACAGGATTCAATATGAAAATGGTAAAAGTACTATCAAATGAATATAAAGAAAATTCATAAAAAGACATGATTATGAAAATGCAGAAAAAAATTAATAATAAATTAGAACTAAGGCGTATTCATAGTATTTACGTAAAAGAAAATTATATGAAAATAAAAGAAGATAGGCCATATAAATAATAAAAATAATAAATAATAATAAGATAATAAAAATGAAATTGAAAAAAAATACTGTTAAATTGGAACAAATACGTGCAAATAGGGCTTTAAGAAAAAAAGAAGCTTATATTTAAATGAAAAAAAAACAACCAAATAGATATAAAAAAGTAAGAAAATACAAGGATAACGAAATTAAAATTCAAAAAAAAAAAGAGTACTGATGAATTGGAACAAATGCGTACGAATGAGGCTTCACGAAAGAAAGAAGCTTATATTAAAATTAAAAAAGTACAATTGAATAAATATAATGAAAAATTAGAGAATACTAACAAGGAGAGTTCCTCACCTCCGGGAAACGGATTCGGCTGAAACTACAGGACATGATTTTTTAATGAAAAAAAATGAACCGTGTTTTTTCTTTTCGTCAAATAGATCTCTTAGACAAAAAGTAAGGAAGCACGTAAGGAAAAAGCTTATATAAAAATCAAAGAAAAATAATTAAATAAATATAAAGAAAAATTGAATAATACTAGGATGACACAAATGAAATTAAAAAAAGGGTACTGATAAATTGAAATAGCAAGAGAGGGTAAGAGAGGAAGAGAGACAGCAAGAGAAGCTGAGAGAGACATAGACATTCTTTATTTGGCTTTGAGGTACATACCCAGTCTGGCACTATTAGGTTAAATACAACGACGTATAAAATTATTTATTAAATTAATTATAAATATTGGGCCCAAAAATAAGAAACCCAAAAGAATATGAGGCCCGAAGAAAATAGGACTTAGAGAAATGTAGGGCCCAAAAAATATAGAGCCTAAAAAAATCAAGGACCTAAAAAAATTTCAGACCCAAAAAAATATAGGACCCAAAAAATAAGACCCAGACAAACATAGAGCTTAAGAAAATATGAAAATCAAAAAAACGTTAGGCCTACATGAATAAGAGGCCCAAAGAAAAAAAGACTCAGAAAAATGTAAGGTCTGAAAAATATAAGGCCCAGAAAAATATAGAGCTCAAAAAAATATAGAGTCCAAGAAAATGTAAATATTAAAAAAATATTAGGCTCAAAAAATTAGAGGTAAAAAAAATCTGAGGCCCAAAGAAAATAGGACTCGAAAAAATGTAGGGCCCGAAAAATATAAGGCCTATGAAAATATAAGAATCGAAAAAAAATTGGGCTAAAAAAAATAATAGGCCCAAAAAATAAGACCCAGAAAAATAAAGGGCCCGAAAACATAAAGCCCAAAAAAATATAGGCACCAAAAAAATATTGGGCTGAAAAATATAAAAGGCCCGAAAAAATAAGACTCAGAAAATTATAAAGCCCAAGAAAATATAAGAATAAAAAAAAACAAGGGCCAAAAAAAATGGGCATTGAATAAAAATATAGGGTCGAAAATAATATAAGGCCCAAAAAAATGGCCCAAAAAAAAGCTTCCAACTAATGAGTACTAATTATATAGGATCCAATAAAAAATTTCTATTTTTATTATAAAAAGATTAGACACATTTAACAAATGCATTCATTTTAATACTTGTATTAAAAAAAGCTCTTCTTTTGTTTTTACATTTTCAAATTTAAACTTATTACAGTCATTCTTGTTTCATGATTGTCGTAAAAATATTTTCCAGTATCAAAGATTAGATTAGATATTGTTTTATTTTGTATCATAATTACAAAAAGAACGTGTAAAATTACAAATAAAGTTAAAATACATAAAATACTATCAGTCGGAAAGCGGGAAAAAACAAACAATTAAAAAATAACTTTTTAAAATTAAAAACTTATTGTTTGAAATGTTTCATTCATATAAAAATTGATTTATATCAATTTTCATTATTATAAAAAAAATTATCAAAAACTATCTATATTTAAAAGCTTGATTTAGGTTAGGTTACTTTTTTACAATAAGGATCTAGTAATCATTATTTACAGTCGTTCAAAGAAAAGAGCAAAATTTATTTAGTAATAAATTGAAAGTTTTATATAATTTCCAGATATTTAAAAAATTGAGTATAAGTTTATAATTTTTGTTTTAGGGAGGAAAATTTTTCTTGGAAGATTAAAAATAAATTCAAGCATATTCATCTGTTATTATGAAAGGAATCTGAAGTCAAAATATTTTCTAATCTGATATTGCAGCAAAAAGAATACCTAAGATAGTTAATATATTAATTAATTATTCTTACAGGGAAAATCATTAATACTTAAACTAGTCATACCAGTGGAAAAATTTTTGAAGTCTTTATTAAGTGAGAATGCATATTTTTTAAATCTATTATCTGGTAAATAGAAATAAGTAGTCATAAAATTGTATATGTAAATTGATCGGACTCGTTATAAAAAAGATATCCAAATTAGTCATAATTATTGGTTATATTCAGTCGAATATAAATAATTACGCAATTAATAAGAAAAACAGTAATTTTATCAATATGATAATAAACTGTAATTAGATATCCTAAAAATTAGAGGATTAAAGAGTAATGAAAAAAGTGAGATTAAATCATATCCAATTACTGACAGGTAAATTTCTACAATATTATTGGTGTAATCATCTCAATTGTAATTGTCATTATAATTTACATTCCAGTTATATATACTCTAAAATAATATATATTTTGGAAACTAAAAACAAAATGGAATATCAGTATATACGCAGAACTGATTTAGAGTGGGACCGTCATTTGTATAAAAAGTTGATAAATTATTTACAATTAAATAACATTTGTATTGACAATGGTTCCATTTCTACTAAAGATTTGAAGAATTTAAGCACCGAAATTTATCCTAAATATGGTAATAGAAAAAAAAACCAAGAAAATGTTCAATACTTTTTACAGCAATACTCACATGGCATCATTGAAAATGTTTCAGATAAATTACATTTTTTATAATCATTTATTTAATCAAGAGATTTTTTTTCATAAAAGACAAAATAATTTGTATGTATATTTCACTGCATATTTTATTTTTTTTAGAATCAAACAACATAATTACTGCACCTAAATTGAAGTTATGGTTGAATTATAAAGAAAAACTAGTTTTAGTAACGATGAATATCGATATTAGAAATGAAATAAGCCAATTTGTCAAAAATACAAACCACAATATTCCTTTAAATATAAGAAAAACGATTATATACATTTATAACATTACAAATAATCAATATGGAAAGTGGATGATGCAATATTTAATTAATGCACTATCATTTAATAGACAAGAAATTGTTGATGAAATAGAGAAGTTACTATCAAATGATTCAATAGTGAGTAATAAAGAAATTCAATCACAATTAATGAAATAAGCGCATCGAAATTTCTTAAAAATAACTTTGATTATATTGTGAATAAAAAATATCTAAACACATCAGTTGATGTTTTTACAACTGAATCAGATTTTACAAATAATGTAATGCCAAATCTTTCTCAAAACCGCAAAACATCAAAAAAAAAGTGCCGAAATTCAGGTGAATAAAACAATTCTTCTACATTGCTTCTGTTCAACAAATTTAATGAATTTTATAAATAAATAAAATAATCTTTAACGAATCAAGATATAAAGAGAGTTAATTTAAAATTCAAAGTCTGCATTCTGGGAAATTGATTAGTCTCCCTCATCAAGACTTTCTAAAAACAGCATAATTAGATATAAGAAAATAATACATATTTTTGTACCTTTGTTCATTGAAGATTATTTATTTATTTCTTTATTCATAATATTAAATAAATGATATTAATTTAATATTATTTCAAATATAGTTAAACTACGTGAAAAGCTGTCTTAAGATGTAATAATGTTTTGTAAGCAAAAAGGTATTTTATTAGTAAATATTAGAATTCATTAAAATTATGTTTTAGGAAAAGTAATGTGGCAAAGAATTATTTTTTCAGATGATAACAGCGAACAATCATTGCTCTTAAAAAAGTTAATTATTTTGAATGTAATAACAGATAACAATGTTGATTTAAACAAGTTCATGACTAGTGTAAAAAGAATATCTCGCTGTACTAAACAAAGTATTTTGGAAACTCTTTATGATGACAATTTAAAAGAATATCATTATTCATTATTAGATCTTTATATATATTTTTAAATAAATTTAAATAAATTATAATAATTACATATAGACATACAATAAGACAAAAAGAAAGAAAAATTCAAAATTTATTTCTTTTACATAAAATTAATATTAAAAAAGAACCGCAATGGAGTTCAAATATTCGCTGATGCGGAATGTATATTTTTCGAAGGTACTTGAAATTAGCATTTTTACATAGGCCTTTGTTGCAGGTAATATACAAATTTTTAATAATAATTTTCTTTTTTTTCATGATTAAATTGAACATATTTATTTACTGCAGTGTTGAAGAGAATAAAGTCATATTCTGTCAAGTACATTAAACTATAATAAAGTCTAAAGATCATCTGATTAAGAATAAAAGTTTGATATTGATAATAAGTTAATTCAAATTAATGAGAAATCATTGCAAATAATCTAGAGTTAGTTTGATGTTGTCATATTAGTATATTAAGATACAAGTGACATAAGTGGCTCATTATTTGACATGAGATTAGCAGCCTCGCTACGCTCGGCTGCTAAACGCCGTGAAATAATGTGCCACTGAAGTCACGAGTATCTTATACTATTTTATAGCTCGAGTGATATAAATTCGTCATATTAAACCTGTACTGATAAGAGACAATAACAAACAAAAACTATGCACTTCACGAATGATAATTCAAAAAATAAAAACGAAAACTGTAAAAAAGCAAGTACTAGGCGTTCCGTTAATGATAAATTAAGAAAAAGAAAGCGAAAACTATATACGAGCCAAAACTAAACACTCCGTAAATGATGAATCGAAAAAGATTTTAAAAAATTATAATTTTAAAAAATTATAATTTTAAAAATATAATTAAAATGTGTAATAATAATTAATTTTAATCAATATAATTGATTTTATATGAAACTGTTTGTTGAAATCGTCTTTTATAAAGTCATAAATTTAAATATTGTTTCACGTATGTATTAGCATCGTAGGAGCAGTGAGGAGGTAACTTATGTTTAATATAGCAATAGCAATCGTGCGTAGTAACAGGAGATTCTCCGAAGCATTTTATAATAAAACGCCGAAATGACTATACCTCTTCGCTTCGCACGTTACGCTACTATCAATTTTAGTTTTACTCGTATTTTACTTGCTTATAATTGTTATTTAATTTCAAAATTGTTAATATAAATGAGTTGCAATAATCTACACCTTATAATTATCAATGAAAACTCTATAAAATAATCTAGATATCAAATTATTGCTTATTATACTGACGTTCCTTGTTGATCAAGTGTTAAGGCACATCTAAAATTAGTCTTTCTTTATTGAACCGTAAAAAGTTAAAAATTTTTTACAGTTTTTTTTTCATTGTTAAAAAATAGGCTTTTTTTACCCCGGTAAAGCGTGGCAAAACTGCGAATTTATGTCACGCAGTGCTATAATAGTACATTACGATACGAGTGCGCAACGTCGCACAGTGGCGAAATCCGAGAGAAAAGTGATCATTCCAATCTGTGGACAATACCATAAAAGATAGCGAAAAATACCTTTGACAGAATTGTTCGTTAGAAAATTTCCTTTCGATTTGTCAGAGTCGATTTTTTATTTTCGACCACAGAAATTTTTTTAATTACTCCAAAACTATGAACATGTAGATTATTACTGTAAATGACTATAAAGTCCTGAGAAAATTTTTTTTTTATTTAATTAAATAAAAATTTTGTACAATTATATATATATATATATATGTGTGTGTGAATACATATATATTATATATGCATATAAACATATATTTATATATATATACATATATAGATACACATATATATATATATATATATATACGTATATGGAGCGTTCATGTCAACTCGCACGTTTAAAAAATAAAAGTTGCTGAAAGTCTGGGAATCAGATAAACTCAAATAACTACATGTTGTAATTTGCAAAAATTCAGGTGTTTTCTATATGTAATTTTCAACAAAAAGTATCCTATTAAGTTTTTAGCAGGAGTTGATATTTTTCCATAACAAAATTCATTAAATAATTTATTCAACAAAAAATTTCGAAAATTTGAATTATTCCATGAGTTTTAGCTTTCGACCCTTTTGACTTGGACCTCTAAAAATTTTTTTTGTATGTCTTGGGTAATATATATATATATATATATATATATATATATATATATATATATATATATATATATATATATATATATATATATATATATATATATATATATATATATATATATATATATTTATATATTTATATATATATACATACAAGTATATGAACAATGGAATATTTGTTTCAATATTTATAAGCATATGTGATTCTACAGCAAGTATACATAATTAAATAAAATATGTCAAGTAATATGTGTCATGTATGTATATCTATATATACGTACATATATAGGTATATTGATTATGTATATATGTATATATATATATATATATATATATATTGTTGCAACGATTCAAATTCAAGCATCGTGCTTAAAGCTTAGTACCCGTGCTCAGCCGCTACGAGGCGCTACTCCCGCAATGGGAACAGCGAGCTCCATAGCATATATAACTACACGGCAGCAGGCTCAGCCCAGTCCTCTCTTTGTTCTCGCCGTGTAGAGAAGTTATGCTCTGCACAGTAAGAGTACTCCGTACCTGTATTCCTTTCCTTCAATCTGAGTAGTAGGGGGATTCCACTACACAGACTCCTCTCTCTCTTTACTATATAAAGAAGTTATGCTTTGCATAGTAAAAATCTCTATCCCTATCCTATCTATGTAGTTGGGGGATTCCACTGCATAGATACTTCTCCACCTACCGCCGCCGTAACTGCCGTCGATAAAACAGATCTCGCGTTTACCCACCGTAGATAATTGTTAATAATAATTGCGTTGTAGATATTAATGTCGTTTTCTTTTGTTCTTTATTTTTTTACAGACAGTCATTAAACACCACACAATCTACCGGTGAAAGCAAGGAACCATAATTTATTTTTCTTTATTACCGCCAGCCGAAAGAAATTATTTAGTTTAGTTTAATCAGATTAAAGAATAGATTTTTATGTTTTGCATTTTTGTTATATTTTTTATACCGTCGTTATAAACACTCTTTGATTTATTATTAATAAATGGACAAAAGATACATTTAAATTAAACCATGTCGTCAAATATACTTATTTACCTAGTTCCGCAAAAAGCTTTCCTGTAATTCCGACCCGTCGTTTATATCTCTAGTATTAAGTTTATTTATTTTTGTTTAAGCTTTTAAATTTCAATATTAATATAAATTATTATTTCTTTTTTTCACAAAGTTAAATTCTTAAATTACATTTATTATTTTTCTTTCTTTTCATTATTAAATTAATTCAGTAAAATCAATTTAGTTATTAAGTTGAACTATGGCTTTTATCCACCGCCGCAGATCATCCTCACAAAAGTCTGATGCAACCGCAGCTCACCAGAAAAGCCAAACGTTACAATGTTTATATGCATATATAATATGTATGTATACACACACATATATATATATATATATATATATATATATATATATATATATATGTATATATATTTATATATAATTATACAAAATTTTTATTTAATTAAATAAAAAAAATTTTTCTCAGGACTTTATAGTCATTTACAGTAATAATCTACATGTTCATAGTTTTGGAGTAATTAAAAAAATTTCTGTGGTCGAAAATAAAAAATCGACTCTGACAAATCGAAAGGAAATTTTCTAACGAACAATTCTGTCAAAGGTATTTTTTGCTATCTTTTATGGTATTGTCTACAGATTGGAATGATCACTTTTCTCTCGGATTTCGCCACTGTGCGTCGGTCGTTTCCGCACGAGCGCAGCGAGTGCGGGGTGACTTACGTGCGCACGAGTATTGTATACTAATTTTCCTACTAAGCTGCGCAAAGTTCGATTCGAAAGTGTTAGGTTTAAGGCGAAAGGACGGGGGGGGGGGGGTTCGGGATGCGGAGCCCCCGCCTTTAAAAAATTAAATGAATTATCAAATTAACCAAAAGATTAAATTATATGTACAGAATATTTTCATAAATGAAGAAATAGAATATAGAAAAATATGCAAAACATTAAAATAATTAAATGAAAAATCAATTAAAGAATCAAATTATATACATAGAATATTTTTAAAAAATAATGATTCTAAAAATGATTGCGAAAAAAATTTTCAAATTAAAAAAGTGTTATAATATTTATAAAAGAAAAGAAAATAATGTGTGTTATATATGAAAATTTAAAATGTCCGTGCAAGCATTGTAAGGATATTTTCATAAACAAAGAGAGAAGAAAAAGACGCGCTCACTCAATAAGCGATATTATCAAACGCGATTCTATTTATACATATATCTCCCTCTCTTATTTTAACACAAAATATTCGCGCTCATAGCTACAGATTCTCACGCGCGGTATATGTAAACGCAGAAAGTGCGCGCGTACAATCTCATTCCCCGTGTTAGCTCTATTTCCGCACGTCAGCTGAGCGTGCAAGAATAAAAGATTTTGCGAACACAGGCACAGGCGCAAACTAGGACTTTGCGCACGATAGTAGAAAAAAATATTTACCTCCAACAGTAAACAATAAAATAAAATATTAAATTGTACATAGCAGAAAAATGTATGGAGTTCGGGTAGAGAAAAACTTATGAAATAATTAAATAAAAAACGTAATTTACCATTGCCAGACATTAAATTATGTAAAAATTGTTTATATGATAAAATGTTAAACATTGCGTTATCTCTGTTAGTAAATACGTATTTTTGTTAAAGGAGAATAGTAGAATTATTAAAATATATTTTTCAGTAAGAAAATTATTAACTTTTTTATTTACAATATGATCAAATAATCTCAGACGTCAAAAACGAAATGATATTTAATAGTTCAAATAAAATGATTCAAGTACAACTAAATAGCAATATTTAAAATAATTAAAATTTTATGATCATTAAAATATATTTGGTTATGAAGAATTATTTAGAAGATAAGTTTAAATTAATAAGAAATTTTAATATATTCTTTTGCTCCCTAATATAACCTTTGAATTAATAATGCTATCGAAAACTGTATCAACAATTTCGTATTTGTAGCAAAGTCTTATACATAGAAATAACAAAAAATTCTGACATTTTCATAATACTTTAGAACAGACTAAGATTAGTTAAATATTCAAAGTTATATTTTTCTATTAAAATAATTTGTAGAACAATTAATTGGATTATAATGTACAAGTTTTCACAACTTGATCATCGACTCTTTTGAACCAAAAGACTAAATGATATACATCAACTGATATACATATATTTGAAACATTTAATGTCTTCTCAATGCAATTTATATATACTGGAAAATAAAATATTTTGATTTCTGCAGTTAAATGATTAGTTGTTTTTTGCTTGTTTCTGGCTCTCTCGATATAAGAAAAATGAATTGGCAACTTACAATCTTACAATAAAAGACAGAAATATTAGTATTTAATCTCATAATTAAAATAACATTTCACATGTTTCTAAAATCTTATGCAGCTTATGCCAAAAATTTCTATTCACTATTAAAATAAAACTTTATTTAATTTATTAGAATTACTAAATTCCATTGAAATAAAAAGTATATTTCGTTAAGAAATTAAACGTTCTGTCCCTTCGCTCTAATATCTCACAATGTTTTCATTCATCTTTATTTTATTTTGTATTTTTCTTATTAAAAAGGTTTTAATCTCAACTAACTTGTTTCAAACTCTTAAAAATGATCACATTTCTCTAAAAACAGCATTAAATTTAAACGAAATAGGTAATAGATTTTTTGAATTTACAATATGTGAGTAAATATGACAATTGATTGTAAGTAAAGTAGTAAATAGATAAATTTTATTGTTGTTTATTAAAACTTCAAATTCCATCGATTTACTATTCTTACAATTAAATCGTTAATCATCCCACAAGCGATCATAAAGGAAATCCAATCCGCATTATAATTCATCGATTTATTCAAATAATTGTGTTTTATTTGTTATGAATAATATAGATAGATAGATAGATAGATATTAATTTATTTTGTAAAAGAGTGCAAAAAGGCATGTAATACATCAAGCAATAAATAATAATTCTGTATAAAGTATTGCACATAATATGATAAGATATCACAGTCAAATATTAAAATTAATATATAATACTGTATCAGTAAGTCACTATGTAAAAGCGATATCACAGACTACTCTAAATACACGCAGAAAGCATGAAAACATAAATTACAATAAAAACAGTCTTAAATATCTATTAGTCATAAAATTAAAATCAAATTAAAATCAAATAACACAATTTAAAAGATAAAGCATAAAGCATAGTCATGACATCAAATAAAAATAAAATTGGATAAAACAATGCAACAATAAATAATAAAAAATAATATAATAATAAAATTCAAAGAATATAAACTTGATACCGAAGATGTCATAACTATTAATAAAAAGAATCACTCATTCTTTCTGCATTCATTCAACCATCATTCGCGCTAATAAATACATTCACACCTTAAATCTATATATAAGACAAAACAAAATAAAGTAACATAAAATTAAAATACTTAAAATTAAGATCGTTCGAGGTCGATAGTACCTTCTCAAAGCCGATTTGAACCTGCCGAGCGATGGAAGATTTTTTATATCGGCAGGCAGGGAGTTCCAAAAATGCGCACCTTGAACTTGAAAGGAATTTCTTCCAGTCTCAGTACGCATGAAGGGCACTGCGAAGTCCTTAATCTCTCCTCTAGTGGCTACCCTAGGTACATATCTAGTAAAGAGACTCACTAGATACTCTGGAGTATTCATGCGCACAATTTTGTACATAAGTACAGCCATAAAATACTGTCTCCTTGAATCAGTACGCAGTCAACCAAGAGCAGCTCTATGAGGAGAGATATGATCGCCCCTTCTCACACCCGTTACATATCTCACACATGAATTTTGTAGTCTTTGTAAACGTCTTCCCAACCCCTGCGAAGCATCGAGCAAAACTACTGAGCAGTAGTCGAGGTGCGGAAACAACAAGGCGGCTGCGAGTTGTTTACGCAGGGCCTCAGTAGTGTACCGACGGAAAAACCGCAAACTATACATTATCCTATTAAATTTTTTAGTCACCATATTAATGTGCAGCTCCCATGACAACCTAGCGTCAAGCACAACACCAAGGCTCACAACGGTATCAGAGAAAGATATGTCGACACCACCCTCAAGCTCAATCGTTCTCGACTCACCAGTATAGAAGTCATTAATAAATCGACTACTGCCAAAAACGATTGCTTTAATTTTGCTTGCATTTAATGTGAGAGAAGCATCGACAGCCCACCCCGACACCGCCCTGGCCACCCTCTGCAAAATACGAATACCTTCATTCACATGTTCATAAGGGACCTGAGTATAGATTTGGAGGTCATCAGCATATAATATGTGCTCGACGAAACAGGGGTCGAGTGTGTCACGTATGTTATTAATGTAAAGGCGAAACAACAGAGGCCCCAGCACTGAACCCTGTGGAACTCCTAGATTGGTTGTTAGCCAATCTGAATCCTCTTTTAAGTGTGTAGAAACCATTTGTTTCCTACCTGATAAATAGGAACTAATCCATTCAAGTGCAGCCCTGGAAAGCCCCATCGATCTAAGCCTCGCAAGCAATTTGGAGGGGCAGATCGTGTCAAAAGCCTTACTAAAGTCAAATAGAAGTAGTAACGTGGCAAGTTTCTTGTCAAGACCTGATCTTATGTCGTCTGTAAGTTTAAGTATGGCAGTCTGCGTAGAATGGTGCTTTCTGAAGCCAGTCTGCAAAGAGTCAAGTATTTTGTGTGTCGTAATGTACTCTTGCAGTTGGTCATGGGCAATCTTCTCCAGAACCTTTGAAAGAAAACATAATATTGCTATTGGCCTAAAATCTTTAGGCATCTTAGGTGCAGGACACTTCTTTAAAGGCACAATGCGTGCACGCTTCCAAAGGCAAGGGAAGATCCCCCGCGCAAAAGAGGAATTGAAAAGAGTCACAAGATGCTCTCCAATAAACGGTAGTGCTTTAAGTATCACACTCTGCAGAATGCCATCCTCGCCACAAGGTTGTAATGTAAAATGCGAAATCGCAAGGATTACATCATTAATATTAATTGGCTTGAAGGCAAAGCCACTTTCACTACACTCCGAAAGAATCTTCTTACGTTCTGCAGTATCATCGTGTGGCGAGACTGACACTCCCGCAAAATGTGCATTAAGCTCATCAGGAGTGAATCCATTCAAGTCCCCTTGAGGTCCGGAGAGGAGTCCCAGGTCTTTTAACTCCTTCCAGACATTACCTCTAGCAAGAGCATCAAACAGTCTATTATGATAATAATTTGTCTTAGCATGTTCTGTCTGTTCGTCTATAGTTTTACGCAGTTTCAAGAATTCGGAGAGATAACGCTCCTCCTTCGTCCGTTTAAACCTACGATACGTGGCATCTCTCTTGTGCCGCATCTGCGACAACTATTTATCTATCCAAGGAAATTTATCTTTACCAATTTTAAGTGATTTTAGTGGCGCCAGATTTTGTATTGCTGCCGTAAGGTTGTCGCAGAGGCAGCCAAGCGCAGATTTCGGGTCAACCGTACTAACTGTAAATGGCGTCCAATCACAGCCGGCCAAACTCTGCACCAATAAGTTTGGACAGATATCTTTATAATTCCTATACTTAATTATCTTTTCATCTATCTTCATAAAATTACAAGAAATGCATACAACAATTAAATTGTGCCGACTGTGGAAATTCGCCGGTAAGTTGCGTGCGTCAAGTACTGTGTCATTATCGTCCACAAGAATCAGGTCAATCCACGTGTGAGACATCGGAGTATGATGCGTGGCACCGTGCTGAACCAACTGTAACGAAAGCTCAGCCGATAATTTATTAATAAATTTGGCATCACTGCTCTCATGCAGGAGATCGGCATTCAGGTCTCCCATTATGATTTTATGAGAGTATTCAGAGGCAAAATTTCTCAAGTTATCCAAAAAATCAGTATTTCTAAAAAAGGAAATTGCAGGAAGTCGATAAATAACAGAAACTAGCACGGCTTCGGAGCTGCCCAATTGCACGGAACAAAAAATATATTCAGGTACCTCCGGTTTACCTTCACTATGATTAGTTTGAGTATCCGAAGTAGCCAAAATAGTGTACTTTAAATTATCTTTAATATACAAGGCAACTCCTCCACCACGCAAGTTTCTGTCCTGTCTGAATACTTTATACCCCTTGACCCGAATGACGTCATCCGAAACAGATGGACCCAGCCAGGTCTCAGCCACTCCAAATATGTCGTAAGAGGGACCATCACTTAGAAACTCACGTACTTGCCCAATGTGAGCCCGCAAAGAGGTCACATTCAGAAAGCATGCTCGCAGTTCACCCCTCCTCCCTGTACGACCCCTCGAGGAGGCCAGGCGCAGTCATTGGAGAGAGGCCACACTTGACGTTACTCCATTATTCGCCAGTATATTTCGTTGATGATCAGAGGCTTTAGTAGTATTAGTATCACATTTATTATTATTGCACTTAATATTCGATAGAATTTCAGAATTGTCTTTATTTGCATTTACACCGTGATCTAGTTTCTTGCTATCTATCAATAAATTATCTAAGTCATTTTCATTAAAAAAGTTGTGTGCTCTCTCCCCTCTCTCCCTTCTCACCAGAAATCTGCCATGTCTGTGCCAAACAAATTTAAAGCCTTTTTCTTTGGCATACTTTTTCAATTTTTTAAAATTAGCATATTTCTCTCTAGGCAAAAATTCATTAATAAATATCAAGCTGTGGTGTTTGATGGAAGAAAGACTGCTAAGGAGGGAGGGATTAAGATCCGCTGTCGAATAACCTGTGAATTGTCGTTTAGCTTCAATCACCTTTTGCACCAGGTCCTCCTCAGAAAGTCTAACCAGCAATGAGAATGAACCCCTCGGGCCGCCACTGATCCCACGCTCTGTAGACACCTCGTTTACATTGTCATGTTTAGCAATTTTCTTAACAGAAATTATATTCGTACGCTTGATTGTCGGGAGAATGGTTCCAAGAACGGCACAGGCGTAATCATCCGGTCCAACATTGACTGCTGAGCAGTCAAACCCGCCAGAGATCACCAATGTACCACTCCCAGGACCACACTCCGTCTCAACTTGACGAGGTGCCTCCTCACTAATTATATTATGTGTATGTGGTGCTTGTGTTATTTCCACAGATTCAGATGCGTGTAATGTATGCTCATTCATTCCCGTGAGATCCGCAACGGCCTGCGCTACGCCAGCTACCCCGGTTGTAAGGTTGAAGAAACCCCTGTCCACTCCGTGAAACTCGTTGTTAAGAAAAGTTTGGATGTTATCAAATTTATTACTTATGATTTTATTATACGTTTCAGTTTTATTGTTTAGAGCAGACAGGAAATTCCTTTCCGAAGTGACTATTATTTCCTTAAGTTTGCGATTTTCCTCTAACAGCTGCATCTGCTTAGTTTCTAAATTTTTAATAAATTCATTTTGTTTTTCAATTTTGGACACAATATCCCACAGGCCCTTGTCAAAATTTTGGACTTGGCTTTCAAAAGTTAAAAGTCGATCAAAAGAATTAAATAATTTGTCAAGCCTGCCAGATAGTGCGCCCTCTAGAGCAGATACAGCTACCTGCAATGAGGAAGAATCTAAGTCACCTCGGACCACATCAAAATTATTTTTCTTAAGATTATTACTATTATTATTATTCGGGGCAGCGTGCGCAGCGCCACCTCATAATTGCTTATCAGATAAATGTATACTTAAACTACTTCTCCCTCCATCCGCCGTGGCACCGCTGTTGTTGTTGATGGTTGAAGTTTGCGATGACAAAGTAGTTTTTACTCTTTCAGGCTGCTTCTGAGCGGTGTTGACAGGTGTCACTTTCGAGTCAGTTCGTGAAGGTGTTGAGGCACTTATGGGCTGATTGGAAACAGCTTTGCGTGCGATCTGCGAAACTCCATTGACCTTGATGCTACCACTGGCTGATGATGTTGAATTATTTTTTATTTTTCAAATGCACCTTTTACATTCATACTTTGTACCATTTTCCATTTTTGAACGAGTCATGCATTTCGCATGACAACGCTGCCGGCACGTAAAACGCAAATGGAGCTTTGCCATGCCCCATTTATCATTGGTGGATAGCTTACAAATCGCACAACTGTCCATTACTCCGACCTCTAGTGTACACTACAGTAACTAAAACTGACCTCCTTATAGGGTAAGGTAGACTTCTATTCTATCGGTCGGAAAAATTAGCCACCAGGATCTCTGCCTGCAGATGCAAAATTGCCTCCAAACTAACCTCAAAACTGCGATAATTCTAACCTCCAAGGGGCAGCACCCTGATGTAAAATACAAGATAAAATGCAAGGACCGCTGATAAAACAGATGATTTATAGCTAAGACGGTTCCTTGCAAATTGAGCGTGCAAGAGTCTGTAAGATAAACGCCCTAGGGCACAAAAATGCAGTACCAGAACAAAAATAAGAAGAGCGAAAAATAAAACATGTTTAACTACTTACAGATGGAGGGAGCTCCATCTGTAAGTAGTTAGTAGTAGCTCTTGTAAGTAGTAGCTCTCTAATATCCATACTTGTAGTAAATAAGTGAATTTTATTTCTTTATTTGTCAATATTATTTTTCATCGATTAACTTTTTCTTACTGAACAAATGCCGCGATAAAGCTTTAATCATTTATAGAGAGTCCATTTTGATCTTACCCAGGTATTCTGCTGAAAATTCATAAAACGTGATTGAATCTGGCAATTGATTGTATGTATAGTAGTAAATGGATAAATTCTATTATTTCTTAATCAAACTTTAATCCCCATTAATTTACCATTCTTACGATGAAATCGTTTTGTCTACATTGAAGAGATAGGAAAATCCAACCAGTATTATGAATCATCGATTTATTCAAATAATTGTGTTTTATTTGTTCTGAATAATAATAATAATAATACTTGTAGTAAATAATTGAATTTTATTTCTTTATTTGTTAATATTATTTTTCATCGATTTACTATTCCTTACTGAACAAATACCGCCTTTAGACTTATTTATATAGATTCTCTTTTGAGTTTACTAGAGCATTCTACGAAAAATTCATAAAACGTGATTGAATCTGGCAATTGATAGTATGTACACTGGACGGACACTGATTCGCGACCCCCTTTTTTAATATCTGCAACGTTATCTGTTGAGTTTTTGAAATATAGGTTGGCTGGTGCGATGATGTTTCGAAAATGAGTTTCCATCTAGATAAATATAATTCATGCTAACTATAAGACAAGGCAACATAAATAAAGAAATGGCGGTAAAATTTAAATGAGCAATTATTTAATACTGAAGTAATGAAAAAGCTATGATTTCTCATGATTGTCATCGCATATGGTTACATAATATATGTAAAGAATGCTTTATAAGAATATGCTTACTTTAACATTTATTTATTGTTTTATCATTTATCATATTTTATATTCGAATTAATGTCCTGTTACCTGACTCGTAAACCGTGAGTTATAGTTGTTATAGATGGTCTTTCTTCGTTATGATTGAAGCTCAGCAGATGGCGTATCGTAACCGTGGGGTCGTTAGCCCAATAAAGAGTGGAAACTCAAGGAGTTTAAATAATTTAAAAGACGTTTTATACTTTTAATAAATTAATGTTTTATTTAAATAAGATTTTGTTAATTAAGATTTGGTTTAATGATAGAATAAGACTTATTAATAATCAGACTGGACTGAGAAAATGATGCTGGATAGGTGCTGATCTGACTATTGAGAGCGAGGGCCTCTCAAACGGCGCCTTATATACTGGCCCGGGTCCTTCTCCACTAATTAGCGGTGCATCCTCATTGGTTGGTTGCACCCATGGCGTTGCGGAGCCTTGTACGCTATTAGTTAGTGTTTTAATTATGGCGTCGTATGACCTTGTTGATGATTATCTAGGTTTGTCGTAGTGCCCTCTGTACCTGACCGTCGGTTGTTCAACGGTTGCCAACGACCGTTGGTCTTGACCTTGATTATCAATTGTTTGTTTGTTTGCTCTCTCGTTCTCCCTCTCTCTTTTGTCCTTGATCTTCGCTTGTTTCGACGGTTGTTGCGTTACCCTATTGCGTCATCATTCCTGGAACAGATTGCATCACTATGTCCCAGAACAGATTGCGTCATCATGTCCTTATGCAATTCCCTGAGCAAGTATTATTTATAATTATTGTTAATTATTATTGTCGGCAAATTTATTAATTGTCATAATATATTATTATCTGTGACCATTATCCTGCAGTTAATTATTAACCTTATTATAATTAATAATCTATTTGTTTGTTGTTACCATTTCTATCATTGGTATTATCGCTACTCGCTTACATTACTATTTTATAATATCATCCATTTATTGTTAATAGTTAATAATCAATTTTGTCATTATTATTATTCATTGTTCCCCTTATCGTTTATTAATATTATTAAATTACAGCAATATTATTATTACTTGCTTCATTTTTATTACTATTACTATGTATGTATTATTAATAATTATTTATTTTAATTACTTAGTTATTATTTATTATTATCGATTCTTATCAAATTCTATTATTCCTTCCTATTTATTAGTTATTATTATTATTTATTTATTATTTAAACCTTACTTATAATATTTCCTATCGCTAATTATTACTTTATAGGGGTTGAACGAGAATAGATGGCGAGTTTCTCATCCATCTTATTTTATTCCTAGGTTCAGGCTGGGTTCATAACAATCCCCCTCTTATTTAAAACGTTGTCTCGTTTTATTATTTTATGGGTTTATTCACTAATTTCCGATATGTCTATAGGAGTTTGTATTATTCTAGGGGGAACAACTCTAGTTAAGTTACTAGAGAAGGCGTAGAACTGCGTTATGTAATATTTCATGGTGGAGTGTCCAGACCTGCACATGTGATAATGGCTTCTGCTAGTGGTTGTTTGTTTACTCGCGTGATCCTAGTTATTTTATACGTTTGACTCGTATGCATTTATTATCTCGGATACAATTATTTTTCATATAAAAAGGATCGTAACGTCAATATATACATATATATATATACATATATATATATATATATATATATATATATATATATATATATATATATATCTTCCTATATTATATAGTTATATGAAAAAAAAACCTCCTCTCCTACCCCTCATTATTCCTCCCCCTATTTTGTATGCTTGAAACATCACAATTCACCCCTCAAAATAACGTAAAAATCTGTCTAGAAATGATTTTTTTTTAAAAAAAAAGACACCCCTCACTATCCCAGTCACTCCTCTACTACCCAAGTCACTCCTTTTGCTACCCCTTGTACGTTACTCATCCCCCCCCCCTCAGATAATTTAGCTAAATATACCTTATTTTACCAATGTATTTGTTACTTATTCTCTATACCACTACTATCACCCTTCCCACTACTACCCCTTCACTACTACTCCTCATTTTTTTCTCTCCTCCTCAAAAAATCACAAGACACCCCTTAAAATATCGTAGAAATGTCTCTTAAAATGTCTTTATTTAAAAAAAAAAAGATACTCCATACTACCCCAGTCACCCTTCTACTACCCAAGTCACCCCTCGCACCACAAGTCATCCCCTCGCTCCACAAGTCAACCCTTATAACCACTCATACCTCTCATACACTCTTCATATAATCATTATAAACCATTAAGAAAAAATTCAAAAAAATTTTTAATTTTATATTAATGAAATACTTACTTAAGATTATCTAATGAAATATATATTTAATACATAATTACCAATATTATAGATTGTTGATATAATTATTTTTTAACTATCAACTAATACCTACGTTCCTTAGACAACTTTCCACATCACCCATACTGAGACAAAAAAAATAAGAAACTTTTACTTCCAACATTAAAGCTTACTTTTTTCTGTGTCTAAGCTGTACTTGCCTAAAAGTAAAGCACATTTTACTTTGTGCTCATTATCTTGGTCAGAAAAAGTTATCAAAAAATTTCCTACATCTAAAAGATTCTTCTTTCAGGTTAGCTTAAATTTGTTTTCTTGTTTTTGTCTTGAGTTGATCTTTTTCGTATGTTTTTCGTATTTTTTATATAAAAGTGAAAATCAACATATGATTATAAACAAATATAAACAACATATAATAGGGAATAAATATTATATGAATATAATAAATAGTGATAATTATTTTGAGTACATGTCAAATAATGGTACTTTTGGAACAGAAATAGAAATTCAAAGTTTTGAAGAATTTTATAATGTATATTTTAAAGTACATATTAAAAACAAAATACAAACATTTGGGAACTTTTCTAATCATTTTTAATTATCATTAATTTTTACTAGATCATATGCACGTCATTATGATATTTTAAATTATAAAAATAATAATAATAATAATAATAATAATAATAATAATAATAATAATTATAATCTTAAAAGAAAATTAAAACTTGAAGAATTTAATAAAACAAATATAATAAAACAAAAAAATAAAAACAGAAACAAAAAAAAAATAAAAGTAAAAAAGCTTTATAATAAAATAAATAAAAATAAAAACAAACAAAAAAAAATCAATTAAAAAATTAAATTTTAAGAATAATATAAACAATAAAAATAACATAAATAAAAATTTAAAGGATTATTTAGGCAAAATGAGTTATGAATGTAAATATTGTAGTGCTTTATTTCAGAAAGAAGAAATAAAAAAGTTCAATTGTTGTCAACAAGGAAAAGTTATTTTATCACCATTAACAAAATATAATGAAAAATTGAAATATTTATTATTAAATGATAGTGTTTTCTAGAAATTTAATTAGATATTATGATAATTTATTTAGTTTTGCAACTTTTAATGCAAATGTCATTCAAAACCATGGAAAAGCTATGAATAATTTAAAAATTCTAGGACAAATTTGTCATACAGCACCTAATACATTAATTTCTACTAACGACATTACACCTTCATGTAGACAGTTATATATTTACGATAATACAGTAGCAATTGAAAAACGATTAAAAATTAATGAAAAATGAACAAAAGAACATATGTTAATTTTAACAGAGATAATGAATGATAATCCCATGGCTAAGAATTACAAAAGCTTACATCAATTATCAAATATACAAAATATTCCAAATTATAAATTGTATTTTATGCGAAAAAATGATAAACAACAACATCGTTATAATAAGCCACTAACTTCGGAATGTGGTGCTATCATAGTATTTAATTCATGAATTCCAGATAATTATGATCTTTGTGTATATCCGAAATTATCTTCTGAAGATGGAATCACTCATACTTATTTGAATAAATTATCTCATCACGTGGATCCAATGGTTTTTCCTTTAATGTTTCCAGCAAGAGATTTAGGTTAGAGTATAGGATATAAAAAAAATGAAAATATCGAAAATAATGATTGTCTTACAATACTACAATATTATTTATATAGAATCCATTGGAGACGAAATTAAAAAAATTTCAACCCTATTTTATATTGTGGAAGATTAACACAACAATACATAATACATGCATATGTGTTGGTTGAAAGTAATAGAATGAATTTTTTTAGAAATAATCAAAAACAATTACGCATAGAATGTTATCAAGGTTTATTAGATCATGTAATAAATAGTGCTTCAAATGTTTCAACAAATTTTTAAAACAAAGAGAGAATTGAAAATCTTTTTATTTTACCCTCATCATATATTGGTAGTCCAAAATATATGCAATAATATTATCATGATGCCATGGCAATAATGAAAACAGTGGAAAAACCAGACTTATTTATAACAATGACATGTAATCCTAAATGGGAAAAATTGAAAGAAATTTAAAAAAATTTTCCAGAAGGGACATCTTCCAATGACATATTAAATATCACAGTATGATTATTTATATGAAATTTAAAATTTTATCGAATGATAGTATAAAAAACGAAATTTTCGGTCCTTTTATAGCTTATGTATTTTTGATTGAATTTCAAAAAAGAGGGTTACCTCACGCGCATATTATTATAACATTACATCATAATCATAAAATATTAACTCCAGAAAATATTGATAAATATATGTTGGAATTCAAAGGAAGAAGGTGCAGTCAGAAAGCACAAAGAAGTAATGTTTATAAGTCTTTATTTTGTGCTCTCTCTTATGCTGTCAGACTCGAACTAACTAGATGGCCATGCACTTTGTGCTCTATGGACCTTATCCTAAATTATTATTTTGTTTATAGTATATGAGTGTGTGAGTATATATGAATGTTAAAATCAGTTTCGTATTTACAGTTCTTAGAGATTGTAACATCCTAGCTTCATAAAAAGTTTTTTTTATATAACTATTTCTGCAATGACCAGTATCGAAAAATTTCCTTAATTAATATGCGCCGCCAGTCCGTCGAGGCCACAGATGATTTTAACTTTTGGAACTGATTAAGATATTGAAAGATCCACGCGCCGAATTCGCTTTAACAAATAGCATAATCTGGTGTGTGTCTTCTTCGACGTCTTAATTAAATTTTAAGTAAACACAGGTGTTCCAAAGAATCATGCCACCTCGGCCGCTTTTCCGTAATTACAGATATAAAAGGCCAGAGAGGGCATTGTTCGCTCTCTTTTATTACGGTAATACTTATTGAAGCCCATTCAAAGCAGGTTACATACCTTTATCATTATATTTTTCATTCTCGTCTCTATAGACGAAAAATATATAATATACTTTTTATTCTCGTCTGAACAGGCGACAATTCCATTATATCAAATAAGCAAACCGTACTTCTTGGTTTCTCGCTCCATCTCCATAAATGGGGTCTTATTCTCTAATACGCGTCATTTCCCGTATTTTCCATTATATTCACAGGCCACTTGGGCCCACTAAAATATTACTCGAATAATCAACTACAGGCTTCTTTAAAAGCCACATATATTTTCACTACAATTTCTTTCATCAACCTATTCGGTTTTATATAGATTCTACTCTCAATTTCTTTTTCGCTTTCCACCCCAACGACGTGCATATTACCGCAAAATCGCGACTTTGCGTGTGTGTGTTATAAATCAGTGTAGCAGTGCAAATCAGCGACTATTTTATTGTGCATAAATAAATATATATATATATAAACATATATTTGTAATATATATATATACACATATAAGACACTTATATACTCATATAAACAGACATTTTATACCAATAAGAGAACTCAACAAATCGTGCGTCGTGTTAAACTTTTGTGTGAAACCTTTGCGTGCGATAAAAATCACCTCGTGTAAAACCATTGTGAACAATAAAAAAAATTCACTTTAAATAAAAGGACAATTTCCATTTATTCAAAGAACAACCAGCCCAATTCTAACAGGATCAGCGATTGGCAGAACTTCAACAAAGTCAGCAACGAGTTATCAATTCCAGTAAAGGTAAGCGAAATCTTTAATAACTATCATTTCTCTCTCTCTCTCTCGCGTAATTTCAATACGGGTTCACGAGCCCGCAAAATAGCTTGCCCTCTTCGCCTCACAATCAGCCACGCATTCGCCTTAACGTGCATCCGCTCGGCGCGTTTGGGCCTGTACCGTTACGGCCCTTCTTTATATATATATATATATTTGCAATAATAATTAGGAATAACGCCGGAACGTTACAAGATTATAACTTAATATGTTTATATTTTCTATGTAACTTTAGGAGTCTTTATACGTTTATTTTTCTAGTTAAAATAATATAGAGAATATTTATTAAAAGATTATATTAATTTTTGTACATATATCAATACTCCCACTCAAAAATTAATCCGTAACTATCAAACACAAGAAAGAACACTTTGTTTCTTTTATATATGTTGGGTGATACATAAGTGGTTCAACATTTGTTGCTAAGGATTGGGAAAAACCTAAATAAAAACCCAATCAAACCACTGAACTCGCAATCACAGATACAATAAAAATTCTGTGAAAAGAAGATATATAAACGAATAAAAACAAATTTAAAATATTAATTCAATTTTAACTTATGAATTAGACATTGATGAAAAAATTTTTTTTTTAATTCTCATAAAATTTGTTTATTTTATTCAGATTCTTCCAATCCTATCTGCTTGCGGATGTACGTAAATTGCACTTTTGGTAATGGCTTTGTGAATGCATCAGCCAGCTGCTTATCTGTGGAAATATATTTAAGCATAATTAATTTTTGCTCTACTTTTTCTTGTGTAGAATGATATTTTACATCAATATGTTTTGATTGTTCATGATCTGTTGGATTATTTGCAATGACTATGCAGCCATTATTATCTTCAAAAAGACTTATTGGTTCTTTAAAATTAATTTTAATACTTTGCAAAAGAAATCTCAACCAGCAAGCTTCTTTAGATGCTTCATATAATGTCATATATTTGGCTTCTGTTGAGGAAGTTGCAACTGAATTTTGTCTTTTTGTATTCCAACAAATCGTATAACATTCAAACATTTTAAATATATAACCAGTTGTACTTTTTCGGTCGACTTCATTACCTGCCCAATTAGAGTCTACACAACCATTTAATAAATTCTGATAATTTTCATTTTGTTTGTAAACTAAACGAAGTTTTAATAATCCTTTTACGTATCTCAAAACTTTCTTTAAATTTTGCCATAATTCTTTGTTATTTTTATTTTGATATCTAGTAAGTAAATTTATAGCAAAGCAGAGATCAGGCCTTGTACATAACAGCGTACATTCAACAGCCTATAACATTTCTGCATAAAGCATCATAATACTCGTCATCATTTAAAGCATTGAAATCTAATTTTGCAGGTAATGGAGTGTTTAAAATATTACAATTTATCATATTGTATTCATGTAGAATATTTTCTAAATAGACGTTTTGATCTAATGAAATCGTATCGTCTTTTCTTATTATATTTATTCTTAAGAATCATTTTATTTCATTCATATCTGTCATTGAAAACTGCTTTTTTAAATAACTTTTAAAATTTTGCATTGTATTTTTATCATATGTTAAAATGAGAACATCATCTACATACAATAGCACATAAATATTTTTACAGATATGATTGTTATTTTGAAAATATAAAAAATGATCTACTGAGGAGTTTGGAAAACCATGCTTTTTAAGTGTAATTTCAAAAAGTTCAAAACAGCATCTTGCTGATTGTTTAAGACCGTATAATGCCTTTTTTAACTTATATACGTAACCTTTAGGAGCTGAAATTCCTTTTGGTACTCGCGTGTATATCTCCTCTTTCAATAGACCATTTAAAAATGCTGTTTTCACGTCCATTTGATGAATCAATAAATTATATTGATTTGCAAAGGCAACAATCATTCTAAATGTTGTTATTTGCGCAACTGGTGCAAAAGTTCCATTATAGTCTTGTAAATAATGTTGACTGAAACCTTTTGCAACAAGTCTTGCTTTATATTGACATGGATTTATTTTTTATTCTTGCACTTTGTCGCAATTCACCTTCATGAGAATCAATATGAGCTTCAATCTTTTGATTAGAATTGTTTGCTTCAGTTTCTTGATTCTCGCTGATTTTATTTTCATCAGCTTTAAATCTTTTTATTTTATAAGGTGATTGTCTTCAAAGTCATTTTTTGCGTGTACAAATGCTGGTCTCGAATCTTTAAAGTTTATTTCATCGAATACAACATCACGTGCTATAGTAAATTTATTTGTTTGCACGTTTAATATTTTGTATCCATTTCTCTCATAGCCAACTAAAATTCCTTTAATAGATTTTTTATCAAATTTATTTTGTCTATTTTTGTCATAATAATAGACAGTGCTACCAAAAATTTTTAAACGATTTAATTTTGGTTTTTTTCATGCCAAACTTCATATGGAGTTTTATTCTCCGCAATGGCTTTACTTGGGGTTATATTTACTAAATAAGTAACCGTTAAAATAGCCTCTCTCCATAATTCTTTTTCAAGTCGAGCACCATGAATCATAGATCGTGATTTTTCTAAGAGAGTTCTATTCATGCGCTCTGCTATAGAATTTTGTTGTGGCGTATAAGAAATAGTTAAATTATATTGGATACCTTTTTGTACACAAAATTCTTTGAATCCATTCGACAAATACTTATTCCCATTATCACAATTTAAATTTGCAATTTTCAAGTTAAAGTGAGTTTCACTTTTAGCTGCAAAGTCTTAAAACATTTAAAATACTTTAGACTTATATGAAATGAGATAAACTACCGTATAATGTGTAAATTCATTAATAAATGTAACAAAATAATTTCTATCATCAATAGTCGAGGGCTTTATGGGACCGCATACATTAGAGTGTATGATAAATAAAGGTCTTGTTACATGACTTCTATCTCTTTCTTTTGAGAAAGGGAGGCGTGCTTGTTTTCCGTAAATACAAGCTTCACACAAATTATTAGTGGGACTTATTGATTCAATTAAATTATTATCATCGATTAAATTATTTTGTTTCATTTTGATAAATTTAGATTTTTCAATGTAGCCTAAACGTTCGTGCCATAATTTATATGCATTTAAAATAATTGTATTATTTGCATACGTTTTATTACACGTATTATCTTCAGTAAAAACTATGCATATTAAATTATTTATTGACTTACCAGTGAGAATGGTCTTACTGCCTCTTTTTATAATTACACCTCCAGATTCACCAAAAACGACGCCCATTCCGGCCTGCTGGATACGGCGCACAGTCAAACGATTTGTTGTTGCATCTGGTGCATATAATACATTCTCAAGAATGCCCGATACACCGAGATTTGTTTTGAATGCATTCGTTCCAATATGTGTGGCGTCGATTGTTTCGCCTCTCTTGGCTAATGATATTTTGATAGGTTTTTCCAAAGTTGATAAAGTTTTGAATATTTGATTTTCTTTGACGACGTGATCTGTGGCTCCTGAATCTACTATGAAAATAATTTTTGTAGGATAATTATTTTGACATTCAACTTCATCCGCTGTCATAAATGCAAAACTACGATCATCATTTTGCATTTGAATCGTATGCAGCGTCCGTTGTTGATTCTCAATAGTAGTGTTATTTTTTAAGAAATAACAGTCTCTTATCTCATGATTTTTTTCTACCACAATGATCACAGTGTTTATTATTATTTTTATAAAACTTTTTATTTTTATAACTATTATTTTGTTTTCTTTTAAAATTTACTTTGAAATTTTTATGCTTTTTAATTTTCTTTCCATTACTTGATATAGTTTCTGTTTGCAATACTTTTACACTTGTTTTATTCTGTTCATTTTTTAATTTTATTTCATAATCTAGTAATTTTATTTTTACAAAGGCGAGAGTTAAATCTTTATCTGACTGAGTTTGAATAACGGTAACAAGTGCAACATATGAATTCGGTAACGTTAATAAAAGTCTAGTAATTTCACTCATTTCACTTAACGTTGCTCCTGCTGCTTGTAATTCAACTACCATTTCATCGAAGTTGATTAGATGTTTTGTTAAAGGTATTGTTTCTTTAAATTTAAGTGTTAAAAGCTTCTTTTCAATCGCCAATTGCGTTCCTAAACTTTTTCTATCATAAATCGCATCTAATTTTTCGATGACACTTTTTGCTGTATCTGCTTCTGTTGAAAAACTAAGCATTGAATCAGACAAATATTCAATAATAATGCCCTTAGCAATTCTTTTACATTTTTTCCAATTATCATCTGGTTTATCAGGAATATTTTCGTCTAAGACTTTAAGTGCATCTTCTTCTGCAATTAAAGCGCGAATACGATATTTCCATATGCTATATATTTCACCATCAAAGGCTTAATGTTTCTTTTTGTTATTTTTGTATCTTCACTCATTTTTCCACTATATCTTAACACATATACTTATCACAAGCACTTATTATTATTATTTTTAAAATTAATTTTTTTTAATTAAAAAAAAATGTTATTTATTATTTATATATATATATATATATTTTTTTATTTCGCACTATATACACCTTAGCTATGTGCTTGGGCTCATAACCTGTTGGAATTTAAAGGAAGAAGGTGTAGTCAGAAAACACAAAAAAGTAATTTTTATAAGTCTTTATTTTGTGCTCTCTCTGATGCTGTCAGACTTGAACTAACCAGATGGCCATGCACTTTGTGCTCTATGGACCTTATCCTAAATTATTATTTTGTTTATAGTATATGAGTGTGTGAGTATATATGAATGTTACAATCAGTTTCGTATATACAGTTCTTAGAGATTATAACTTAATATGTTTATATTTTCTATGTAACTTTAGGAGTCTTTATACGTTTATTTTTCTAGTTAAAATAATATAAAGAATATTTATTAAAAGATCATATTAATTTTTGTAGATATATCAATAATATATTTCAGCAGAAACACCTTTATCAGAAAATAAATACTTACAAAAATTAGTAATTAAACACATGTTACATGGACCACATACAGATAAATCACCTTGTTACGATAAAAATAAAACTATATGTAAAAAAAAATTCCCAAAATCATTTATTGAAATTATAATAGTTGAAAAAAACAAATATCCACAATACAAAAGAAGAAATAATATTTTAGATAATCATACGTTTAATTTAAAAAATAAAAAAATTATAAAAGTTGACAATTCAATGGTAGTTTCTTACAACAGTTTTTTGTTAGCAAAATATAGTGCTCATATCAAAACTGAACTTTATATGTCAATACAAAGTATAAAATATATTTATGATTATATTTATAAAGGTGTAGATAAAGCTTACTGTAAAAAAAACAAGATAAAATTTAAGAAAATAATAAAGATGATGTTTATGATAAAATAACTCAATACATAGATGGAAGATATTTAAGTCCAATGGAGGCCGCATGGAGATTACAAGAATTTACACTATGTGGTAGAAGTCATACAGTAATAAGATTAAATATCCATACAGAAAATCAACAAAAAATAATTTTTGATGAAAATGATATACATTCAGCATTAAACAAATATCAAACAACATTGACCGCATGGTTTGAATTGAATAAAAAAGATGATTTTGCTTAAAAAAATTAAATATGTTAATATACCACAATATTATATTTTCAATTCTAAGACTAAATCTTGGATTAAAAGATCAAAATGTAGAAAAAATCTAGCCATTATTAGAAGAAATGTAGTACTACAGGTGAAGGGAACCATGGTTTTATTTTAAATAATTGTATATAAAAAATGAAATAATTTTAATTATTTTTAACATATCTTAAAATAACTTAAAATTATTATTATCAATTTTATATATTTATTTAAAATAAAACAAAAAAAAACCAACGCGCATTAATACTATTCATTTTTTATTATTTAATTTATATTATAAATTATTAATTGTAAGGTATTATTGACAGTACATCTTCGGGTGGTGTGGAAATCTGTCTGAACAAATATATAATTAATATTAATTTTATTAATAATTTTTGTTAGGGCTGATTCCATTTCAAATCGAACAGTCAGTATACACTCAAGTCACCAATTACTGCGCTAATGGAGTATGTTATTCTACCCTAAAAATAAGGGTATACGTATTTTTTTATTTTGCTGAAATATCAAAATTGCATCAGATATGCACTTTTGAAAATTGCATACAAAAACTAAATGTTAAAACTGAAAATGTTGAGAATAACTTTAGAGAGCTATCGTTTTACCAATTTCCAATGAATTTTGATAAACCTTTTTATATTTTATTTCGTTTTGAGCCCTCTTCAACTCCGTGCAAGAAATTTAAAAAAAAACTAAAAAATGACTGAGATATATGCATTTTACCAAAAAATGCACTTTTTATGCACATGCATTTTTCTCGAAAAGGCCATTTTTTTTTGCTGAAATTTTTTTGCTGATAGAGGACCAAAATACCTATCTAATAGTACTTGTTTGATCCCGGGTTTTTTGGTTTGGAGCGAGAAAAAATTCACAAATTTTGTTGGTGAAAAATGCTTGTATATACGTTCGGAAGTCTTAAGCAGTCTGCATTCAAACACTGTCGTATGCTTGGCTCATCATTTGTTTACATTTGTATGCATATATATAGCATCAATAGTGATATATATATATATATATATATATATATATATATATATATATTGTAAATTCGTAATATAAAAATAATTATTTAAACATGAAAAAAAAGAATTCTATTCGTGTATATCTATATTATGTATGTTTCGATGTACAAACAATAGGAGGCTAACTCATGGACAAATACATCGCGTAACCAAAACAGCATATTAGAACTGTTATATAGAAGCTAGTTATTTTTACGGCTGCTTTGAAAGGTGCTTCTCGGGCTTGTGAAAAATTCAACAAAATTGTGAAATAACAATGTCCGAAATTTACTCTTCTAAAAGAATTTCATGTCCCGATTTTTTTCAAATGCATAAAAAGGTAGTTTATATGAGCAGTAATTCACGTTTTAGACCGTTGGAAGATTTAGCCATTAATTTGGCACAGCTTCATCCAGATTTAAATATATTGCCATCTACTAATGTATGTAAAAATTGCCATAAACGCATATCAAAAATGATTTCAAGTGATCTTGAGTCTATATCTGAAAATGAAATCACTGAACTTTTTAGCGGAAGAGATGATGATTTTATTCCGAAGACACCCGAACGAATAGAGGAATTAAACGAGAGTATTAATTCAGTTTTACCTGAATGCATCTCACCCCTAAAAAGAAAAACTGCAATACCTGAAAATTTTAGAGGAAATTACGTATCTAAAAAGAAAAAATCCTTAATTTCAGCTTTTTCTGCTACTGTTGGAAGTAAATTAGAAGATGCGTATGGCATTTCAGTTAAATCAATAGAATCGGATGAAAATTCCACTGAAAACTATTGGAATGAATTTTTAGAAAATTTTAAATTGGCTTTAGAAAAATGCACTTCTATTTCGGAGAAAATAAAACTTCTAACTCTACTACCTTCAAAATTAAGCAAAATAAAAGTTTGCTCACTATTCCCGAATATAAGCGAGTATATGATAAATAAATCAAGAAATCTCGTGAAAAATAAAGGAGTTTATTCGAAGCCAGATTTATATACTGGTCATCCTATTGATGAAAGCACAAAAAATATCGTTATGGAATATTTTTTAAATGATGATTTTAATTGTAGTAGACAAAGTCCAAATAAATCTGATGTCGTAACTGTTAAAATTAATAACACAAAAACTAAAAAAGTCAAACGGTTTCTCACTCGAAGCTTAAAAGAAACATATAGTCAATTAAGAAAAGAAAATCCAAACTTACAAATAGGAAAATCGAAATTCTATAGTCTAAGACCAAGTTTCGTTTTAACTAGCCCTGTGAAGGAAGCTTGTCTTTGTGTACATTGCGAAAATTTTGAACTGTTTCTTACAAGTTTGATTCGTTTTAGAGGCGATAAGAATTCCGAATTAGATTCAATTCGTTCAGAAATAACTAACACAATGTTGTGTTCTGAACCATCTGATTCATGTTTCTTGCAAGAATGCAAAGATTGTCCCGGTGGTGCGGGTATCACATTAGAATTGTTAAAACTGAAACAAAATTGTGAAGATGAAATTACGTTTGCTTTGTGGGATAATGGTAATCTTATTAAACAAACAATAAGCTTAACAGTTTTTAAAGAAAAACTTTCAATCTGCGCATTGAAAGCAAGTACTCATATATACATAAAAAATATTCAACGTGAAGCTATAAAAAAGAAAAAGAAGAAGGTAAAGCTGATCCTACTAAGTTAATCATCCACGTTGACTTTGCAGAAAATTGGTCTGTAATAAATAATAAAGCGGTTCAAGGAAATCATTGGGTAAATAACCAAATTTCTATTTTTACTGCAGTCTGTTACCAAGGAGAGATAACACAAAGTTTTGCGATAGTTAGTGACGACAAAAACCATGATACTGCATATGCACTGCTAGCAATAAATAAAATTATCGATCTTATGAAAAAGAATTATTTAGTTACTAAAGTCACTATCATATCAGATGGAGCTCCGAGCCAATTTAAAAATCGTTTTCAACTACATGAATTCAAACATTGGTTTTATGAAATGAAATGGTTATTTTCTGCGACTGGTCATGGGAAAGGAGCCGTTGATGGAATAGGTGGGCTTCTAAAGCATTATGCTACTTCACATAACTTGAGAAGAGTTCATGAAGAATCGATACAAAATGCTGACGATTTTATAAATTGGGTTCAAAGTTACACCAATGCAATAAAAATCATTTTACTACCAATAAATGAGATTGAAAGATTTAGAAAAGAGAAAAATATTGAATGGAGTGGGGTTTCTAAATATAATGGAATTCAAAAAAGTCATATGTGGTTAAAAAAACTTGGGGAATTAAAATCACATATATTTATTGGCAGGACAGCTATACATGCACTAAATGAAGTGAAAAACAAGAAAAAAAAAGCCAAGCGTCGTGAGACTACATTTAAAACTAAAAATAATAAGCGCAAAAATAAAAAAAAAAAATTATCTATAATTATTTTTTTGACGCATCCCAACAGTGAGAGGCAAGGGGAACTCACTCTAAAAAAGCACCCCGAAGGGAACAGAATCCTTCTACGTCCACGTCGTTGTTCCTGGATAATGCTAAACGAAGGATAATATTTAAATGTCGACTGCTTAAGACTTCCGAACGTATATACAAGCATTTTTCACCAACAAAATTTGTGAATTTTTTTCTCGCTCCAAACCAAAAACTCCGGGATCAAACAAGTACTATTAGATAGGTATTTTGGTCCTCTATCAGCAAAAAAAATTTCAGCAAAAAAAAAATGGCCTTTTCGAGAAAAATGCATGTGCATAAAAAGTGCATTTTTTGGTAAAATGCATATATCTCAGTCATTTTTTAGTTTTTTTTAAAATTTCTTGCACGGAGTTGAAGAGGGCTCAAAACGAAATAAAATAAAAAAAGGTTTATCAAAATTCATTGGAAATTGGTAAAACGATAGCTCTCTAAAGTTATTCTCAACATTTTCAGTTTTAACATTTAGTTTTTGTATGCAATTTTCAAAAGTGCATATCTGATGCAATTTTGATATTTCAGCAAAATAAAAAAATACGTGTACCCTTATTTTTAGGGTAGAATAACATACTCCATTAGCGCAGTAATTGGTGACTTGAGTGTATACTGACTGTTCGATTTGAAATGGAATCAGCCTTAGTACAAATTTCATTACTGACTGATATTTTCATTAGTGTAAATATGCACGGGGATTGTCGAGCAGCGCGAGCAGGGGGGGTACCCCCTTGTATATATATATATATATATATATATATATATATATATATATATATATATATATATATACACATATGTATTACCTTTTGTGCGTTTTAGTGTCATACATAATCAGTGTATGTATATTTTATATTTGTTTTAAAGTAGACTTATGCTGTGCATCTAAGTATTCTTAAATAGATAACAGTTTATCTTTCTGATTTCTTTTCTTTAATAAAGGAGTGTAAAGAAAGTATAATATAATGTGATTATAGGTGCATCATATACCATAAGTGTATTTATTTGTCAGTTGTTTGATTAATTATGGTTCATGTCTCTTAAGGGAAAAGTACCTTGATGCGTTAGAACATGCATGCATTCGCCTAGATCCTGCGCTTTCTAGTGTTTGTATGTACTTCGGTGTGCTTGTGAAATTCATACAATATGTGCTTATACATCTTTTCGCTGTGTCTCATTCATTGTATATTTGTTTTAATGCTTCAACAACATTAATTTTCAATGTTTTATTAATTATGTACATTAAATAATTGACTTCAATTTCGCTGACTTTTATTATTCTAATCTCCTTACATTGATTCAATTTTCTGGGTTAACTTAAATGTTTAATAAAATTCTTATTGTTAGATAAAACTTCTATTATTATGTTTTGTTTGTTCCTTTTACAAGTTTTATAGATATGCCAGAGACTTTATCTACATAAGAACTCCATTATTCGTGCTTCAATACAATTAGTTTTTACTTGCAAATGAATATGTCAAAGAGGAATTTAGTGTAGAATCTCTTTATATGTATATAGACTAGCCCAAAGGGAATTTTGAAATAATAAAACCTGCATAAAAATTACTCGAAAACATAATTTTTAGTATAGTTATTAATCAAACCAAGGAAATATGAAGTTATAAGTTATCGATCCTCATGCAATATTTTCCCTCTTTCTCTCTTTTTTTTTATTCTAATTTGATATCACAATAATAAGTCAAACGCGTACATAAGAATATTAGGAATCGTCTTTAGATCTTTCATTGGTCATATGTTTAATGGGTAGGGTAGTATTTATGAGAAATTAACTAAAGTTTCATGATTTCTCTCTTTTTCTTTATATATTATATCAAAAAGGAATAATATAATACCACGCTTGGTTATATTACATGATTCATTGCAACAGTTCTTAACTCAAATAATAAGTAAACAAATGAAACAAAGATCTCCTTAAAAACGAAAATTGTTCGATTATTCTTAATCACAGGAAGAAATATTACTTTGCTGATTAAAAGGGACTAAATATTTAAAAAAATTTGTTCTTTCATGACACATGAAAATAATAATAAAAAAAACATTAAAGGAACATTAATTTTGTTTATAAAAATTTTTTATTAAAACACTTTGTTCTCTCATGACACATCGAGGTATTTGAGAGGAAAGATCTAGTAAAAAAATATAAATAAATATTAAAGGAACATTAACTTATTCATAAATTTTTGTTAAAAATTGCGCATTCTGCACATTAGTGCACGTATGAGAACTAATAAAAAAAATATGATAAAAATAATATATATATATATATATATATATATATATATCAAACATTGTCCTTTCGTTGATTAGCTAGTTTCCTGCCCACTTGTACAAAAATGATCTTCTCGTTTATTTGGCTGCTGACATGAAGCGAACACAATGCCATTCAGGATGTCGTCTCGATGGCAGTAATAAATGAATGCACATTGCGCACATTTAGGAATTTGCTTAGTGCGGCTCAAATACTCCTTACAATCACCAGGACATTCCACTGCCGTAAGATCTCTTGACAGCCCGACATGGTGCGACATTTTAAATTCCCAACTCAGGTTCTTGGTTGCGTGGCATCGGATGCAGCACACTTCGTTCTGATGATCTCCTTCGTAACAAAAACCTTCCAGGTGCACTATCTGGGCTTGGGGTGGATCCCTAGCAGAAAGCTTGCCTTGTGTGGCTTTTATACACTTAATAATTTTGCTCCTCGTCGCAGAGTTGGGCGCGCGATAAGGTAGTGCGATCAACGTAGCACCTCCCACTGCGTTTGCTGCGGCGGGCGCCACTTTATCTTCTCCATTGGGCGCGAACTCATGGCCCTCCTCGTTGGACGCTTCCTCTGGAACTTCACCCATAAAGTCAATGGCGGGTTCCTCCATTTTTATTGCGTACACATGATATTCCTGGCGTGGGTCCATTTTTGTTCGTTTACTTTATAGTTTGTCAAACGTCCTTGCGCTACGCTGATCCTTACGCGAATGAAACGTGTCGTGGGCAATAGCGGCAGGAAGTCGCTGCTAGAGGGCGCGCGATAATATCTATGGGTCTGAACACTTAAGGGTCCTCGCGAAAGGTTCCAGACGCGTCCATCGGTTCTTTATTCAGTATGGTCCTGGTCTTAATGTATAATTTTAGTTGAACCTCTTATATTATATTAAAGTGAAACCACTTTTTTTCCGTTTCTCCGGTTCTCCGGTTCTCCAGTTCTCCGGTTCTCCGATTCTCCGCATTTTTTAAATAGCTCTAATCTTTTGGTACTTAAAGTAGCAATTTTTTATTGGGCCCTATATACTTAGAACTCATAAGTCACAAGCTTCATTTTGGGCCATATTTTTTTGGGTCTTATATTATTTTGGGCCCTAAATTTTTATTTAATGCCCATTTTTTGGGCCCTTCTTTTCTTTCATCCTTAATTTTTTTGGGCTCTTTATTTTTTAGGGTCCAATATTTTTTTGGTTCTATATTTTTTTGGGCTTTATATTTTTTTGGGCCTTATATTTTCTTGCACCTTATATTTATTTGGACTCAATATTTTTTTTGACCCAATATTTTTTTGGTCTCTATATTTTTTGGGCTTTATATTTTTTGGGCCTTATATTTTCTTGGGGCTTATTTTTTTTATGCCCAATAATTTTTTTGTCTCTATATTTTTTGGGCTTTGTATTTTTTGGGCCCTATATTTTCTTGTGCCCTATATTTTTTTAAGCCCTATATTTTCTTGCGCCCTATATTTTTTTGGGCCCAATAATTTTTTGGACCCAATATTTTTTTGGTCTCTATATTTTTTGGGCTTTATATTTTTTTGGGCCTTATATTATTTTGGGCCCAATAATTTTTCAGGTCCTATATTTTATTTAGCTCTATAAATATGCAGCCAATATGCAGCCAATTAAACAGCGTATCCCAATATGCAGCCAATTCAACAGCGCATCCCAATATGCAGCTGATTCAACAGCGCATCCCCATATGCAGCCGATTTAACAGCGCGTCCTCTTATATAGCTAATTCAACATCATATAAACTATTTTTAAAGCGTCAGTTGATATCATATATATATATATATATATATATATATATATATATATATATATATTTTAGTAAATATTATATTTTTTATTATATTTCGAGTTCAACTATTACACAAAAACATATACAACATCTCTTGACATATTCTTTATATCTCTTTATAAACAATGTTTTTATATTGTGTTCTGATCATTTTTATTTTCTCCGTTGACAATAGCGTGGGTACCTAAAAATAATTTTAAATTATTTTTAAATTTTGTCCTTGAGAGAGCAACATATAATTGCCCACGACTGAAAACTGGTGACGGCAAATAAACACCAACTTTTTTATAAGATTGTCCTTGTCATTTATTAATAGTGATTGCAAATCCTAATCTAATAAGAAACTGTTTTCGTTGCATATTGAATGGAATTTCCTTCGTAGATGGAGATAAACTTATTCTTGGAATGAAAACTAATTTACCTTTGTTTTGACCAGTTGCTAATTCCGCTTGAATGGAATATTTAGGCAATTTTTTCACTATCAACCTTGTTCCATTACAAAGTCCCTTATTGACATTTTAATTTCTTAAAAGTATTATTATAGCCCCTACTTTTAAATGTAATTTATGTGGTGGAAGTCCATTAGGAGTTAACTTATTTAAAAATTCTGTAGATAACATAGTATCTAAATTCTCTTTGTTATCATCTTCAGCTGTATCAATACTTGAATATTCAACATGGTTTTCTTCCATTAAATTCGAAACATTGTTATTGATTTCAGTATCATCATTATTTTTAGGAGCCAAAATAACTTTTTACGTTAGATTCGTATTGTTTATTTTTATTGTTTTTCCGAATATTTCTTTGACAAGATTTTCTTTAATGATAAAATTATCTGGCATAGCACTTATAGTTAGTTCATTATCATCTTCAAAAACATTGCGGCATTTTCCTTCTCCGATATCTAATAACCATTGTTTAAAATTATTATCACTATCCGAAACTCGCAGATTTTCATTTAACTTAATTTGCTTGAAATTTTGCCATGATAAACTAAATTTAACTGAATTTTTAATAATGTTCATACGGCTACCATGTCGTACAATTGGTAATGTTTGGCTGTAATCTCCTGATACAATTACAGTTTTACCACCGAAGGGTTGGTAAACATCGCATAAAACTTGAAAAAAACGATCAACTGCTTCAAAAGCAAATTTTGAAGTCATGGATATTTCATCCCATATAATTATTTGTGTTTTCTTTAATTATTTGCTTTCTGCAGAATTAGGCTTAACATTACAAGTTGTACAATCTGTTATATTTAACGGTAGTTTAAATGTTGTATGCACGGTTTTTCCATCGACTAATAAATTTGCTGCTATACCTGTCCAAGCTCCACATAAATAATGTATGGTATGATATTTAAAATGAGCTATTAAAACGTTTAGTAAATAATTTATTTCACTTCCACCTGGTCCATCTATGAAAATATATTTTTCTTTACTTTGGTTGTTTAAACTTTTTATAGTAGAGTTGAATATTTGCCTTTGTTAATCATTTAAAGAATTTATTTTCATTTCTAATTCATTAAGAATATTATTATTATGATTTAAAATTGTTTGATTATTATCTTCTTCTATAAATGTGCTTATGTTAGGTGAATTCAAATCGTTTAATGAAAATCCATTGACTTGTAAATTATTTATAATAACATTCAATGCATGATCTTCACCTATATTTTTTTCGTATTTAGGGTGATAAAATTTATCTTTATATTTTTCCTATAAATCTCGTGCATTTAAAGGATTATGAAAAACGCAAATTAAAGCAAATAATTCACAAAGAGCATAAGGGAAATCTGTTGAAGATGTTTCTTCCAAACATCTATCCCATTCTTCATCTTCATCAATTAATTGTTTTGCCTTAGCTGCCTCATAAAACGAATTGTAAATCACATCATCAACACGCAAAGCTTCAAAAGACGTGGCTCCTTTCACACGTAATAGTAATAACCTAATAAAATAACGTTTTTAATCTTTCGGACTTACTTAGTACATTCTACTGAGTATTAGTTTTCTTTTTTTTCCTTTTATTTCACTTTTTCAGTTCTTCATCAAATGTATACAAATTTGGTATTCCTCAATACAAGTAATTTCGTGCTTCAAAATCTTCTCTATTCAATTCAAAATATGCTGTTAATGTTGTTCCCACATTTTTTTGCATAATAATTTCTTCTTTTCCTTCTTTGAAAAATACGTTTTGTCGATTTCCTTCATGAACGCTCAGACGTTTTATAGTATGTGAAATAACATGTAAAGGATATTCTCATAATCTGTGCATTGCTTCAGGTGGACATAAATATCGTGTATTAATGTATTGTTGAATTTCGTCATATTTATATTTAACATTTTCACTATTGTCATTTTGAAAAGTGTCTTTATTTTCTGATTGAAAATCTACATTTACTTGATGTATTTTAATGTATGCACAATCATGACCTTTATAATAGTATTTGAATAAATGCTTAATGCATTGTACAGTGGAACATACTTCTATATTTATGTGTGCATTAGATTCCAATAATAAGTAAGAATTGTAAGGAGCAACAAATCCACTATCTGCAATTCTTTCTGTAAATTTATTTTTTAAAATAATTCTGATGCCATCATTTTTGCGTTTGTATAGTGGATATCCATTCGATTTAAATGTTGTTGTATTATTAAATTTTTTTGAAAAATTTTTCGTACATTGTTTCGTATTTTTATCCATACATAGACAATTTATATTTTGCATACGACAGGGACCGCGTATCATAAATTGTTTAGTAATACTATATAATTTTGGATAAATATCTCTATTTGGGATTTTTGCACTTATTATTTTATCAACTTTTTTGGGAATATCGAATTTATCATTTTTATCTAAGAGTAACAACATACGCATATGCGGTTATCCTCGTTTTTAAATTCAATAACATAGCTATATGCAGTACATTTTCCTAATATTCCCTTTTTATTACTAAATTTTTTAATTCTTCTACTTTTTCAGAAAATACTTTTGTTATAATATCTGACCTATCTATTACATTTTCATAAATTTTCAAGTTTTCAGTTATTTCTTTACAATGCGGGTTACAGGTCATAGTTACAAAAAGGTCACGTTTACCATTATAATTTACAAGTGTCATTGAGTCAATGTAATTTTGTTTTAAAAATCGTGGACTTTCTGTAAAATTTGACGATAATATTACCATTTTTCCAATTTTTTTAAAATCTAATTTTTTTTTGTTATGTAAATAGTCCATAACACCTTTATAACAATCACTTCTTAATAAGTTTTGGTTTTTTCGTATGAAATATAATCTGGAGGTGTCAACTTTTTTAAACGCATCAAAAATGAACTGTTGAGATAATTTTCTTAAATTGAAGAATGGATTAAATTCATTTCTAACACTAAATCTATAATTATAAAATTTCAAATTTGAAATATTAGATTTTCCAAATTTACTTTTCCTATTCGGCATCCATCCAAAACCACCATTAAGATGAATAAGCGGATATGTCATAGGATCTGTATGTTTGCTAATTGTCGGGTTACTAATTCGTTTATCATACTTAGAGTAAATGACAATATCACGTTCAATAAAAGGCTGATCGTCTTCTCCAACATATACTATTGCAACTTCATTACAGGTAGATAGATTATATCTATTTTTATCTAAAATATTATTGTGGACAATAGACATAGTAACAGTTCTTGGAAGACAATAGATTTTTGCACATCATTGTAGTTCTTCTTCTTCTACTTTATGTATCATTTTATAGGCTTTAGCATAAGGGTTAATGTCTCTTATCAAGATATCTAAATGTTTTAATAATGTTGAATTTATATTAAACTCATTCCGTTCAATCGTTGCCATTTCATTATCTAAAATTTATAATTGTCCATATTTACGTGCTTCATCTTTATTAGGATGTAACGCATATACATTATGGTAAATTTTTCCACATATTCTAATAACTTGTGGTCCTTTACCCGGCAATGAATCAAAATCAACACTAAAATTTGCGAATGCTAAAGCATTATTGTACAACCTAACATTTCGTCGAAAATCACTAATTTCTTCCGTTAATTAAGTTGCTAGAAACTTTAATTGTTCTGGGTAAGGAGGATTTTTTAACAATTCTTCTGTACCTTTATGACAACAATTGAGGAAATCGTTACTTTTAGTATATTTGAAAGCAAAATCTTTCGCATCACGATAAACACATGTATTTGTCATGGAACCAATGTAATTTTCAGATATGAGATTTTCATCAAAATATATATTTTTTATGCAACCAATCAGTTTCGAATTTTTTTTTTTTGAATTTTTTTCTACTTGGCCCTTTATTGTTTCATCAGTAACTTCGTTCAATACAATATTATAATTGTTATTATAATTATTATTATTGTAATTTCCATTATAATTGTTGTCTTTAATTTTTAATTGTTTACACTCAATAAATAATGTCTTTAATTGATAAGAATCATATTTATATTTTCGCTTTTTTTAATCTATTGGTTTATTTATTGTAGTATCATTATTAACATGTTTATTGTCATCAATTTCTATTTGTTTACACCTTGTGCGTGAATCTTTTAATTGGTAACAATCATTTTTAACTTATATTTTCTCAATAATATCGGCTTTTTCCGATTTTTGATTTTTTATTTGTACTATTCTCTCATATTCATTATATTGCTCACTAATAACGCTTCTATAAGTCTCTTTTTCGCGTAATTTTTCTTTTTCATGCCATTTCTCAATTTATTAGTATCTCTATTTTCAAATGATTTTATTTTTTATATCTCAATATTTTCAATTTTTTTTATATTTATTTGGTTGTTTTTCTTTCATTTTTATGTAAGCCTTTTTCTCACGTGTAGCTTCATTTGTACGTATTTTTTCCATTTTATCAGTACCATTTTTTATCTTCGAGCTCATTTTTGTTATTTTAGCATTTTTTTTTTTTTTTTTTTTTCGCTTTCTTTTACCCTGTGGCCCACGGCTTACTATCTTACTGTTATGCGTGGCCACCTCTACCACCTTTGTGTGGAGGTGCTCCTATCTATTTTTATTTTTCCGATACAACAATGTTTTTCGCCGCAACTATATTTTTGTTATAAACTAACTAAAGTACTTAACTTAATTAGTTCCCACATCCCCGAGAAGTCTACGGACTGCCGCGTTCCTAGAACAGTCGGTAAGTAGATTTCTACGGTAGATTCCTGCATTTGCCCAGGCCTAAGCCTGTGACGTAGGGAAAACTCCCCCAGGAGAAAACCTACGCCAGGAATATTTACCCATCGCGCTCAGAAGTTCTTTTTCCGATGAAAAAACGTCTGAAAAAAATTTCAGGTGTTTTCACCGGGAATCGAACCCCCGACCACTCGGAGCGAATGTGTAGAGACCGTATAAGGCGTATGCCTTAGCCGGTTACGCCACAGACGCTCTTTTTGTTATTTTAGTATTTTTCAATTTTTCTTTATATTTATTGGGTTTTTTTTTTTTTTAATTTTTATATAATCTTCTTTTTTACGTGAAGCTTCATTCACACGTATTTGTACCAATTAATCAATACTCATTTCTTCTTTAAATTTCAATTTTTTTATCTTAGTATTTTCTAATTTCTCTTCATATTTATTTAAAATTTTTTCATTGATTTTCATATGAGCTTCTTTCTTACGTAAATCCTTATTCGCACGTATTTGTTCAAATTTATCAGTACTCATTGTTTCCTTGAATTTCAATTTTGTTATCTTAGTATTTTCTAATTTTTCTTCATATTTTTCCGGTTGTTTTTCTTTAATTTTTATATAAGCTTCTTTCTTGCGTAAAGTCTCATTTGCACGTATTTGTTCAAATTTATCAGTACTCATTGTTTCCTTGAATTGCCATTTTGTTATCTTAGTATTTTCTAATTTCTGTTTATATTTATTTGGTTGTCCTTTTTTCATTTTCATATAAGCTTTTTTCTTACGTAAAGTTTCTTGAACTCGTCTCAGTTCTAATTTATCATTACTTTTTTTTTTCTTGCATTTCCATAATAATGTCTTTTTCTGAAATTTTTTTATATTTATATGATTGTTCTGTTACCGTTTTCCTATTAACGGGATGTCGGAGCTGCAGCAATTGAGTTTTGCTTTTTTGATTTCATCAATATCTTCTTAAATTTATAAATTAAACAAATATAATGACTTGTCCGCACTAAAGCTATATTAATAAAATAATTTTTGTTAAAATGAAAAATCATTTGGACTTGCTATTTTTCTATGAGCTTGGATTGGAAATTAGATATCCAACTCGATAAACCTAACCATAAAATACGATACATTGAAAGTTTTTATTATAACTTTACGGGTATAATATTTTGGTGGATTTCTTGAGTTGTCCTCACTAGAGTTTAATCTTACAAATTTTTACTTCGTAGCAAAAAAACTCGATTAAACGCATCGTTTATTCGTAAGTTAATATTGAAAATATGATTAGAAGGCGGGCAGTTTTACTATGCTCTTAAGTCCTGTTACAAATAAAGCTTCTTTTTCATCTATTTCTTTTGATTCTTTTTTCTCTTCATTTAATTTAATCTCAACCGTCCTAATTTTATTATTGTTATAATTCAAGTGGTTATCATCGATTCTCATTATATCATTATCTGGTTTCAAAAAATTTGTATCTGAAATGTCATTGTCATTTTCCATCAAAATTGTTTCATGATTCGAATTCTTTTGTTTACGATACATTTCCATGATCTTTTTTTGTTCTGCTAATAAATGCGTGTGTAAGTTTATTTCTAATAGTTTAAGCTCGGTGAAATCTAAATTCAATGGTATTTGATTTAGACGTTGCTCATGACAAAAACTCCTCCTTATCATGTCCGGTGGATTATCGTAATTAATATATGCATTATTATAATTTTGTAAAACTGAAAACATTCTTATTTGTTGCATTTTAAAAATTCTTGATAAACGTAATCGCATTTGAGAAACATCATATCTTAAACAACATGGACTTGGATTATAAAGTATTGCAACAGCAAAAACAATTGCAAAAATGCCACAATTAAAATTATTTGTTTGTGATTGTACTGTTTCATACTATGCTTAATTCTGATTTGTTTAAAAATAATCTGTTTATATAAATCTTATGCTTATCTTGTAGATATTTATGATTTAAACTGTCATATTTATGAATCACCTTATCATTAAAATACACACAAATCCGGTGATACTTTTCTAAATTCCCGGAAAATAATTACTGTATTAATTATCCATCTATCGGTACTGAATTAATATATTATGGTCTTTGAATTAGTGAAGTTAATTGCATGTTGAATGAGGTGCACTATTTTGAAATATTATTAAATTCTAATACATGAATATCAGTTAACATGAAAGCAATTCAACTATACAATCCCTGTCTCTTAACAATCAATTTATCTTTCTTAGTCAAAATCATTATTGAAAATTTAAATTCTTTTCAGAATTTTAATTCATTTTTTATGAACTTTTTTCAAAGATATTCACAAAAGAATTGCTTTTATATTAACTAATTTAATTTACTGCCTTTTTACTTTAAAAGCTGAAAAATAAAAGAAATTCTGAAAAATGCTATAAATTCATTATTATATGATGAATAAATAATAATAAAATTTGTAAAAATAATATAACGATAAAAAATGGTTATTTTCGGCAATTATACATTTATATATATGAGACATTTCACATCAACTGGAAGAGCAAAAGAATAAAAATCGCTGAAACTCTGAGAATATGTTCTGTTGGTTACCCAAAATGTGTAAAAAAATTTTCCAGAATTTAGATTGGAAGGATCAAGAGCCATGGATCCTTGAAATTTGAAAATTTTTTTAAATTTTTGGAAAAGTACCACCTTCATGGTTTTTTCTAGAAATCCTGATGTTTCAAAAAGAAATTCATAAGAATACTTCTTGTTGCAAATGAAAAGGAGAGTTAGCATAGAATTTTACAGACCTAAATTTTGAAGTTTTCTATTGGTTCTTAGATGTATTACATGGTAATTGAAATTACTCATTGTTTGCCACTTCAGAAATTGCTTTTTGAGGGCTTATTTTCTCCTATTTTTTATTAATTTCAAAATAAATTTTTGATTGTTTAAGAAATAGCCACTAATAAGGAGTTATGACAGTTTGAAATATATATGTTCATGTATGATATTAAATATAAATGTATATTTTAATGTATGATTAATTTTTATTTTGAAAATGAATGATAGATGAAAATATATATTTTAAACTGTCTCAACTCCTTATTGATGGCTCTGACTTACATGATCAAAAATTCATTTTAAAGTTCAGGTAAAATAGAAAAAAATAAGCCCGCGAAAAGAAATTTCTGAAGTAGCGAACAATGAGTAATTTCAATTACCATGTAATACATATAAGAACCAATGGAAAACTCCAAAATTCAGGTCTGTAAAGAATCATGCACACTCTGCTCTTCATTGACAACAAGAAGTATTCTCATGAAATTCTCTCTAAAACATCAGGATTTTCAGGAAAAAAATGATTAAGTTGGGACTTTTCCAAAAATTTTGATAATTTTCCAAATTTCAAGGAGCTATAGCTCTTGATCCTTTAAATCTAAATTCTTAAAAAATTTATTACATATTTTGGGTAACAAAAAGAATATATTCTTAGGATTTCAGGGATTTTTATTGTTTTGCTCTTCCAGTTGGTGTGAAATGTCGCATATATATATAATAAATCATTAAAAAAGGTTTGTTGTGAAAAGAACTAAAATGAGAATTATTTAGAGTTGTTTCTAATAATTGTATTCTTCAATTCATTTATAGTTATTTACGGATACTTGCAGTATCTACATTTGAAAAATGTATAAATGATAATAAACAATCATTATTTATCTCCAGCTCAACGCTTTTTTATTGTTATTAAATTAATTTTATTGTTAAAAATTAAATTAATAGAATTTTGAAATTTTGAAATGGGAATACCTTTTATAATTAACTTTTTAATAACTTTAAATATTGGTAAATTTTTTAAATAACTTGTGGAATTGAATGCTAATTAAATTTAGTTTCAACATGAAGATAATTATTCAAGTTGGAAATGTATTTAATAAAATAATATAACTATTTATAAGTTATCACTTAATGATAATTTTTTAAACTTTTTATTCATAGTTAAAAATAATATTAAAAATATGATTATCATTTTAATAGTATTTATAAAATATTATGTAAATTTTATAAATATTAATTATTGAAGGAGATGTCAAATGGACAGTATACTTGCGCCCATAAATATTGACTATATTTCCATTGTATTTCAAAATTTTAAATAAAGAGATGCATTAACATATAGGATGTATCACGAAGATTATTTAGTTAAATTTTTAAATAAATCTATTTATTAGTTATGGAGGAGTTTGGGTTCCAATATTATTTACGAATATTTTTCTATTTTGAATCAGAAATCTAAATATCTTGAAAACTAATGATTAGAAAAATTTGAAAATTTAAATGAATAATCATCATGGTACATACTACAAGTTAATACATTCCTTTTATGGAAATTCAACAATAGAATGGAAATACAGTTAAATATGACAGTTAATTTTTATATCTTCTTATAGTAAAATATAATCAAACTTTGACAACAAATTCAACATAATGAAATAATTGTACTTTCAATGATCATATTTATTATAAATTTTAGAGTGATATTACAGAATATTATTTTTTTCCACATTTATAAGTGTTTCGCAAATAATAAGTAAATTTTTTTTTAAATGTTTACTTTTTTAGAAGAAATTTTCCTTCTATCTAGACAGTTCATGAATATAAATTCATAATTATAGACATAATCAGAAAAATTTATTAGTATTTCATATATTTTCCTATCTTTATAATTGACTATTAAAAAAAATTTAATATCAAATAAATAATTTTTTTAAATGGTATTTTATAAAATTTATGTTCGAACGATATTGAAAAAAATATTTTTATATCATGTAATGATAATTTTTCAAATGCGGTAATTTGATGTATTTTAAAAATTAATATGTTTCTCTTATTAAAAATATTATTGCTTTAATGACATGAATTTTAATATATTTAATTGTTAACAATTTTTATATAAATGACAATTCATTTAAATACAAACGCGTGTACAAATGAATATGTAATTGAGGTAAATATAATTTTAATATATTAAAATGTAATTTTAATATATTTAATTGTTAACAATTTTTATATAAATGACGATTCATTTAATTACTAATACGTGTACTAATGAAAATGTAATTAAAATTGAATGTATGTTATTTATAAAAAATTGTTAACAAGTAACTTTTTAAATAATATATTTTCATGAAAACTAATTCAAAAACTTTATTCTCTGAATGACAACTGAATGAAATTTTAATTTAATAAATTCAGTCATACAATTATAAATATATAATATTCAAATAACTGTTCATCAAATAAAATAATTATGTTCTAATATATTAAAAAAATAATTATTACAATAGATTGTAGTTAAATAAAAATGTTTATTCTAATAATTATAGCGTTGAAATTTATTTTGATGAAAAATTTATTTGATTGACATTTACAGTATTATTTTAACTATATTTGAAAAGTTACTTGTCATCAATGAAAAAATATTTAATTTTTTAAATTAATAATCTATTAATATCAAGAATTTTCAAAAAATTATAATATTTATGATATGCAAACCTTACTTGTGATACATACACTTTTTAATATTTGTATCTTATCAATACTTTATATTAGATGTCAAAAGGAATGTTAAGTGATTGCAAATAGTTATTTTATTATTCTGAAATATTTAAATTTAAAATTAACCAAAAATGTGTATTTTAATCTTATGGTTTTTTAAATTTAAATTTCGTATTTCATATATATACAAGCTCACCACAGCGGCCCGGAGGGCCGCTGTGGCTCGCACTATGGTCCTTTCAGAGCTTCGCTCCACTCAGCTCTGAAATGACCTCGGGCCTTGCATCGCTTTGCGATGCAAGGCATGCAAAAAACTTCGCTTCTTACATATAAGGCACGACCGAAAACGCTTGCGCTTTGCACTCGCTATTTGATATTCAAAGAATATTAAAACAAAACATTTACAAACGCAAAAGCATTAAAAGTTAATCTTATTTCTTTTTTTATTGTATTTTTTACCGCAACTTTCAAAAGGAGGTTTCAATTTATCGTATTTATTTAAAAAAAGAAATTTATAATTATTTAAATTCTTCTTGTAAATTAAGTTGATTGATTTCGAAGAAATTTATGTTATGTGGAAAAGACATATTTTTATGTATACTTTTTAAAGTTTTGAATAGGATAATCTATCAAAAGTCACAAGTAAAAAAAATTATTTTATAGTTCAGTAGCTTAAAAGTAAAGTTTTGTATAAAGTTTTCATTTGATCTGAATCATTCCGACGGATGATGATTTAAAACAATAATACAAATAAATATTGGCAGTTTAAAAATAATCATTCTAGCGGTTGTAAAACAGTTATCCCTTTAGAAGTTGAAAAAATGATTTTTTGGTGATAACTTGAAAAAAACGAATTTTGAAATAAAGTATATTAGATAAAATTTATAGAAAAAAATAAGATACATCTTTTTAGTATCATATATGTTTTTTTTCAATAATATTTATCAAATTATCATTAAGAAGCCTTCAATTTTAACAATTTTCATGAACAATTTGAAAAATATTGACTTTAGAAAAAAATGTATAATATAAAAATCATTTATTTTTTTATATTCTATAACTTTTATTACATATACTTTTGGAAAAAAATCGTATTTTTCAAGTTATCACCGAAAATCTATTTTTTTTTTATTATTTAAAAGGCGCCTATTTGAAAACGCTTTCAACGATTTTTTTCAAAACAGGAACGTTTACTTTTGTTATTATTTTAAATAATTTTCCGTTTGAATTATTTAAATCGGATAAAAATTCGTCGAGAAAATTCATAAACTTTATTTCTCACACACATACATCCATACATACATTTTAAGGAAGCCTCGTAATAGTCTTATTTTGCTATGGGAATAAGTTTTTCATCATAAAATAACATATTTTAAAGGGTTACATTTTTCGCGATTTCGAAAATATAAAGCACTTTCGTATAGCGGTCGTGCCTAAAAATACTTTTGTGAAGATATTTTTATTAGAAATGAACACAAAATTTTTTTAAGCATGTTTCACGTAAAAATTAATTTCATACATCAAATTCATGGTCATATTTTGAGGTCTGGAAATTATAGTTGTTACTCAGTTCCTAGATCTCAGTTTATTTATATTAAATATCGTACTATTTTTGTTTTTCTTATGGAAGTAGAGTGAGAAATAGTCACTTGAGGGAATAAATTATACGCTTTTTTACTTTAAGCACATGTGTACATATATTTTTATATTATGTTTCATCAAATTATTTTCAATTTTATTTAGTACTTAAAATTAACTTTAATTAATTAAGTCTTATTTGCTTAAAATTAGTCATTCATACATAATAATATAATAAAAGAAAATTCAACCGAGCGACGTTAGGAGCGAAAAACTTCAATATAGTTAATACCTATTAACGTAAAACTCATTAAATTGTGTAACAATTTTCAACAGTTGATAAATATAATGTAAATCATATAATATATATATATATATATCTCCCTATATTATATAGTTATATGAACCAAAATTCAGTCGGTGCCCCCCCACATCCCCCCACGCCCCCCACAGCCCCCCACAGCCCCCCCCACAGCCCCCCCACAGCCCCCCACATGTTATTTTATGTTATCGATCATTACCCCCCCACGCCCCCAGTCCCCCCACATCCCCCATAGACCCCCACTAACCCCCTCTTGCCCCCCATAGCCCCCCCACAATCCTCCCAATAACCTTTTAGAACCATCAAATATTGCATAATATAGTTTTATATTTTTTTATTATATTTTAAGTATAATATTACATAAAAATATAAAAATAATACGCGAACCAATAGCAAAATATTACTTTAATCAAAGTCATGAAATTTATTCTAAATATTTATTAAGATTAGCTAACATTATTAATAAAATATGAAGAATTAAAATAAATCATAAATATTTCAATATATAATAATAAATTTTAAAAAATTTTTAAACATTATCAATATTATTAAAAATAAAAAAAAATAAAATATTTAAAAATTAACTAAAATATTTAAAAGTTATGATTATTTAAAATTTATAAATCGAAATTTTAATAAATAAATAATTTAACTACTAACAACAATAAATAAAAAAAACATATTCATAACTTTTATACAGGTAAATGTAATATAAGTAAGTATAAAATAATTTAAAATTATTTTATTTATTTATTTGTTATATAAATAACTAAATTTTAAATAAAATATGATATAATGATCATGTAATAATTTCATTTACAATATCATAATAAATTTATAAATTTTAGTATGAATTTTGATATATCTCATAAAATGTTTAAAATGAGAAAAAAGATATAAAAAAGGAATTATAACAAAATAATCCTATAAATCTTATAAAACTCAAAATCATTACGATATATCAAATAATATACTAAATTATCAACGAAACTAAAAAAAAATGATTTAAAAATTTAAAAATGATTTAAATGTTTAATATATAATTATATTTACAGCACAACTGGGGGTTGGCGAGCAGTGCGAGCAGGGGGGTACCCCCCCTAGTATATATATATATATGTATATATATATATATATATATATATATCAATTTTAAATTACTAATAATTAATTTAAAACTCAAAAGTAACTATTCTAAAACGGAATATGGAAGATAAACATGTATCGTTTTATTCCTTAAATATCACGAATCAAAATATTAATTATTAGTAATTTTGAAGTTTTTATATTATGTAAATAATTCTATATTTGATAATTTTTAATTTTAGTAACAGGAAAAGCCGCCCGAAAAGAGATAAATAATTACATTTTCTGCGAAATATTGCCCTTGAATCGAGTAGGTGAAATATCAGTCTCAGTACCAAAAAAAGACAGTAAGCATCGCAAATTATACTCTTACTTCATAATATAATAGTACCAACATTTGTCCCTAAAATTCAAGCTATAGTACTAATTGAAATTATATCGCCACTCTTTTTTTAAGTACCTTAGTACATAAATTAGATATACTTGATTTAGAACCTATTTTAACAATACTTTCCTTTCTCTGTGCAGTTGTTAGTCCTAGTAAACGTCAAATATTGTTTTCGATTATTTCATGGTTCGTTACTGAAACACGTGATTAAAAAGAATGAATTCCTATTATATTTTTTTTATTGATTCTAATGCAATTTAGAAGAACAAATTCTTAATTCATCATGATATAATTTGTATTCAAACAATTGTTATGCGTATTGTAACTTTAATTATTCTTTTTTATAAAGATATAAAAATTTAATTTAGTACAAAACTACAATATCAAAATTCATAAGTTGCGGCAATTCTTTTTTATTTTAAAATTGGCTAATTTATACATAATAATATCATATATGAAAATTCAACCGAGCGACGTTAGGAGCAAGGTATTTTTTGCTAGTTTTAATTAAATCGTTTTACGTGCCAAAGTCTAACCCTATAATAAAGTGCTTAGTTTTAGGTGTCGTACTTCAATGTTTATAATAATGATTGTAAGAAGATAAATGATTTGGTAATTGAGTAAAATTTAGTAGATTAGTTGAAAAATAGATAGCTTAGATCGTTTCGGCATGGGTATTTTAATGAATTGGAGGTTTATTAGATTGCAATAGTTTTAAAATTCTCAATACTGAATTGCTGTATACTAAATTGTTTAATAAATTGTTTAAATAATAAATTATTTAGTTACAACTTTATAAGTAAAATTTCACTGCTCACGTCAAATCTTTAATATTAACCTTTATAGATCGGTTGGAATTTCAATAAATTGTTAAAATTGATTTTGCACGTCGAAATGTTTAATATTTTTCAATAATGAATTGTTTAGAGTTTAATAAATTCTTTAAATTGATTTTACACGTCAAGATTTTTTGTACTTTACTAATGAATTACATTAATGTTTGATAAATTGTTTAAGGGGAGATAGAAGTCCCATTCTTCGCTTCTATCTGTGAAACACAACCAAAACAAAAGAGATTTTAAATGGCACAGTGCCTCAAATAGTCTCTCCTTTCCCCTTAAACAATTTGTATCTTTATTTACTTATTTAATACATATTGTACAATGTTCTATGACGCTTCAAGGTATAGGTTTTACAAAAGCATGTTTCAACTTATCTAAGTGAACTATTTTAAATTTATCACCTCCTAAATCCAATTTTGCGTTACGATCCCCAATCAATTCAAGGATTTTGTATCTTCCTGCGTACTGGTTATCAAATTTACCGATTTTCGGTTCTTTTAACAGGTATACGTCTTCACCGACTTCAAAATTCTTTATGTTTAATTTCTGATCGTAATATTTTTTCGATTTTTCTTTCGCTTCGATCAACTTTTTTTAGCAATTGATTGAGTAATGTAAAGTTTACTGGCTTAATAGTCCAAATACATCTCGTACGTTTCCTTGACCGTGCGGGTTTCGAACTCGGATGGTAACAGTGCTTTTCTACCGAAAATAAAATCGTGTGGAGTGAAACCATGAGCCGCGTGAACTGACGTATCATAAGAGAATATCGCGAATAATTTTACCCACGTATCCCAACCCGCATAATCAATATACATTTTTAAATATTCAATTAGACTATGATCAATAATAACGTATCACGTGATATTTCAACATAATTAGTCATACATATCGCGGCTTCATCGTTCCCTGGTATCAGATCATCATTGTTAAACTCGCTAGATGCGTTATCATCGGTATCGCGGTTATTATCAGTACTTTCAGAGTATCCCACCCTTTTAAACGGTTCAGAGGGATCCACCTCTTTGCTTACATTCAACAATTTAGAGTAATCTACCTCTTCACTTACTTCCAAAATTTCCGAGGGATCTACCTCCTCACTTACTTCTATCCGACCACCCGCCACAACCCCAGCACTCGAACAAAGCCCTATGTCCGACACGACCGATTCAGGAAGCGTCTTCCCACGGCTGTCAGACAAAACTGTACGAAGCTTGTTTTTGAGATTGCCGGTAGTCGAATCCCGAGCGTAAAGCACTTCAGACGTGGTCTCTTCAATGAATTGAATCTTAGAGCCACCGGTACTAAACTTATCATTCGGAATATGCAATGTGTGATCGATAGTGTTATGTATATGATCAGCATCAGTGTTGTGATTGCTGGTGTCGTGTTGAGTAGAGACCAGAAAAATCTTTCCTATCTCTATCTCGGGATCGTTGGTGAATAGTGTAGTAGAGTCAACGGTGTAGATTTCCACCTGATTTCGCGATAACGCATCCGCATTCATGTTAATCTTTCTTGCTTCGTGCTTAACATCATACTCGTATTCTCTAAGCTTAAGCTTCCACCTCGCCAAACGCGATGTGGGATCCTTGATATTATGTACCCATAACAGGGCTCGATGATCTATTACCAGGGTGAACCTTCTGCCATAAAGATAAGGTCTAAATTGCATCACAGCATATATTACAGCCAATAACTCTTTCTCCGTCGTTCTATAATTTAACTCTGTATTAGTTAGCGTCCTTGAGGCATAGGCAACACGGCTCCCAATGCGTAATCCGAGGCGTCAGTGGTAACTACAAACGGTAAGTTAAAATCCAGGTACCGCAATAATGGTTCGGTTACTAAAATATTTTTTAAGGTTGAGAAAGCATTTTCCTGACATTCTCTCCATAAAAACGGAGTTTCTTTCTTTAATAGTTTTGTAAGGGGTTTAGCGATTTTTGAAAAATTCGGAATGAATCTACAGTAATACCTAGTCAATCCTCAAAATTGCATGATATTTTTAGCGGATCTAGGTTAAGGAATTGCTTTCTCATAGAGAAAGCATTGTATCGATAAAAAAATTTTTTTTCTATTTTTTCATTAATTTGTACATATTCGAACTCGGTGAGTCGAAAAAACTGGTTTCCAGAAAATTTCTGTATGTATGTGTGTGTGAGTGTGTGTGTGGATGTATGATTTCAGTTAGTAAATTGTATCTCGAGAACTACTCGATGGATTTTCTTCTAATTTTGCATGGGAATTAGTTTTTTGACTAACTTGCAGGAAAGCTATTGATAATTGGTTCTTCTAGCGTAGTTTTCATTTTAGAGTTGTTTGAAAAAAAAAAAAAATTTTGATTTTTTATTTTTTTTGTTTTTTTTTGTTTACTACTCGATGAATTCGTTTCAAAATTTGCACGGAAATTATTTGTGATTGCCTAAATAAAATAAATTTTAGAAAACTGAATTTCTTAGCTAAGTTTTAATTTTAGAGCATTTTGAAATTTTTGAAAAAAATGTTTCTATTTATTAAGCCAATAAAATCTTAAAAACTACTCGATGGATTTACTTCAAATTTTCCATACAATTCAATTTTTCGATAAACTGGTGCGGAAGCTATTGAGAATTGGTTTTCTTAGCGTAGTTTTAATTTTATGTTCATTTTAGTAATTTTAAAAAAATTTCGATTTTTCATTTTTTTTGTATTTTATTTAAACTACTCGTAGAATTTGCTTGAAAATTTGTATGGAACTTATTTTCGACTGCCAAAAGAAGAAAAACTTTTAGAAACTGATTTTCTTAGCGCACTTTTAATTTTAAAGCATTTTAAAAATTTTTTACAAAATTTTAATTTTTAATTTTTTTTCTATTTTATGAAAACCATTCGATAGATTTGCTCCAAAATTTATATGCAAGTTGTTCGCTACTGTCTAAAGAAAAGAAGCTTTGGAAAACTAATTTTCTCAGAGCAGTTTTAATTTTAGAGCATTTTGAAAATTTTCAAGAAAATTTTTATTTTTCATTTATCGTCTATTTTGCGTTAACCATACTATAAATTATCTCTAAAATTTTTGTACAATCAATTCGCTATTGTCTGAAAAAATAAGCTTTTAAAAACTAATTTTTTTAGAGTGGTTACGATTTTAGAGAATTTTAAAGATTTAAAAAAAAATTTCGATTCTTTATTTCTTATTTTTTTTATTTTACGTAAAGTACTCGATAGATTTGTCCCAAAATTTGCAGGGAAATCATTTGTAACTGCCGAAAGAAGGGAAATTTTCAAAAATTGATTTTCATAGGATAGTTTTAATTTTAGCGCATTTTTAAAATTTTGAAAAAGGAATTTTGAAAAGAAAATGTTATTTATTTAGCTAATTAGATCTCGAAAATTACTCGATGGATTTACTTCAAATTTCGCATACCATCTGTTTTTGTATAAGTAGACGGGAAGCTATTGAAAATTGTTAGTCATAGAATAGTTTTTTTTATAGAGCCATTTTAAGAATTTTAAAAAAAATTTCGATTTTTCATTTATATTTTGTGTTTTACGTAAATTACTTGATGAATTAGCTCTGAGATTTACATGGGAATTATTTTTAACTGCCAAAAGGAGGATAACTTTTAAAAATCAAATTCCTTAGCGTAGTTTTAATTTTAGAAAATTTTATAAATTTTCTTAAAAAAATTTTCATTTTTCAGTTTTTTTCTATTTTACGTAAACTACTCGATAGATTTGCTCTAAAATTTGTATACAAGTTATTTGCTGCTGTCTTTATAAAACATGCTTTAAAAAAATAATATTCTTAGCATAGCTCTTTGATCATTTCTTTTAATTTCTGATTTAACGCTTCCACTAACTCATTTCTTTCTCACTTCCTCTTTGTCTTTTTTTCTCAGATTGATCCTCATTTTTACCCAATTTTCATCCGTTCTTGTCTCTCTCTTCCTATTTACTAATCATTCTCTCACATTCACTAATTTTTCTTGAATAGCAATTGTATTTTATATTGAAATCACATTTAAAAAAATCAAATCAAATTACTTTAACTCAATGAACTCTATGAGAAAGCATTACGCCAAACCACTTGGCAGCGTTTTTTTTTCATTGTGTTGTTTTGAGGATGCCGCGTAAACGACAATGTCGTCCAAATAAATAAGGAGTTCAATCTCTTGAAGACCCGTGAGCACCCCGTCCATAAGGGATTGAAACGTAGCTGGTGCGCCTTTTAAACCCATGGCCATTCTTTTATATTGTAAGTGTCGATATGGTGTAGAAAACGCGGTTTTTTCCGCATCTACCGGGTCAAGGGGTATTTGATAGAATCCGTGAGCTAAGTCTAGCGTCGTAAGGTATTTACTACTTCCTAGCTGATCTAATATGTCTGTCATATTAGGAAGAGGGTACGCGGATGCAACTGATTTCTTGTTTGATTCACGGTAATCTATGACTAATCTCCATTGTTTGTTTCCTTTGGAGTCGGGTTTTTTTGGTACGATCCATAACAGCGAATTATATGAAGACTTTAAGTCCTCTACGATATCCTTTTCTAACATTTGTTCAACCTGACGTACTATCTCCTGCCGAAGGTTTGGTGGGTGTCGGTAAGGTCGAATATTTACGGTATATTATCGACCGTGGGAATTTTATGTGTTGTTACCGAAGTCTCCTTCTGTAACAACACTTGAAACTCAAGTATCTTTACTTGGGTATCAATAGTTATTTTTGTTGGGTAGGATGCAGAGTTAAAAAAAGGTGAAAAATGGGTGTAAAATAAGTAGAAAATGGGTTTTATTAAATAAAAGGGTGGAAAATAAGTTCTATGAGTAAAATATGGGGGGTCAACCACTAATTTTTTTTAAAATCTATATTATACAGAAAGATCTATATCTCTTTATATTATAAAAAGTTTTTGCCACCGTTATCGACGCTGCCACCGTGTGTAAGATTCAATCGTGGCCCCAGTTAGCTATAATATCGCTAAATTTAGCTGAAAGTTCTTTTAAATAGAAGCTACAACTCAGCTAAAAGTTGGCTAAGAAATAGCTAAAAGTTATATAAAAGTTAGCTAAAAGTTAGTTTAAACTAAGCAGAATTCGGATGAAGGGTCTAGCCGGGTAAGATAGGTGAATTGGCCCCAGAAGCAGAGAGAAAAACTGATATAGCTATCATATTCTATTTTAAAAAATATACCTCTATAGAAATTTTCAGCCCTATAAACTTAAACCTAACCTCAAAAACGCAATTTTTCGTTTTTTGAGTCTCTTAGCTCTATCTCCATCAATTTTTAAGCTAGATTACTCTTTTTTTTAAATTTTGGTTTTTTGAAGCCCTATAAAATAGTTTCTGATGATTTTTTTTTAGGTGCAAAATTCAAATTTCTAGAGACGTTTGAAAATTTTTTCTTGAGATATTTCGAAAACTAAGATAGACGACACCTTGGAAAAAATATATAATATTTATTTATGCACCAAAAGTATGTAAAATTTTTTCAGATTTTTAAATGTGGTGGAACAGCGTCAAGTGCGAATCTAGTTTGGAATAAGTTTTTTTAATTGAAATATTACGTATATCAGATATTATTTTGTTGCTATCGCTTAAATATAGCTGTTATCTTTAAAGTGCACGACATGGTAATTTAGAGCGCCCTTCCAGGGTGTGATCAGCAAAATGTTCACATACATCGTGCTAACGTTTCACCCAACAGTGTTATAAAGTTAATACTTTATAGTTTTAAAAAATTAATTGGTATTATCAATTTCATATACTTTAATTATTTAAATTATTTTGGTTTTGAAATTAATGGAATTTTATCATTTTTATGCTATTTGAAAGATGAAAATTTCACCCTGTTTGTATAATTTTAGAAAGTATATATTATTATATCGAATCATGCATGATAAGTAAGTACGATGAGAATTAAGTACAACTTGAAACTTGAGTATCGTTATTTGAGTATCAGCTGTTACTTCATTTTTTTATATGATATATAAAAGCACACAGATATGAGAGTCGTCGGTAAAGATGTCACTCTCAATTGAAGTAACAGCTGATACTCAAGTTTCAAGTTTTACTCAATTCTCATCGTACTTACTTATTATGCATGATTCGATATAATAATATATACTTTGTAAAATTATACAAACAGGGTGAAATTTTCATTTTTCAAATAGCATAATAATGATGAAATTTCATTAATTCCAAAAACCAAAAATAATTTAAATAATTAAAGTATATAAAATTGGTAATATCAATTAATTTTTTAAAACTATAAAGTATTGACTTCATAATACTGTTGGGTGAAACGTTAGCACGATGGATGTAAACATTTTTCTGATCACGCCCTGGGAGGACGCTCTAAATTACCATGTCGTGCACTTTTAAGATAACAAGTATGTTTCAACGATAGCAATAAAATAATATCTGATATAAGTATTATTTCAATTAAAAAAACTTATTCCAAACTAGATCTGTGCAGCTACCGGCTGATTCACCCTATATCTACTATCTTTTTCTGTAAATAGAAATGCAGTACACATGAGTTTGGGGGTACTGGGAAGAATTAGGATGATTGCTCCCGTTAAGAGGTGTTTGAGTGATAACCCAAAACAATACATTCAGTATATCTGTATATTCCTTTTTATAGTATTAAATTAAATATATTTAGATTTACTGTAGAAGAATATCTGCATAGTTTTATAGATTATGATATGAGTTTCACCTAGCGGGATATTTATACGGATTTTTATTAGTATAGTGGGTTTTTAAGGTCCCTGGGAGCGCTTTAACATGAAAATTGGAAAATTCCGAGTTATTCTCGATATGTTACAACCCAGAGTATCTTCAATAATAAAATTATACTTGAAAATATTGCAAACGAAAGTGTAGGGTACGAGAGTTAGGCCGTATATAGGCAAAAATACGCAAAAAACCGTTTTTTCCCTTTTTGACGCTGTTCCACCACTTTTAAAAATCTGAAAAAATTTTGACATACTTTTGGTGCATAAATAAATATTATATATTTTTTCCAAGGTGTCGTCTATCTTAGTTTTCGAAATATCTCAAGAAAAAATTTTCAAACGTCTCTAGAAATTTGAATTTTGCACCTAAAAAAAATCATCAGAAACTATTTTATAGGGCTTCAAAAAACCTAAATTTAAAAAAAAGAGTAATCTAGTTTAAAAATTGACGGAGATAGAGCTAAGAGACTCAAAAAACGAAAAATTGCGTTTTTGAGATTAGGTTTAGGTTTAGAGGGCTGAAAATTTCTATAGAGGTATATTTTTAAAATAGAATATGATGGCTATATCAGTTTTTCTCTCTGCTTCTGGGGCCAATTCATCTATCTTACCTGGCTAGACCCTTTACCTAAAAATTAGCTGAATTTATTCATAAAGTCAGTTAAATTATACAAAATTTTGGTAAAAATTAACAAAACGTCAGTCAAAAATTAGTGGATTGAGTTAAATTTAGCTGAATTTAGAGATACGCTGTCAACAAAAAATTTTCTCTACTGTCTAAGAGCTAGTCAAGTGTAGATTCTAATAATATATCATAATTATATCATGATCAATATATCATAGTCTATACTTCAAAGGGAAGAGAAAATTAAAAAGGGTATCTGAAGATAGAGGAGGTAAAAGAAAAATGAAGGAAGAAAGAATAGAGAGTGAAAAAAAGTTAATAAAACAAAATATAGTGAAACAGATGAAGAGAGTAATAGATATACTGAAGCCAAAATAAGATCCGAAAATGAGGTCCGGAAAAAGTGCTTGTATATGATAACTACTCATTTTATAGGACTCAATAAAAATTGCTATTCTTATAGTAGAAAAAAATAGTTTTACTTTAATATATAATAACGACTAATTATATAGGAACCAATAGAAAAGGCAAATCTCATTGCAAGAAAAATAACACATACCCTTAGAGCATATATACTATAAAGGAAGCATGCCGTGTTAATAAGTGATGGCAACTTGTTAGGTAGAGAAAAAGAGAATATTAGCTTACATCCTATCTTTCTTGCGTAACGCTCCCGTAAGCGCTGCACCAGAGGAACAGTATGTGAGTAGTTATTTTTTTCTCTCTTACATCATCCTTCAAATAGCCACCACTTTTCCATAATACATGCTGCCTCCATGTATATATACTTCAAACACATACCTGAATAAATGCACGAATCCGAAGAACCGGAGATTCGTAGAAAAAGATGGTAAATATTTTAATTGCAATAATATTTAAAATTCACTGAAGAGTGAATTAACTTTTGAATATTGAATTTAAATATACGTTATTGTATACGTAAACAAATATTTAAGAAAAGCTTGAATTTATTACACATACAATATAAGGCTAAGTTTAAATATATCATAAATGAAATGTCATGTAGTTCTGTTCGATTTCATGTATATAATTAACTTCACCGATTTTCAATAAAGAGCAAATATATGTAGTTTAATATTTGAAATAAAAATAGTAAAAACAACAACAAAAAATAAATTTTAAACATAGATTTATTTTATACTAAAAATCAGTGAAACTAAATAATATGAAGTGATAGGATAGAACCAGGAGCATTAAAAAAAAATAGAAAACTTAGGTTTTGTTTCCAAAAATATTTCCCTTTAAATAGTATATTTTTCACCTAGGGAAAAAAAGTAGAGAATGTCCTAAATCGTATGTAAATTGTAAGGCACAATTTACAAAAGTCGAAAATTAATCTCGACTTCATAGGTGACCGTTAATTTCACGTATAATTTCGAACCTGAGTATCGTTTGGATATTGAATTAAGTAGACATCAGCTAACAAAATTTTAAAATGTGTAACGAGTTACGTGTAGCGTGTAATATCATTAAGGAACGGCTCTTATGTTTAGATTCTTGACCTTAATATATGATTATGAATTTGAACGATAAAATTAAAAATAACCTTTCTACTTGAAACATGCTTGAAAAAATAATTTCGTGTTTATTTCTAATTATAATATCTTCACATATGTATTTTATACGTACAAAATACTGAATTTAAATACACAATTATAAGATTAAAATATAATATTTTAGTTATTTAAAAATTCGAAATTTTAAAATTATAAATCCGTTATTTGCAATTACCCAACAATTCTATTTGCATATAATGTAAATTCTTCATGAAACATAAATATTACTAACTAGGAGAGTATCAGACCTCCGGATCACGGATTTTGCTCAAACTTTGGGATAAGTTTTCAGATGTCAAAATATGAAAGGAAACAGAATTTTAGATCCCAACGCTCAATATTTCCCTAGTTACAGGCAATTAAAGAAAATCACCAAAAAAGTTACTAGATTTTCAAACGCATATAGTGACTTAGCATTGATAGTTAGGAGCTTGAAACTTTTTTTAAATGAAAGCTGAGCTCAAATCCTTTCAAAATAGTAGTTATAGCATGTCAAAATATTATTTTTTCCCAAAGTTATAGCGTGATAAACATTGGGCCTGATTTTACTTTTTAAAACATTAATTAATAACAAAAGCTGAAATCAGGCCCAATGTTTATCACGCTATAACTTTGGGAAAAAATAATATTTTGACATGCTATAACTACTATTTTGAAAGGATTTGAGCTCAGCTTTCATTCAAAAAAAGTTTCAAGCTCCTAACTATCAATGCTAATGAACTATATGCGTTTGAAAATCTAGTAACTTTTTTAGTGATTTTCTTTAATTGCCTGTAACTAGGGAAATATTGAGCGTTGGGATCTAAAATTCTGTTTACTTTCATATTTTGACATCTGAAAACTTATCCCAAAGTTTGAGCAAAATCCGTGATCCGGAGGTCTGATACTCTCCTAGTAAGTGTATGTATCACAAGTAAGCTTATATTATATTGAATTTTATATTTGTTTTTTTTATTTCCATATCATTGATATTATAATTTATGAATGAGTTCTTCGTATTGATAAAGCATTATTATTTAAACAATTTGAATATTTTTTATTGATGACAAGTAAATTTTAAAATATATTTATATTTGTATCGAAACATAACTGAAAATGTCAATCAAATAATATTTTCATCAAAATAAATTTCAACGCTACGATTATTAAAATAAAGATTTTTATTTAACTGTCATCCATTGTAATTATTATTTGTGTAATATTTATGTAAGAATAATATATTTAATGAAAAATCAATTCATTTGATGAACAGTTAAATAAATTTTTATATTTATTATTGTATAACATGATTTATTCAATCAGTTTTATTTAGTTATTATTCAGAGAATGAAGTACTCAAATTTATTTAATGGAAACTAGTAAAATTTACCTCACTCCTAACGTCGCTCAGTTGCATTTTCATATATTATATTATTATATAGAAATATGCTAATTTCCTTGACAATAGTATTCCAATATAAGATGTGTATTCAATTTTTTTCCAAACTTTAAAAATTGAAATCATAGATATGTTGTTCGTTGCACCAAATTTAACAATCACTTGTTAATCACTGATAAAATCATAATATCTATATGTATATAAAATAAGTTTAAAAAAAAAATGTTAAAAAGTAATATTAATAAATTGAATTATGTGAAAACGGTTATTAATCACAATGGATGATTTATTTTTAACATGTCTAAATCAAGATAAACAAAACAATTCTTATTTAATATATGAAATAATAATTGAATTAATTGTTGACAATCACTTTACACGAATACATATTTGATCATATATATTTATGTAGGTATTTGTATTTAAACATAAAGTAATTACTTTAAAATTGTTTGAAAAATTATTCAAACGTTAAAATTTTAATATATTACTGATGTTTGATCTAAAAAATAATTATGATCATTTTTGAAAATTTAAATCAATAAATTTTAATTTCAACACTATTTTATATCGACTAATAAAAGTTATATCTTTGAATGTTCTAATAAATTATTTAACCAATTGTTAAGAAATGAAATTGCCTAATTGCTGAGATATTCAAAAAAACTTTATACGACGTACACATTACACTTAAATAAAATAACATGTAATATAAAATAATTAATATTTTTAATTGATGCCTATTTCATGCATTTAGTTTTTTTTAAATAATACACATACACACACACACACACATACACTCACACACACACACACACACACACACACACACACACACACACACACACACACACACACACACACACACACACAAATGTACATGCGCGGATATACAGACACATATACAAACATACCCACATACATACATAAATATACATACACCGACAATCACACTGAAAATTTCACTAAAGCACAGAGAAATATACTGATACACACACATATACACAAAAGTCTCATGATAGAATTTACACACCTATCGTAATTCACATACTTATCAACACACACAGCCCGATATATACGCTATCACCAAAACCAAAATGAAGACACATGCATACTAACTTATAAACAGGCACTTAACAAACATAAACTTTTACTCTACTACGAACTTATATCAACTGACATAGACAAACTCACTTACACCCACAAGAACATACATCTAGAGTTACAAATACTATACAAGACACTTTTTAACCAAGATGAACACTTTATCGATACATACTTCTACACCATACATTTACAAACACATACATGAACGAACATATACATACATATACACACACACAAACATACATTTACACACACATACATACACTCATACGGCGGCGCTTAAACACACACACACACACACACACACGCATATACATATACATACACCTACACACAGACACACACACAAATTTATATGCAATAATCAATATCAATATCACCAACATAAACTTCTTTACTGCTGTAGAAATATACTTACGGACACCGACAAACCCACAACTCACATAAAAACATACACATTCGTAACAATAATACAAAATACGACTCACTTTTTAGCTGATACGAAAATTTCTCGAGTACACCATCATACAGGCGCAGTATATATAGCGCCCTTATTAACATATATACTGATAGACAATGACGAACCAACTAATGCGCACACAGAAACATACACAGTGGCACGAATACAAAACGACACACTTTTTAACAGACGTGAACACTTGTACTAATACACATACACACGATATATATGCACACACATACACGCACATACATACACACATATACGATACATACACACAACACTCACTCATACACACTCACATAATACATAGACGAACAAATACACACATACTAACATAATATATACATACACAAATACACACTAATACATACATACTAACATAATATGAGGGATCACGTGGAAGAAGGGCTTAACTCTATAAGTATAGTTTTTAGTGATTAAAAAAAATTGTTTAACTTGATATCAGCTTTATAAAATATTGTGATATTTCACAATGTTATAGTAAATGCTTTCATATAAAAGGTCCGAGTGGTATTTTCGAGATAAATATTGTTAATAAAAAAATTTTGAAGATTCAAAAATTTTTAAGAAAATCATAAGAAAATTATTTGATTATTTAAAATATATTTATTATTAACTTTTACTTACATAATACAAAATATATCAAAACATTCAGTTTTTGAATCTTCATTTTCATTTACGAAAGGAAAAACATTTTCATTGTACTAATTTTGCGCAATTTTGATAAAAATTACATTAAAGATTTTAAATCTGTAAGTTTTGCCTTTCTTATTCCAACATTATCGATGTTTGTTAACTTGTTTGTAGCTTTCATAAGATTTTTTCGGGAAATTTGAAATAATGAAAATGTTGCATCATTCAAGTTAGGCCCTTCTTGTATGTTCTGTATCATTTAAACATACAGAGACACGTTTTTATTTTTCTATATTTTATAAACATATAAAGGATATCTACTAGATACATTTTCAATCATAATTTCAAAAAGGGCCTAACTCGAGTACGATCCTTATTCCACGCGACCCCTCATATATACATACACAAATACACACAAATACACACATACTAACTTGATAGATATATACATAAATACACACATATACACGCGCGCACATATACACACGCATGCACTCCCACACGCATGCACTCACACACACACACACACACACACACACACACACACACACACACACAAACACGCGCACACACATACCAACTTATACGCAATTTACCAACATAAACTTCTTCACTGCTATAAACATATACTTACGGACATCCACAAACACACCAATACATGAAAACATACACATACGTAATATTAATACAGTACAACTCATTTTTTAGCTGACACGAACATACGCATACACGTCTGCGCTTAACCTTACATACACATGAAAATCGATAAAACTTTAAAGTTTTGTTGCTCAGTGAAAAATAGTCATAATTGAAAAATTCCGACTGGGTTTTAAAAAGGGTTTAAAAGCCTTTAATTTAAGCCGAGTTGAGCGAAAAGAAATTAAAAAATGCATGCCTTATGCGTAAAAAACTAACTAAAAAATATTCAATTTTTTTTGCCCCTATTCAAATGCCTGCCATTTTTGCGGAAATTATCGAATCATAGAAAAACAAAATGGAGGTAAAAGCTTAAGAAGTCACCTTTTAAATGAGCTATAGAAAGCTCATTTACGATCGATTTTACAGTAGTTATGGTAATTTTTTATGAAAAAAACGATTTTTTTAAATAGCTATTATCTCAAAAAATACGCATGATATAAAAAAATTTTTAATAAAAAAGTTGTTTATTTTTGAGCCGAAAAAATAAATATTCAGGTAAAACTGAGAATCAGTAAAAAAAAGGTATTATTCATTTTTGATCCCATTGAAAAAAAATCCATTTATTCAATATTTATATTTTAATGAATTTAAAAAAAAACTTTTCCTTCCGGATTTCAGTTAAATCTAAATATTTATATTTTTGACTCAAAAATAAACAATTTTTTCATCAAAAATTTTTTTATATCATGCGTATTTTTTGAGATAATAGCTATTAATAAAAATCGTTTTTTTCATAAAAAATTACCATAACTACCGTAAAATCAATCATAAATGAGTTTTCTATAGCTCATTTTGAAGGTGACTCCTTTAGCTTTTACCTCCATTTTGTTTTTCTATGATTTGATAATTTCCGCAAAAATGGCAAGCATTTGAATAAGGGCAAAAAAAATTGAATATTTTTTAGTTAGTTTTTTACGCATAAGGCATACATTTTTTGATTTTTTTTTTGCTCAACTCGGCTTGAATTAAAGGTTTTTAAACCCTTTTTAAAACCCAGTCGGAATTTTTTAATTACAACTATTTTTCACTGAGCCACAAAACTTTAAAGTTTTATCGATTTTCATGTAGGGTGGGCAAATGTGGCTGAAGGGTAGTGTATACATATTTTTCATATATATATCATATAAATTTTTTCCATTTCCCCAAATTACCTCCCCCACTCCCAACTACGAACAATAAATTATTGAATTAAATTTTTCTTGTACTTGTTAGTAAAATTTCAAACTAAAATTAAAATTAAATTCACTAGCTGCTTAAAATTCAAATGAAAAAAAGTTTCCATTGTTTATTGCTCGCAAGATTGTAGTTAAGAAATTATTAGTGCAAAAAATATTACCTGACCCACCCCTTTTCTCGAAACCACTGTGCCCATAGAGAAATATACCCACAAATATATATATATATATATATAAAAATTAAACAAGATGACAAATATTTTCATCGGTCTTACAGTCAATTTAAAATCTATATAATAAAATAATAAAATAAATATGGATAGTAAGACTGCCCTTGTTTATAATTACCCCCGTAGAATAACCTCAAATAAAAACTTAAAAATTAATTGGAAAGAAACCTGAAAGTAAATAAAATTAGTAAAGAACAATCTGATTGTCCCCCACCACCAAAAAACCTTTTTTCGATTGTGATCTTCAAAAATGTCCAACGTTTCGAGCATGCTACTGCTCATCCTCAAGGACTGAACTCCTCTCGCCGCACGACTCCCAATTTATACCTAAAAAATTATTTGAATATCCCCTCCACCATAAAAACATTATAAATATACATCCAACAGCAATATAAGATAATATACCTCCACCACTTCAATTCTATATTATGTTAGGAAAGGATGATAAATACTATTGTATTTACTTGATTCTAACATTAAATTTACATTATTTTTATTCTGATAAATGTGAATATTCTCAAAACTCTCCCTTTTGAATTTATTTTTAATAATATTTTCTAAAATTTCAACATTCACAAAATCAAAAGAATGAATGGAATTCAAACAATGTTGCTTCGAACCCGACACAACATTTGGACTTCTCAAACTATATTTATGTTCATGGCTTTGTTTCTTTAAATATCTACTTGTCTGTCCAATATAATATTTATCACAATCATTACAATTGATCTTGTAAACGACTCCCGATTTTTGATCCTTTTCATCCTTGTCTGTACAATTATTAAAAGACCTACCTAAATTATTATTATTTCTAAAGAAAACTTGAATTTTATGTTTTTTGAATACATTTCTAATTCTTTCTGACAAACCTCTAACATACGGTAAAATAAAATACAAACTTCTAGTTTCTACATCAATTTTCTTCTTTAAATTACTATTAAAAATTTCATTCACCCTCTCCTCAATCATTCTATTAACGAATTCGATTGGATAACTATTACTAACAAAAGCCTTTCTAACAATGTTCAAATTTTCTTTTCTGAAATCTATATGTGATAACTTAATCGTGCGATCAATCACACCCTTCAAAGTACCAATTTTGTTTCCGAACTGGTAATGTGAATGAAAATTTAAAAATCTACCAGACCAAGTTGGCTTTCTATACCAATTTGGTTTGACTTTATTATTACTGTTTCTAATTACTTTAATATCCAAAAAACTGAACTGATTATCTGACTCTATTTATTTAGTAAATTTAATTCTATCATGAACAGAATTAAAAACATCAACCATTTCATCCACAAAACAATCTGGCACCACAGCAAAGATGTCATCAACATATCTTTTATGAATTACACCGGCACACAAAAAAAAGTGGTCTGACATCGGAACCAGACCACCATGCCTGTATGTTTTTCGGAATGCTAAATTCGAACCCGGGGTCGGTTTGACCTCATCAAGTCAGGGTCAAGGTCAGTTCACGGTCAATTCGAGAAGAAACAGTTTATGCCGAGAAAAATGCCATACCTTTATGTTTTTTGGGTCGCTGAATCCAAATCTGAGGTCGGTTTGACCCCATCATGTCAGGGTCAAGGTCAGTTCAAGATCAAATCGAGAAGAAACGGTTTGTACCGAGAAAAATGCCATACCTTTATGTTAATAGGGTCGCTGAATCCGAATCCGAGGTCGATTTGATCACATCGCCCACAGTTTTGCCACAATTCATATAAAATATTAAAAATACTGGAATAGTTTTTTCGTCATTATTAGGTCACATTCGCATGTATTTTGACGTGGTATTTTGGTTACTTTTTATCTTTCTTGTAATTTTTTGAGACTCAAGTCTCTTCTAATCAAAGCGCTGGATATTGCAGTTGTGAAAACTGCTTAATCCTTCTTTCGCTTGTAACGTTCTCTTTTGTTTTCAAAGGATCTATATAGTAGATTTTTAATCCTTTTCGAATTACTGTTATCTTCAGTGTCTCTTTTCAGTAGCCAACAGTAGTCTGCCATCACATTTACGTCCCATTTTTCTTGCCAACGCTGTTCGACTTCTCTCAGATCTTGATGGAAACGCTCACCTTGCTCTTCGCTGTAATCGCCTAAATTCTCTGGAAAATAGCTAACATGAGAATCTAGGAAATGGAGTTTAAGATTCATCAAACATCCCAAACGCTGAAAGTTACTTACCATATTTGCTACGATGGCTTCAAAGTCAGCACTTTTCTCATTTCCCAAAAAGTTTCGAGCAACATTTCGAAAACTAAGCCATGCAGCTTTTTCTAAATCGTTCATTGTATTTATGAAATGTTCATCGTAAAATAGTTTTCTGATCTGAAATCCATTGATTATCCCTTCTTTCAACTTAGCTTGAGTTAATTGAGGAAATCGATTTGTCAGGTATTGAAAACATTGTCCTTCCTTATCCAAAGCCTTCACAAATTGTTTTATTCACCCGAGTTTTATATGGAGAGGCGGAAGTAATCCTTTTTGATGGATCAACTGGAGGCTGTTTCAGTATAGTTATATAGAACCTTTTTTTTCGTAATGATTCGCGCGATCTCTACTATCCCACAAACACAAGAAACACGGATACTTTGTAAATCCTGATTGTTGACCTAGGAGGATCGTTATAATTTTCAAATTACCACAAATTTGCCACCTATGCTCATTATAACCAATTTTCTCTAATACAAATTGGAGATTTTCGTAACTTTCTTTTAATCGCGTCGAGTGTGCTATTGTCAGACTTGCGTAATTATTTCCATTGTGAAGCAGTACTGTCTTGAGACTCCGTTTTGAAGAGTCTATAAACAATCTCCATTCTTCAGAATCCATAACAGTCCTGCTTCATTTCATCCATCAAACCACTAACATCCGTACAATATACCAAACTGCCCTCTTTATCTTAGTTAAAATATTTGCGGAATGTCTCCTCTCAATTCCTGTAAAAAGTTGACTTCGTTTTCTGTTCTAGTATTCCACGGCTTTTCAGCTCCGCAGCCATATACTCAGAAATATTTTTGGGTAGACACATATTTCTGATAAAACCGTTCAAACTGTCCTGATTAAATAGTTTTACCGGTTTATTTTTTGTCCCTTTTGGAATATATTCCTCATCTTCATCTCCTTGTTCCCAGCTGTCTTCAGGTTCTTCTTCACTAACTACAATTTCTTCTGTATCTGTTGCTTCAATACTCGTTGAAGCTGCATTCATTGAAGTGCTGGTACCCATTTTTTCAATATTGGACTCCTAAATTTTTGCTGGTACAACAGAAGACACTATTAGTAACATATTTTTGATTTTGTCTTCGCATTGAATCCCTCTACCGCTGTATTGCAAAAGTAGCAGTCTTCTTGTGATTCAGGAATAGACCATATTACTAGTGAGCTGTACTTTAAAACTTTATTGTTTTTCTTTTCATTCTATCGTTTCAGCATGTTGTAACAAGAGCAGCAGATACTATCTGGAGCAAACGTATCATCTTGACTGGGAAGTACACTCTTATAACATTCACGATGTATACTTCTACATTTATTAGTCATTTTACTGCGCAATTCGCCTACTTCATATCTCCCGCAAACAAAGCAGAATTTATTTCTGTCGTGACAACAGTCATGGTTGGTTGAGCCATGAGTTCTTCTTGTAGCCTCATACTCTCTATCAGTCAAGTCACCGACCAATAAGAAGCTGCAGTCGCTTGATGACGACGCCTGCGGGCGCACTTTCTCACCCAGACCAGCCGCCGATACTGGGGTTCCGATCCCCTGCATCGAAATAGGTAATCCACCCGTGCCTGCCATGACGGCATGTAAGCCGTAATCCAGGGACTTAGCCGAATAGCGTTGCAATCCCGTTGCCCGCCGTCACCGCGTTGAGGTGCCCTGGATGCAGACACAGGGGGACATTCAAGCGAACGAGAACATCAAAACAAAAAAGAACGTTACACTGGGAAAATAACATGGTTGATTCAACCACGCATCTGTTCATACAACTAACTTATGTTTGTTTCAATTCATCTACCAAGCTATCAATTCGGCAGAATGTTGTCTGTTAAAATGCAGTAACAAAAGTGCTAGTAAAAAAGTGCTAATAAGCTTAATGCTAGTACTAAGTGCTAAGTGCTAATTTGTGAAAGCTTTGGATAAGAAAGGACAATGTTTTCAATACCTGACAAATCAATTTCCTCAATTGACTCAAGCTAAGTTGAAAGAAGGGATATTCAATGGACCTCAGATCAGAAAACTATTTTACGATGAACAATTCATAAATACAATGAACGATTTAGAAAAAGCTGCATGGCTTAGTTTTCGAAATGTTGCTCGAAACTTTTTAAGAAATGAGAAAAGTGCTGACTTTAAAGCCATCGTAGCAAATATGGTAAGTAACTTTCAGCGTTTGGGATGTTTGATGAATCTTAAACTCCATTTCCTAGATTTTCATGTTAGCTATTTTCCAGAGAATTTAGGCGATTACAGCGAAGAGTAAGGTGAGCGTTTCCATCAAGATCTGAGAGAAGTCAAACAGCGTTGGCAAGAAAAATGGGACGTAAATGTGATGGCAGACTACTGTTGGCTACTGAAAAGAGACACTGAAGATAACAGTAATTCGAAAAGGATTAGAAATCTACTATATAGATCCTTTGAAAACAAAAGAGAACGTTACAAGCGAAAGAAGGATTAAGCAGTTTTCACAACTGCAATATCCAGCGCTTTGATTAGAAGAGACTTGAGTCTCAAAAAATTACAAGAAAGATAAAAAGTAACCAAAATACCACGTCAAAATACATGCAAATGTGACTTAATAATGACGAAAAAACTATTCCAGTATTTTTAATATTTCATATGAATTGTGGCAAAACTGTGGGCGATGTGATCAAATCGACCTCGGATTCGGATTCAGCGACCCTATTAACATAAAGGTATGGCATTTTTCTCGGTACAAACCGTTTTTTCTCGATTTGATCTTGAACTGACCTTGACCCTGACATGATGGGATCAAACCGACCTCAGATTTGGATTCAGCGACCCAAAAAACATAAAGGTATGGCATTTTTCTCGGCATAAACTGTTTCTTCTCGAATTGACCATGAACTGACCTTGACCCTGACTTGATGAGGTCAAACCGACACCGGATTCGAATTTAGCATTCCGAAAAACATACAGGCATGGTGGTCTGGTTCCGATGTCAGACCACTTTTTTTCGTGTGCCGGTGTTATTGGCCCAAAACTCAACTTCGACAAAGCAGCACCCTCCAATTGTTCCATCACCAAATTAGTTATCACAGGTGACAATGGTGATCCCATCGGACAACCATACCTCTGCTCATAAAAAATTTTATCAAAAGAAAAAACTGTATTATTAAAAACTAATTGAAGGGCTTCAATCATTTCACTCTGAGTTCAACTAGTATATCAACTGATATTAGACCACCTCTCGCAAATGATCTCATTGACCATCTCTTGAGGTATATTCGTCAACAGCGATACAACGTCCAACGAAATTATTTGATGATCATTCGAAATAACAATATTTTTTATAATATCATTAAAATTCTAACTATCTTTAACAAAAGAATTAGTTTTCTCAACTACATTAATTAAAATATCAGACAAAAACCGTGCAAGTTTATACGTAGGAAAATTCATTGACGATATTATTATTCTATATGTCAGCTGTTCTTTATGAATCTTAGGAAGCCCATAACACTTTGCAACTGTACCATTTTTACATTTTAGAAATTAAAAAATTTTTTCATCTATAAAATCCTTCTCATTCCAATATAACAATAAATCTTTTAAACTATCTTGTAACTTATTTTATGTGGATCCCTAATTTTCTTATAAGTGGTGTCATCATCCAAAAGAAGCTTTATATGATTTATGTATTTTCCCTTAAATGAAGCTACCGTTACATTAACCTTATCAGCCCTTTGAAAAATTATGTCTACATTATCTATCAAAAATTTTTTTGTTACCTTTAAATCATGACACAAATTCACATAAATACAATTATTAAATCCATTTTCCCTTGTAAAATTCCCTATAATCTTAAGCAATGATCCTCTACAATCTTTCATCAATTCATTATTAAAACCAACAACACTACTTTCCAGATCTCCAATAATTTCTTTAATCGGAAGATCATTGTTTAAGTATGGTAAAGCAAACCCTGCTCCTCTTAACATAACATTAACCACTTCACTAGGTATTACTCTAGCAGTCAGATTTCTGAACCAACCTTCATTACCATTGTAATGATTGATTTGAGAGTGTTTTTTCCGAACAAGATATTTAAATTTTCTTTAAGATATTAAATTTCTCCTTTTCATATATTTTACTTCATTAAAGTGCCTCTCCTGATTATGAAAAAATTCATGTAAATCATTATAATCCATAACTCTATATAAATATGATTCAAGACCCAACGAATATCTATTAAAACTATTAATATCAAAATTAACATTTTGAATCTCTAATTTTAATAATTTATTTTTAAAAAAGAATATGCTTTTTTCTCAATCATGAAAAACTCTTTGCTATATTGGTAAAAATATCTACCATCAAACCTATTATCAATATGTTTTGGAAAGTTATTTGATTTTCTACATCTTAAAAGAAAAGTTGATTGTTCCCTCAAAATTAAAATTCTAACAACACCCTTAACCCATTTCGAACAATAATCTTCTACTACCCTCCCATATTTAAAATTTATATGTCTAAAATAAAACATAATAACCACCCAATAGACCTTTAATTAAAAATAAAAACAATACTTATGTCGAATGAATAATAAATAAGATGACAAATATCTTCATCGGTCTTACAGTCAATTCAAAATTTATATAATAAAATAATAAAATAAATATGGACAGTCAGACTGCCCTTGTTTATAATCACCCTCGTAGAGTAACCTAAAATAAAAACTTAAATATTAACTGGAAAGAAACCTGAAAATAAATAAAATTAGTAAAGCACATAAGCATTGTTTACATTTTTAATTAAAGGTCTATTGGGTGGTTATTATGTTTTATTTTAGACATATAGATTTAAAATATGGGAGAGTAGTAAAAGATTATTGTATTGTAAAAGGGTAATGTAACAGTAGCTTCATTCAAGGGGGAATACATGAATCATATAAAGCTTCTTTTGGATGATGACACCACTTATAAGAAAATTAGAAATCCACATATAAATAAGTTACAAGATAGTTTAAAAGATTTATTGTTATATTGGAATGAGAAGGATTTTATAGATGAAAAAATTTTTAAATTTCTAAAATGTGAAAATGGTACAGTTGCAAAGTGTTATGGGCTTCCCTTTTTGTTTTGTTAACAGCTGACATAAAGAATAATAGTATCGTCAATGAATTTTCCTACGTATAAACTTGCACGGTTTCTGTCTAATATTTTAATTAATGTAGTTGTAAAAACTAATTCTTTTGTTAAAGATGGTTGGAATTTTTATGATATTATAAAAGATATTGTTATTCCGAATGATCATAAAATGATTTCGTTGGACGTTGTATCTCTGTTGACGAATATACCTCTGGAGATCGTCAATGAGATCATTTGCGAAAGGTAGTCTAATATCAATTTATATACTAGTTTAACTCAGAGTGAAATGATTAAAGCCCTTCAATTAGTTTTTAATAATACAGATTTTTCTTTTGATGAAATTTTTTATGAGCAGAGGTATGATTGTCCGATGGGATCACCATTGTCACCTGTGATAGCCTATTTGGTGATGGAAAAATTGGAGGGTGTTGCTTTGTTAAAGTTGAGTTTTGGGCCAATAATTTATAAAAGATATGTTGATGAAATCTTTGCTGTGGTGCCAGATTGTTTTGTGGATGAAATGGTTGATGTTTTTAATTCTGTTCATGATAGAATTGAATTTACTAAAGAAATAGAGTCAGATAATCAGTTGAGTTTTTTGGATATTAAAGTAATTAGAGACAGTAATAATATAGTTAAACTAAAATGGTATAGAAAGCCAACTTGGTAGTAGATTTTTAAATTCTCATTCACATCACCAGTTCGGAAACAAAATTGGTACTTTAAAGGGTGTGATTGATCGCGCGATTAAGTTATCACATATAGATTTCAGAAAAGAAAATTTGAACATTGTTAGAAAGGCTTTTGTTAGTAATAGTTATCCAATCGAATTTGTTAATAGAATGATTGAAAAGAGGGTGAATGAAATTTATAATAGTAATTTAAAAAAGAAAATTGATGTAGAAACTAGAAGCTTGTATTTTGTTTTACCGTATGTTAGAGGTTTGTCAGAAAAAATTAGAAATGAATTCAAAAAACATAAAATTTAAGTTTTCTCTAGAAATAATAATAATTTAGGTAGCTTTTTAATAATTGTAAAGACAAGGATGAAAAGGATCAAAAATCGGGAGTCGTTTACAAGATCAATTGTAAAGATTGTCATAAATATTATATTGGACAGACAAGTAGATATTTAAAGAAACAAATTCATGAACATAAATATAGTTTGAGAAGTCCAAATGTTGTGTCGGGTTTGAAGCAACATTGTTTGAATTCCATTCATTTTCTTGATTTTGTGAATGTTGAAATTTTAGAAAATAATATTAAAAATAAATTCAAAAGGGAGAGTTTTGAGAATATTCACATTTACCAGAATAAAAATAATGTAAATTTAATGTTAGAATCAAGTAAATTAAATAGTATTTATCATCCTTTCCTAACATAATATAGAATTGAAGTGGTGGAGGTATATTAACTTATATTGGTGTTGGATGTATATTTATAATGTTTTTGATGGTGGAGGGGATATTCAAATAATTTTTTAGGTATAAATTGGGAGTCGTGCGGCGAGAGGAGTTCAGTCCTTGAGGATGAGCAGTAGCATGCTCGAAACGTTGGACATTTTTGAAGATCACAATCGAAAAAAGGTTTTTTGGTGGTGGGGGACAATCAGATTGTGCTTTACTAATTTTATTTATTTTCAGGTTTCTTCCTAGTTAATTTTTAAGCTCTTATTTCAGGTTATTCTACGGGGGTAATCATAAACAAGGGCAGTCTTACTATCCATATTTATTTTATTATTTTATTATATAGATTTTAAATTGACTGTAAGACCGATGAAAATATTTGTCATCTTATTTATTATTTAGTCGAGATAAGTATTGTTTTCATCTTTAAAAATCAAACATATTTATATCTTATTATCCTCATATACATATATAATTGCCACAAATATATAATTTCCCACATATATATGTATATATATATATATGTATATATATATATATGTATATATATATATGTATATATATATATATATATATGTATATATGTATATATATTGTAACGTTCTTATTTCCCGCGGGTGGGGAATACTACGTCTTTACCCCCTGTTGCCGGACGCTTCAGTGAGTGACCAGGGTTCGAGGCAGGAGGTCGGTTAGGACGGACGGTGGAAAGATAAAGGATAGTAAACGGGTTGACATGTTTGTTTATGCTAGGGAGTACCAGGGCTTTATTGTACTCTATTTTACAACGACGTATAACAATAATAATGAAAAGTAATAAACTAACCTAAATTATATAAATCAATAACTAACCTAATATATGTACGCGAGATACAAAGAAATAAAGATTGAATTTAATATAAGCCACTTGACGGCTTTTAAGCGCCTCTTGTTGGCGACGAAGATAAATGAAATCAAAAGTAATAGAAATAAACTTTTCTTTAATAATAAGTCAGATTAGACTGACGGCGGTTAACGGCCTGGACGATTATAATAAACAAACGAAGTTATAATAATTATAATATTAATAAACTATTCTATATAACGATGGGTGGTCTACACCCTTAATGCGGTGACACGGAATATGGCTGAAGGCCTACGATTCTCTAATGCGCGACCAGATGCACATGAATAGAATAATCCTAGCTTGCCTTTTCCGGCGGCGGCAATGGGTGGGAAGCACCCTTAATACTAACTTAATACTACGGTTATAACAGGTGGAAAAACACCTTAAAGTTACTATGAACTTATCTTAGACAAAGTGTCTTATACACAGGTCGGCACGGCGGCTCGGCGGTATATAACGGTTCGGTGTAATTCAACCTTAATCTTAAATGTTAATTAATAATGAATTGAATAAAGTTAACTATTTACAAAACGGCCGGTACGGCGGCATAAACTAATATGATCTTATATTAAGTTAAACTAATCTAATATTTACAGGACGGGCGGTACGGCGGGACAGCGGTACGGCGGTGCGGAAGTGCCTTGGCGGTTCTCTCGGTCGCATTTTATTTAAGCCAGCGAGCGCACTCGGCAAAGATTAATTACGACTCGACTTGCGTCTAATGGTTTGTCACATTAGAGCGAGCGAGAGAGTAGCTTTTCTTATAAGGCGTAGGAGCCCCATATAAGAAAGCCAGTACTGTATACTGCTTTCTCTCTCTAGGCCAGCGAGCGCACTCGGTCAAAAGAGAGGGAGAGCACAGTACCCAATGCCTCGACTCTTCGCTGAGCCTTAGCTCTTATATCTACCCGAGCTCTCTGTTCCTCTTGCGGAAGCAGCGAAAACTGACGGCACCTGGCGGTTGAGCCTGTTACTATCGTGCCTCGCGGGACATTTGAATATCCTGTCTGCACGATTATGAATAATCGTTGCAATATATATATAAATATATCTGACCGAGGAAAAGAATATTATTATAATAATAAAAGAAGAAAATTATTGTTAGTCTGAGAAAAGAGAAGAGAAATTTAATAGACTAAAAGAAAAATTTAAGGGAATTCAAATAGAAAAATATAGGAAGAATATTATATAGAAAATCAGAAGATAAAGATCAATAGAAACGAAGATTGTAATTTAAGAAAAACTGTAAGATCTAGAAGAATTAAAACCTGAAACGTTTTTATTAATTTAATTGTATTAATACATATATATTTATTTATTTATTGCGTATAATCCCTAACCTTACTAGCAACTAATAATTATCGCCGACGCTTAGCCACTTTCTTTATCCAAGCAAGTTTAGAAATTCCTGGACAATGGATACCCAGTGAAGCTCGAGACGAGGTACTAAATGAGCAGGCAGATATACGCTTAGATGCCGGCAGGGACCAGTATCAACGAACCACAGGTGGCATGGCCAGAGAAACACCAAGACGTGGAAACAGTGGCAATAGAGATGGCAGAGGCGCAAGAGACTATAAAGTTAACCAGTTAAGAGACAACCATGATCAACGACGGGATGCACCAATTGAAGATCTACGAGAATATAATGAGCGAAGAGATAGTGAAAATAGAAGAGATAGAAGAGATAGAGAAGATAGAGAAAACAGACGAAACAGAAGAGAACAAACCGACGAGATGACGACTATAGCGATTATTCAGATAGCTCCAGTCACACAGAAGACTATAGCAGCGACGAGGATTATCAAAGACACCGAAGCAATCAGGTAGACATGACTAAGCGAGACAACGCTATCAACAAAATCCTTAAAGATTGGAGGATTTCTCTCAGCGGAGATGATAGAGAAGGACCGGAGGAGTTATGAGAAGCATTTGACTGGAAGAGCTTCAAGAGGACCTTCAGATATCAATATGTTGGCAATGTCAAACGAGCAGACCTTCTCGATGAGCTAAAAAGGCGAACTCAAGCCAAAGGAGAAAGCATAATCCACTTCATATATAGCTTCAAGTGTATCGTAGGATACTTAAAAAATCTACCGTCGATGAGAACCCAGGTAGATACGGCGTATAGAAATCTACTACCAGAATACCGCAAATTTATGGCAGGTAAACGAGTAGACATCTACGAAGATCTCAGGAAGTTAGGTCGACGTTGGGAAAAACAAAAGGACGTCGATAATCGATATCAACCCCCACCCCCACGCGAGAAGATGTTAATTCAAGGTGCAGCATTTGAAACTCCTAAGAGGAGAGATAAACCCCGAATAGCTGATGTAGAAGAATTTGAAGAGACCGACAGCGAAAGTAAGAGCAAACCAGAGGAGATTCCTAAACCAACCCAACGAAAACAGCGGCGACGACGAAAGAAATCTAATAAACAACAAGAACCTAAAGTTGCAGGAGTAAAAGAAGTAAAGCAGACCCAAGTTAACGCGGACCCTCTACCAGAGACCCGAACCAAAGTGACACAGAGTACACCAACAGTGGTACCTGAGCATATTCTTATAGCAATATGGCCGCCAAATGTAATACCACTGGTTAACTGTTGGATTGCACCAGCTAGACCGCAGTATCATGCAAGCAGGCGATATCAACAGCCAGCAAACATAGCTAGTGGAGCCAACGGAGCAGCTAGAGGCCAACCGCAGTATTCAGCATGTTATACCTGTCAGACCGTTGGAAGCAGAGCAAAGGACTGTCCACGAAAAATCTGTCGCTCCTGTGGAGGAATGGGTCATTCTATGAATGTTTGCCCTACCCATTCGACCCCAGCGAACAAACCTAATCAAAATTACATACCAAGAAACGCGAATTGGACCCCAAACCAAGTCAATCAGGCACAAATACCTGACCATCAAAGGGCAACGAACCTATAACACTTACAGGGAAACGGAGCAGCAGGGGGCAGATCTTAGCTCAACCCCTCCTCCCCCCCCCCCCTCTGATGCAAAACCCTCTAATGCCCCCAACTTTGAAAGTGACTGGGAAAAAATAGATAAAGAGCAGTTAAAAGAGTACTTAAACCCAAACAAAAAGACGGAGACCTTCACCTTAGAGAATATACAAGAGAGCAACGAGATACAAGAGCCCATGTAGATACTCTCCCCACTCGAGTTTGCAGAGAAATACTCTAGAGAAGGGATTCTTAGAACCATGGAACACTTGCAAGAGAAAAAAAAGAAACTAGCATTGTTAGAGCAAGAAACATCACAAGTGAGTGAAGAGTCCGATAACGAAGAGAAAGAAGGATTTAAGAAACTAGCAGAGTTAAACAGAGTACTAACAAGGAGAGCACCCCACCTCCGGGAAACGGATTCGGCTAAAAGGGCAGGATATGATTTTTTGATGAAAAAAAATGAACCCATATTTTTTCTTTTTGTCGAATAGGCCTCCTAGACAAGGATATAGACATTTTTTCAAAAATATGGTGAATAAAAGCTTTTATAAGAACTTAAATAAACAAAGAACTAAGACTCTTACAAAAAAATGCATCAAACATAAAATGGAGCACGAATTGAGTGCTTCAATTTAAGCTCTGTTGCATTAAAAAAGCTTTTCTTGTTCAAAAGTTATTCTTAATTAAATATTACCACGTATTTACTTAATATTTTTAGCATATAAAATGTGATCAATTTTTCACGTTATTTCATTAACATATTTTAATCGCCTGTAACTTTTGAACCACTAAAGATTTTTTAATGCAGCAAAGCTTAAATCCAAGCATTTAATTCGTGCTTCATTTTATCTCCTATGCATTTTTTTTGTCCTTTGGTTATTTAAGTTCTTATAAAGGCTCTTATTCACCATATTTCAATAAAAATGTCTATATCCTTGTCTAAGGGACCTATTCGACGAAAAGAAAAAACACGAGTTTATTTTTTTTCATCAAAAAATCATATCCTGCAGTTTCAGCCAAATCCGTTTCCCGAAGGTGGAGTGCTCTCCTTGTAAGTGCATGAGATGAAGAAGAAGAGAAAAACTCATCTATATCAAAGACTAAGACTCGGGCAGAAGAAAATGAGTCTAGTCAAAGGGGGTGGGAAGAAATATCCATCTGCGACGACCGAAATCAGATCTGAACCTGAAAACGATGACGATGCTATGACAGGCGTGTGCAATGAAAATAGGAATTTCCTGGATGTAGTGCTCGGTGGGAGACAATACAGCCCTTATTCGATACTGGAGCAATGATGTCGTTAATAGTACCAAGAGTAGCCCAGGGATTCCAAGATAGATTAATACCAGCCCTCTCAGTGATCAGACGCGTCATATGAGGATCTTCACGAATAATTGGAAAATTATCAGTAGACTTGGAAGTAGATGAATGTGTGAGACGACTAGAAATGAAAACTATTTCTGACTAAGATCATGATGTCATTCTAGGAATAGATTTCTGTCGACTCTGGGAAATAGAAACAAGGTTTAGTGAAAATTTATGGAGAATGAGAGACGGTGAATGGAGAGAATTCAGTAATGGAGACCATACCCAAACCCTTGTTTTCGGAGAATGTGCTGGAATCGTAGAATTAGATGACGAAAAACGAGTGAAAATCGAAGACTTAGTAAATAAAATCATACCTCAACCAACTGACGTACCAGGCACAACTAATTTCTCGGAGCATCACAGAGATGTAATGGGAGCAGCACCGATAAAACAGAGACCTAGTAGGATGTTGCCGATGATGTTGCAAATCGCTCATAGAGAAATAGAGACGATGTTGCGAAACAATGTAATTGAGAGGTCAGCAAGTGAATGGAGCAGTCCACCAGTGATACTTAGAAAACCTGACGGGGAGATCCGATTCTGCGTTGACTTTAGAGAATTGAATAAGGTCAGTAGGAAGGACGCATATCCAATACCTAGTATGGATTCAATCCTCGATAAGCTAAGAAAAGCTAGATACCTCACCAAAATTGACCTGAAGCAAGCATACTTGTAAATTTCCATGGAGGAGAATAGTAGAAAGTATACTGTCTTTTTAGTACCTGGCTCAGGTCTCTGGCAATTCAAGAAAATGCCTTTCGGATTGAGCAGCGCACCAATGACCTTCCAAAGGCTTATCCATGCTCTCTTCAGACCTGCATGTGAACCTAACGTGTTTAGTTATCTCGACGATATCATAATTGCTACTGAGAACTTCGATGATCATATAAAATGGCTAGAAACAGTATTACGGAGACTTCTAGACGCTGGATTAACTGTGAACAAGAAAAAGTTTGAGATTTTCTGCTCACAGATCACCTACCTTGGATTCATATTAGACAATGAGGGGCTAAGATTGGATCCAGACAAGGTGGCACCAGTCATCAATTACCCAGCACCTCGTACTGTAAAGCAAGTGTGAATATTTCTTGGAATAGTAGGATGGTATTAAAGATTTATTGAGCATGATTCAGAAAAGAAAGTTCCACTAGTGAAGCTGTTCAGGAAAAGCAAGGAATGAAGTTGGGAAGAAGAGCAACAGAGAGCGTTCGAGGACCTGAAAAGAGCCTTAACAACAGCTCCTCTACTTGCCAGACCTGATTTTAACAAACCATTAACTGTACAATGTGACATCAGCGACTTCGACTCACAAAGATGGTGAGCATCCAATTGTTCACGTGAGCAGAGTACTGACAGCTGCAGAAAGGAACTATACGACCACAGAAAAAGAGTTACTAGCGGTAATATGGGCAATTGAAAAACTTAGACCTTATCTTGAAGGTTATACTTTCAAGATTATCACGGACCATAGTGCGTTGAAATAACTACAGAAGCTAAAAGACCCAACAGGACGACTAGCAAGATGGGCATTAAAAATGTAACAGTGGTCATTTCAGATTGTACACCGACGTGGAGCATTACATCACGTACGTAATGCTTTCTCGAGAAAGTACGAAAATCAAAGAGAAGAAGAAAAACAAGTGTGCGCTTTCGAAGAGATCAATGATGAAAAATACATTGAGCGAGTCAAAAAAATAGAAACTAACCCTTAAAAATACCCTAGATGGAAATTAGAAGATGGATTACTATATAGGTTTAAGAAAGAACCATTACTCGATCCAGTGACCCATAGAGAAGAAGGATGGCGACTCGTAGTGCCAGCAGAACACCGAGAGAGAACACTACAAGATGTACATTTTCAACCTTCCTCGGGGCATCTAGGACTAGAAAAGACCTATTATAAGGTTATCAGATAATATTATTGGCCAGGACTATACTATGACACTACTCTGTTTGTGAAGAAGTGCAATGATTGTCAGCGATACAAGACCAAACAAACTGGACCTCAAGGATTAATGGGAAACCGTGTCGTTAAGAGACCATGGCTGGTAGTATCAGCTGACATGATAGAGTTTTCTCCTAGTAAAAGCCAAAATAAATACCTGCTAGTCTTTTAGGATCTTTTTACCAAATAAATCGAATTGAAACCACTACGAACTGCTGATGAAAAAGCAGCGGTAAAAGCCTTCGAAGAGCTGATATTATTCAGATAGGAGACTCCTAAGTACTTGTTGACGGATAACGAAAAGGAGTTCGACAACAAACACCTAGACCAAGTACTGCAGGAATACGGACTAGCTGGAGTCACGACACCGCAAAATCACCCGCAGGCTAACCCAGTGGAATGTGAAAATAGGACCTTGAAGACCATGATAGCAACCTTTGTAAAAGAGAATCATAGGACTTGGGACCAGCATCTTTACGAATTTAGACATGCAGTGAACACAGCAACGCAGTCGACGCTTAAGACTTCTCCACACTGAGAGAATATTGGTATAAATGCTGCACTTACTAGTACAGCAGAACTCTAAAACGCATGAATTGATTCGTCCTTTGATTTGGTGCTGCTGCTGTCCCGAAACAGTGCAGCATTCGTCTTAGTCTTGCGCTTATGATATACAAAAAGCGCCTACGATATCTGAAAAGCGCCTCTGGTGGACGAAAAGAGAAACTCAGCTGATGTATATTAGTCGTTTTGGGACGGCTGGGCCCCCGAATCTTGTGGCGCTTCTGCACGAATCGACGATGCAGCGGCTGTACTTAGAGTTTCCAGCAGACGAGCCAATGTTCTCTCAGTGCAGCATTTTTGAATTATGGGAGACACCCCACGCCTGTAAAAAGCTTATGAAGAGAAGTGGAACAAACTAAACTAATAATCAGAATAGATTTCGAAGACTGGGCAGATAAAGTAAAAAGGTTGGATGCATTAAGGGATTTAGTAATCAAACATATCAAAAAGCGAAGAAAAAACAAGCAAAATAGTACCATAAAGGTAGAAAAGATATTAAGTTCAATGTAGGGGATATAGTCATGCGACGTTCACACCCGCTTTCGAACGCAGCTAACCAGTTCTCTGCGGAACTCGCACCGAAATACGACGGAGCGTTTAAGATTCTAGAAGTCAAATCACCGCTAGTATACGTAGTCGAGACAGAGGGCGGTAAGCGTAATGCGAAGGTACACGTTTTAGAACTCAAAAGATACATACCCTCTTGAACTAAATTTGACATGCAACCCTAACCCTTAACCCTAATTTAATACTGACCCCTTTTTATACATAACTTTTTTTCTTTATATAATAAATTGAAATGTGTTGTTCGCAGTTGATATCTGAAAAGTTATCCTGATTCATTTCACTGATCCTAACCTAACTAGTCTTACCTAAAACAAAATGCGTTAAATTTAAATGAGAATCGAATACAAAGTATGGCTTAAGAAATAAGAGTATGTAATTTCTGGGAATAGTACGGTGAAAGTAAATGTGTATTAGTTGTAAGAAAATTAATTATAAGAAACATATATAACTTGCGAGCGGATCGGTGGCGAGAGTCGTTGGTGTGTAGTGCAACGTGCACAATGAGTTGTGAGCAGTCCACTCTGGCGAATGTCAAGCTTAGGAGGGGAGAGTTTGTGACGTGGTACGTCCCGTTAAAAATTATTGACCGGAAGAAAATTGACGGGGTTCATTGGAACGGAGAAAGGAACGGATTTTAAGTTACTTAATGAGATCAATTGACCGGTAAAATATTAATTAAGAATTATTAGTTTTTTCTCTTCTTTCGAATATTACTAAACGCGGTGAGTTAAAGTGTGAAAAATGCAAGAGCGTTGTGACCACGTGTCTAGCAATTTCGTCGACCCTTCAATTAGACATTCGGAGGTGAAATTCATTAATTGAATTGCATAAATCAATGTAAACTGACTAGTGAATTTTTGCAGCAGATTTAATAGTTACTTTTTTTGTTTTTGGAGATTGTTAGACACAGTGGCGCGCAGTGTGCATAGTGTGAGAGTAGGATGGTGATAGAAAACGATGCGGACTCTTGGTAGCCATTTTAATAAGAAAAATTTTCTTAAATCTCAGTCAACGCTGACCAGTGAATTAACGTTTTTTTCTTACAATTATTAATTACGATAAAAGACATTAATTAAATTAAATTTATTTTCCGATTATAATTCACTAGAAATTCTATGAATGTGAATGAGTTATGATAGTGCGCGTATTAATATTTAATTAACTTAATAACTTCTTTGATTTGACTATTAATGAAGTGTTAATTATTCAGCTCATATCAAAGTGTTAAATTTGAAAAGAGTTTTTTTTGTGTTGTATCTGTGTAAACCTCTCCAACTTTCAGCTTCAAAAATTTCCCGCTAGAGGTCGCCCACCTCCTGATACAAGACAGCCCAAGGCTTATGCTTACCGTGAGTTAGTTGGTAATTTGTCTGGCGCCCTTGATAAAATTAAATTCTTTTGACAAACCAAAGTTTGCATGCGGGGACGGGCAAGCTTATATTTTTATTAATTGATTTTTTTCGATACTTAAAAATACAGTAAATTCTCACATCGCAATATATATATATATATATATATATATATATATATATATATATATATATATATACATATATATATACGTATATGTATAAATATATATATATATTTATATATATATATATATAGCTGTGAGATAAGGATTTCAGCAACTTCAACCCTCCCTTAGCCCCCGAGCCTTCCCTCGATATGGCTACTCCTCAAATTACATTGTAATTCTTCTTGATTTTTCATTTGTTTATTTAACGTCGCTGTATTTTATGCTATCGTTGCGATGCTAATTAGCGACGGATGGTCGTCGGTGTGTTTGTAAACAAAGCACATTAACGTACAATGGTGCTTGTATCATTCGGCCGAGAGCGGAAATCGAACTTGGAGCCTCAAGATTACGAATCCATCGCTCTACCAAATAAGCCACTGATGACCTCTAATTCTTCTTCTAAATTGTTCCCGTAAAACCTCACATCCACCCCCTTTGATTAATGTGCCCTCCCCTCCTCGGCTCACACCTTTTTCTTACTTCGAAATCTTGTGGTAATAATAAAGATTGATTATTTTTATTTACATTTCATTATTGTGATTATAATTATAACTAATTAGTACTGCGTGATTATAATTATAACTAATAGATAATACAAAATTTCTTATCTTAACCCTTTGAGGGGCAGTGGTACGTATTTGTCCCACCTATTTGGTTTTGGATTTTTCCGTATTTCTAAAACGTATATGCCTTTTTAAGACATCTATAAGACTTTTTGAACTCTTGAATACCTGATTTATTAGATTTTATAGAGAAATTGCAAATATTCATTAATTGAAGTATTTGTTATAAACAATTAATCTCAAAAAACCCGTTTTTTTACAGAAAAATGTGCCCCTCAAAGGGTTAATTACATGTAAGTCTGATATTACATTACAATAATGAAAGAATAATATCTTCATTAATATTTTATTAATATGATAACAATTACAATTAATTCATAAAATTCAGCTTCATCTCTTCTTTACTTTACTAATATAAATATAGTGATATTCATATCTTTTACATTAACATTTGTCTTAACATTTATCTTATTTACATTTATATAATTAATTTGCATTTGATTCGCATAAAGTTTAATTTTTAGCAAAATGTTGACTGAATTGTTGTTCTGTGATATACAAGTATGCTATTGTGCTAAAAATGACTATTCCAATGAATGTATTGTTGGTTACCAGAGGCAACGAATTCATGGTTGTACGAAATGAATTATCATTTTTAACACAGTTTAATCATCTTTTTTTTCATAGAAATACGAAACAAAAATCCATTTTTCAATAAACGCTATAGTTTTTACATAAAAAAAATCGTCACGATACCGATTGACAACAATGGAACCTAGTAAAGTCTATACTCAAAAAACTACATAATTATTTACAGCATAATTTAAAAACTCTTATAATATGTTGTTAAAATTAGCTTGACTTAAGTTTCAAAGAATAAATTCACAAAAATTACTATTACTACTATAACATTAAAGTAAAAAATTAAGACTTTTTTTCTATGTGAATATCTTTTGCATTATTGTCACATACATACATACACATACACACGTGCACGTTTAGCATACACATACACACATACACATTCATACATACATACATAAACTTACACACACATATATATAGAACAATACACATATATGTGTGTATATATATATATATATATATATATATATATATATATATATATATATATATATATATATATAAATATATATAAATATATTTCCATGTACATTTTCTTATATACATGTCACGTAAACTCATACACATAAACACATACACATACACATATGCACATATATATACAGAACACTTGCCTCTCCATCTCTATCTTTTTTCCCCGTTACTCCGTCTTTCTATCTCTGTTTCTTTCTCTCCATCTCTTTGTCTCTGTTTCTCCATCTCCGTCTCTTCGCCTTTATTTCTTTGTCTCCGTCTCTCCATCTCCGTCCCTATGTCCATGTCTCTTCGTCTCTGCCTCTCTGTCTCCGTCCCTTCATCTATGTTTTTCACTCTATGTCCCTTTATCTCTATTTCTACGATTCCTTTTTTTCGTCTATGTTTCTCCGTCCCTGTCTCTCCGTTTTCGTCTCTCCGTCCCTCTGTCTATGTCTCTTCGTCTCCATCTCTCCGTTTTCGTCTTTCCGTCTATGTTTCTCTGATTCCATCTCTCTGTCTTCTTTTTTCTGTCCCTCCGTATCTGTCTCTGTGTCTTCTTCTCTACTTCTCCGTTCCTACGTCTCCGTTTTTTAATCTTCGTCCCTCTGTCTGAAACACATGATTAAAAAGAATGAATTCCTATCATATTTTTTGATTAATTTAAATAGAATAAACAAATTTTCTATTTATCATGATGATATGATTTGTATTCAAACAATTTTTAACACATTGGGACTTTAATTAATTTTTTTTTTTCAAATATATTTTTTTTACTTTAAAATTGGCTAATTTACACATATTAATATAATATATGAAAATTTAACCGAGTGACGTTAGGAGCGAGATAAATTAAGCTCGTATGAATTAAAATTGAAAAGAAATTTCAGCGAAGAAAAGATTTTGGTCAGATGTTTTATCATTAATTGATTCTATAAATATTAAATTTTATGAAAAATGGGGTTTTGAAGAATTTTTATATAAGAACAAAAAAATGAACAAACTAACAGAAAAACTTAAGTTTAAAACTTCAAATGAACAATGTTCAATGATGAACATTGAACTTTGTTTTTATGATGTTTATGTTGTTTTTATGTTTATGTATTTCATAAGTGGTAATTTATTAAAATTTTAAGAATGATTATCAATCAGAATTTTTAATTATCTATATAACATTAACGATTTTTATTTTAGGATTTTTCATAGTTCTTCAGAAGTATTTGAAATTATTATATTAAATAATTTCGATTCAAAAGTACACATAAATTTATTATTTTCATAGAATGAATTTAAACAAAAAAAAAAAAAATTAATTATAATAGGTGAAGATGGATATGCTGGGCAATTGAGTATGTTAAATAATAAGCACATTAAAAAATTTATTCAAATTTTAAATAATCATACAAATTTTTCAATGCAGCCAACAATATTTTTACAAAGGCCCGAAAATATTAATCCAGTTCCATTAAATCAAGATTACATACAAATACTTTTCTCCGGAAATCGGCATTTTGGTCACTGGATTCGTATCTATTATTTACAAAATGTAATTCATGTTTATGATAGTTTAAAAAACTAATGTATGATAGAAAATACGTGTTTTTGCGAAAATAATTCGTGACTTAAAGGGTTAAATAGTAATGGATTAAATGATGAACAAAAAATTTACATCGATAAACTATTTCTTATTCTTAAAAACTTACAAATATCTTTCGAGAAAGTTTAGTTTCAGATTAATCCTTTTGATTGTGACATTTTTTCAATAGCGTTTGCTACAGCAATCGTTAATAATTTATGTCTTTGTGGAAGAGAATTCGACATCGAAAAAATGCGTGGACATTTGATAACTATGTAGGAATCAAATTCAATTGTCATATTTCCATTAGTAAAGAACAATCATACTAATATCAATTATGAAGCGATATCCAGAAATCAGCAAATTGTACATCACAAGGAATTGTCAACGATGAAATTAAATTTTGAAAATATATATTTTGAATATCTTGAAGAAAAAATTTACAAGAATTTGCACTACAACAATTACATTCATTAGATAACATAAAAGTTTAGAGGCAACAAATTATAAACCAAAAACTCATCTACACAAAGTTTACCAAAACAATAATAAAAAAAATATAAAAAAACTAAAGAAAAAATTTTAAAAAGTAATTGTAAAAAATTATATACAATAACATTGAAGAATCTGGAAATGATATTGAGCAAGAACCAATTCTGATAATTAAAAATAAATTTAATGATAAAAAAATCATTAAAATTAACAAAAGTTTCGATTGAGAAATTGAAAAATTTAAATATAATGAAACATGAAAATCAAATGAATTCTCAAAACATTAATGTAATTATGAAACTTGAAAATAATTTCAAGAGGGATAGAAATAAAAAAAATTATAATGGTTGTAATTAAAAAATTTAAAAATAATTAATTTTTTTGCAACAAAAAAGTCATATTTCTAACTAAAATGAATTTATAAAAAACAATTAAGAATCCTCAAACAAAAATAAGAATTTAACATATCAACAAAATCACAACTATGATAGAAGCATTTATGACAAATTGTATTATAAATATAATAAAGATAAAGTTTTAGAAAATAGAAAACAATATTAATTGAAAAACAAACAAAAAATATTAAAACGTTTGAATGAATCTTATGAAAAAACGTTTAAAAAAAAGATGATAATTTAATTACTTAAGTAAAAAATAAAAATTATCATGAAAAAAACAAAAATAAATTCAAAACAAAAGAAAATCAAAGTGATATAAATTATTACCAAATAGCTAAAGATACATTGACCAATAATAATAAAAAATTATATCATGGAAAATAATATTGATGATTTGAATTTTATTTGTGAGTTTTGTGGTGCTAGACATTTTGCATGTCAAGCAATAAGGAATTTACATCATGTTGTAGACAAGGAAATATAATTACTTACGGGAAATTCTATGATAAGTAATAAGATCATATAATAGCATCTTAGCATTTGCTAGCTTTGATGCAGCATTTGATATATTATTTCATAAGGATCCTCAAGTTATACGTATTTGTGGACAAATATACCATAATAGATATGCATTACATGCAAATAAAAATGAATCAAGAAAGTATGGACAATTATACATATTTGATAAGGAAGAAGCAAATAAATGCTGCATACAAAACGATCTGAATTGTTTCATTGAATTATTGAATACATTAAAATCTCTAATTAGGAGAAATAATCCTTAAGCAGCAGCTTATAAAATGATGCGCGAAGTAGAAATTCAAGAAAATAATCGTTTTATTAAAAATGGGACTATACCTAGGGACGTTAAAATGTTTATAAGACGAAACGATAACTTTGATAAGTATCAATATAAGCTAACTGTAATAAAGTAGCAGTAGTTTTTGTAGGAAATGAGTTACCTATTGAAAGAGATATATGTATTTATTCGAAAGCAGAAAATTCATAAGAATTTTGTATATGAGTAAACGTGTAGATCTTATAATTATATATCCACTTATATTCATGGGTTGAAATAAAAAATTCAGGATTATATTTTATAAAGAAAAATCAAAATTCTTTAAGAACAGAACGAAATCAATAATAGTTTAAAAATTGCAAAAATTTTTTATATAACCATCAACTTTTACAGGAAGTCCGCGTTTCTTACATCAAAATTTTCTTGATTCCATGAAATTAGATCATTACGAAGAATTGAAAAACCAGATTTTTTCATTATTATGACATGCAATCTGAAATGGGAAGAAATCACAAATAATATAGGACAAAGTTTAAAAGTAATAGATGGACCAGATATTGTTGTTAAAGTATTTTATCAAAAATTCAAAATATTAATAGAACAAATTACTAAAAAACATATTTTGAGAAAATGCATTGCATATTCATACGTAGTAGAATTTTAAAAGAGAGGATTACCGCATGCACATGTGCTAATATTTTTAAGTAAAGACGGTAAAATTTACAATAGTGATGACGTTGATAAATTGATAGTAGCTGAAATTCCAAATAGAAATAAGAATTCCAGATTATATGAAATAGTTGAACAATTTATGATCTATGGCCCTTGTGGAGATCAGAATGAAAACTCACCTTGTGTGGATAAAGGATGAGGAAAGTGTACGAAAAATATTTCAAAACAATTTAATGAAACTACAATAATGACAAATGGTTATCCTATTTATTGACGTAGTAATGATAAAAATAAGATATTATACACAAAAAACAAGTTGGTAGACAATAGATTTGTTTTCTTATAACCCGTATTTATTACTAAAGTTTAATTGTCATGTTAATATTAAATTATGTTCAGCAATAGGATTTATAAAATACTTATTTAAATACTGCTCCAAAAAACATGATTGTGCATTTATAGAAATGAAAGCAAGTGAAATAAATACTGAAAGTAATACTAATGATGAAACGGATGAAACGAATGATTGGGATATGTTTTATGATGAAATTAATATAGAAACACAGCATAAGTTTGCCCGCCAGGAGCTATGCATTGCATATTGGAATATAATATTAGTGAACTTTCACATGCAATTTATAGATAAGCTGTTCATAATAAAAATGAACAATATGTGTATTTTAAAGAAGGATCTGAACACGAAATTAATAAGAAAAATGTAAATACAACACTAACGGCGTGATTTGAACTCAATATTTTGATATACCACAACATTATGTTTTTAATCGAATACATAAAACATGGACGAAAAGAATAAAAACTATAAAACCTTTCTAACCAGAATGTACTCAGTTAATCAAAAACAAAGAGAAAGATTCTAATTAAGATTACTTCTGCTTCACGTTAAAGCTGCAACACCTTTTGAAAGCTTAGAAACTTTTGATGGAATCACATACCCAACATTCTTTGAAGCAGCAAAAGCAAAAAATTTAGTTGAAATAGATGATGAATGGGATAAATGTTCAGAAGAATCATGTGTATCTTGATTTTTAAAAGCTCTTTGTCAATTATTTAGTTACATTTGTACATTCCACAATCCAATTATTGCTCGAGAATTATATGAAAAATATAAAATCTATTTTCATCATATTACCAAAAATGAATCAACAAAGAGGGTTATGAATATGCATCAAGCATAATTAATGATATTTTAACTACTAATGGATTCCAATTATGTGACTTTGATTTACCTACTTTAGAATACTATATTAAAAATAAGGAAATTAAATATGAGGATATCCACACAACTTTTAATCCTAGTAACAGGTCATATTACAGCTGTTCCTGGGTTTACCGCATGATGCACATTATTCAAACTAGGTTCAAATCTTTTGTGCTATCCCGTAACTCTATTTCTGATGTATTTTGTGAATCCGCCACAAACGGCCCAGCAGATAATTCTATAAAACATTCATTTTTACACATAAAAAATTACCGTAATTTATCTTATGTGTAAATTTACTTTTTATAGAATTATCTGCTGGGCCGTTTGTGGCACATTTACAAAATACATCAGAAATAGAGTTACAAGATAGCACAAAAGATTTGAACCTAGTTTAAATAATGTGCATCACGCGGTAAACCCAGGAACAGCTGTAATATGACTTGTTACTAGGATTAAAAGTTGTGTGGATATCCCCATATAGTACAGTAAAGAATGTTGACAATATTCGGTCAATTATTGATAGTCTAACAAATGCTCAAACGGCTATTTTTGATACAGTAAAAAATTTCATTAAATACAAACTGCACTAAAAAGTATATACATATAGACAATTCAGATGGAAGTGGTATAAGCTACTTATTAAATACAATTTTAACCTATCTAAAAATTTATGAAATCAACTATTTAGTTGTATCATAAACAGGTATAGTGGGTAATTTATTACAAGATGGTGTGGCAGTACATACAGCATTTAAATTACCGTTAAACTTATTTAAAGATACAATATATAATATCAGTGGAAACAGCGAAATAGGTAAAAAAATGAAAAATTTATCAATTGTTATCTGGGATGAAATCACAATGACATCAAAATACGCTCTTGAAGCCGTCGATCGCATGTTTAAAGATATATGTGATAGGAATTACTTGTTTGGAGGAAAAACATTTATCATATTAGGTGATTTTAGACAAACATCACCAATAGTAAAACAGGGAAATAGAACACAGGTAGTAGAAAATTGTGTCAAAAAAGCTATTCATAGGAACATTTTCAATGTATGTCTTTAAAAGAAAATAAACGTTTATCGGAATCAGATGATAAATTTTAAAATTGGTTACTAAATATAGGAAATGGTAATTTTCATTCAAAGTATGAAAAAGGGAAATGAAGCTATACAAATTCCGAAAGAAATATTGTCAAAGGGCAATCTAATTGATGAAATTGACGGACATAATATAAATATTGAAAATTGTGACTATTACGAAAATTTTATATTTGCACTGAAAAACGTAAATGTAACAGAAATAAATAAAAAAATTTTTTCAAAAATAAATGAATAAGTAATAGAGTACTTGAACATTGACTCTGCAAAAGATGTAAATAACGAAAGTTTAAACGCAATTTTACCAACAGAATTTTCAAATTCTTTAACGCCCAACGGTTACCGCTACATGGATTACAATTAAAAAAGGAGCTATAGTGATACTTCTTAAAAATGTTAATTTGAATGAAGGACTTTGTAACGCAACCCGATTAACAAAAGTAGAACAATTTACTATTATAGCACAAATATTAACAGGAATTAAAAAAGGAAGCACTATATTCTTACTACGTATGAACATATCAGCAAATGATGAACTGCTATCCCAGATGACCAGAAAATAATTTCCTGTAAAACTTGTTCAGGCAATCACTATTAATAAGTCGCAAGGACAATCATTTGAAAAAGTAGGAGTGTATTCATCAATACCAATTTCTAGTCATGGGCATTTATACGTGACACTTTCAAGGACAACTAATAAAAAAAAATTGAAAATATTATTAACAGAAAAATCGAGAAAAGTTAAAGATGAAATGGTCTATACTGAAAACATCGTTTGCTAAGAAATATGATGAAACCAAAATACAAAAATAAATATAATAAATAAGAAAATAAAATTAAACATATTTGAAACTCTAATATAATATTAAATATAAAAAAATTGAAAATTATGAAGTAGAATTTAGCACTGTGTGGTTAAAAATCACGACTGCTATTTTTAGTTCTGTGCTATTGAAAAAACGCGATTGCTTTTTTAAATACTGTGTTGTTAAAAAAAACATGGCTGAAAAGACGGAAATGGAGAAACGAAGACGGATATTGTGTATATGTGTATGTGTAAAGGGGTGAGTCTTTGTGTGTGTATATGTGTGTATGTTTATGTGTGTATTTCTGTGTATGAATGTATATGTGTGAACGTGTATGTTGAAGATGCACGCGTGTATGTGTATGTATGTATTTGACAATAATGCAAAAGATATTAACGTGAGCAAATAAAGAAGTCTTAATTCTTTACTTTAATATAATAGTAGTAACTAGCAAAATTTACCTCGCTTCTAACGTCACTTGGTTGCATTTTCATTTGTTATATTATTATATATAAATTTGCTAATTTCATTGACAATAGTATTCCAATATAAAATATGTATTTAATTTTTTTTCAAACTTTAAAAATTGAAATTATATATATATGTTGTTTATTGTACTAAATTTAACAATCATTCGTTAATCACTGATAAAATGATAATATCTATATGCATATTTAACAAGTTTCCTTTTATCTGATAATGTATTTATAAATATAAAATATTAGATTTGATGTGAAATTTCGTTATGTGTTAGCACTTAAAAAACTGGTATTAAATTATAATTTATAATAATTGTTCTTATTCAAATTTATTTTACATTCATTTTTAAAAATGTATATTTCCATCGATAAGGATCTGCAAAATTATAAGTAAATGTATAAATATAAAAAAAAATTGAAGCGAACTATCAGCATTTCAGAAAACAGGAATGAAACCATTGATTGAATATATATTCCTTATTCGACACACACACACACACGCGCGCGCACTCACGCAATTCGCCAACATAAAAGTCTTCACTGCAATAAACATATACTTACGGGCACCGATAAATCCACCAACATAAAAAAAACATACACATACTGACAATAATCAAATACGAGTCATTTTTTAGCTGACACAATTATATTTACTGCAACGAAATCGTTCAAGAATACAACACATAGAGACTCTTATAAACACGTATACTTATAGACATAGACAACCTAACCAATAAAAACACACTGAAACATACACAACAGCACGAGTATAATATGACACCCTCATGAGCTGACGTTAACATTTTCATTAATATACATACACACCATTCACACGCATACATATGCACGCGCGGACATACACAAACATTTCATATACACACACTACAAACTTACATACACTTACATAATACATGTACACATGAATGCATACATTTACAGACGCGCATACACGAAAGTACACACACACCTATAAACGCACACACACGAACACACACACACACACAAACATACACACCCACCCACACAAACACGTACACACACACACACCAACCTATATGCAATTCACCGACATATACTACTTCACTGCAATAAACATAAACTTACGGACACAAATGAATCCACCAACATACAAACAACATACACATACTGACAATAATGAAATACGAGTCAATTTTTAGCTAACACGAACATTTTCACTGCAACGAAATCGTACGGTCACACAACATACAGACACTCTTATCAACTCGTATACTTATAGACACAGACAAACCAACCAATATGCACATTAAAACACACACAGCGGCACGGATACAATATGGAACTTTTTCAAACGGATGTTAACATTTTCACTAAAACACATACACACCATACATACGTACACACATATACACACACGAATACACACAAACACACGCACGCACAAGAGTCTCAAGAAAAAATTTATATACCTATCGTAATTCACATACTTATCAACACACACATACATACGCTACCGCCAAAACATAAATGAATACTCATTCATACCATCTTATTAACAGGCTCTCTGCTAAGAACACATAATAACTAACATAGAGAAATCGACCTTATACACACAAAAACATACATCTGGAGCTATGAATACTATGTACGACACTTTTAAACCGCCATGAAATCTTTATCGATACACACTTTTACACCATACATTTACAAACATACATAAACGCACATTTACATACACACACACATACTCAAATATACATGAACTAACACATACATACACTTACACGCTGGCGCTCAAACACACACACACACTCGTACACATACATACACGCACACATACACGCACCAATTTATACGCAATTCATCAACATAAACTTCTTTACTGCTATAAAAATATACTTACGGACACCGACAAACCCACAACATACATAAAAACATACACATACGTAACAATATACACAATACGACTCCCTTTTTAGCTGGCACGAACATTTCCTTGAGTACACTATTATACAAGCCCACTACATATAGCGCCCTTATTAACATATATACTTATAGACCAAGACGAACCAACGAATACGTACACAGAAACATATCCAGTGGCACGAATACAAAATGTCACACTTTTTAACTGATGTTAACACTTTCACTAATACACATATACACGATATATACGCACACGCATACACGCACATACATAAACACACATACCAAACATACACACAACACACATTCATACACACTTACATAATACATAGACACACAAATACACAAACACTAACATAATATATACACTCCCCTCCACATGCTTTTGCGCACCCAGAGAAAAAATTGTTAGAGCTAAAACATTTTATTACTCAGCAGCTAAAAGTCGTAACTCAAAAAATCCAACGGCGTTTGAAAGAGCAGGTGAAAAGCTTTCGAAAATACTATTGTGAACTTTAGAAAACTTAAATTTAAGTCGTTTGAAAAAGTTAAAAAACAACTAAAAAAAAGCAAAAAAATTGGTCTTTTTTTAATTTGCTGCAGATTTAGATCCAATAATCGTAGCTTAAAAAAACAAACTGGGTTTAAAAGGGCATTTATTCAGCTTTAAAATGAGGGTTCAAGCATTTGTTTTTGTCATTTTTTACCAGAGCTACAGGATTTTTTGTTAAAAAACACGTTTTTTTTCAAATGCCAATATTTTGAAAGTAAGCGAGATAGAAAAAAACTTTAGAGAAAAAAAAGTTACATTTTTACGTATAGAAAACAAACTTGCAGTTTAAAATAGAATTCAAACAGAAAAAAATTTTTCGACTTCTTTTTTTATAAATTTTTTATAATTTTTTAATAGATTCAAAAGTCGAAAAATTTTTTTCTGTTTGAATTCTATTTTAAACTGCAAGTTTGTTTTCTATACGTAAAAATGTAACTTTTTTTTCTCTAAAGTTTTTTTCTATCTCGCTTACTTTCAAAATATTGGCATTTAAAAAAAAACGTGTTTTTTAAAAGAAAATCCTGTAGCTCTGGTAAAAAAAGACAAAAATAAATGCTTGACCCCTCGTTTTAAAGCTGAATAAATACCCTTTCCAACCCAGTTTGTTTTTTTAAGCTACGATTATTGGATCTAAATCTGCAGCAAATTAAAAAAAGACCAATTTTTTCGCTTTTTTTAAGTGGTTTTTTAACTTTTTTAAACGACTTAAATTTAAGTTTTTTAAAGTTCACAATAGTATTTTCGAAAGCTTTTCACCTGCTCTTTCGAACGCCGTTGGATTTTTTGAATTACGACTTTTAGCTGCTGAGTAATAAAATGTTTTAGCTCTTACAATTTTTTCTCTGGGTGCGCAAAAGCATGTGGAGGGGAGTGTACATACAAAAATACACAAATATACACGCAAATACACTTGCACATACACACACACATGCATGTACACACACACACACACACACACGCACACACACAAGAGAACACCCACGTGCACACACATACGCACACGCACACACACGAAAGAACACCCACGCACACACACACACACACATACACACACGAACACACACGCACACGTACTCATACGCACACACACACACACACACGCGCACACACACACCTACACTTACACACACGCGCACACACACACAGACAAACACGCGCAAACACCAATCTATACGCAATTTACCAACATAAACTTCTTCACTGCCATGAACATATACTTACGGACACCAACAAACACACCAATACATAAAAACATACACATACGTGATAATAATACAGTACGACCCACTTTTGAGTTGACACGAACATACACATACACGTCTGCGCTCAAACTTACATACACACACACACACGCACACACCTACACATAAATGATCGTATGCATGCACAGCACAAATATACAAATACACAGATTTATACCAATACATAAAAACACCATAGCAAACTCGTACACCGATTCGTATTAATACGCACATTAATTAACAAAAAACTACATGCATAACACATCTAAACACATCATGATCGTTCTCTAACACCGACACTCATACACACACACACACACGCGCACACACAAACACACACATACACACACACACACACCCAACCACCCGTATGTTGACTTGATTGTTCTGTGATATACAAGTATGCTTTTGCGCTTAAAATTACTACTCCAATGAATTTATTGTTGGTTACCAGAGACTACAAATTCATTGTTGTACGAGATGAGTTATCATTTTTAACATAGTCTAATCATCTTCTATTTATTAGAAAAAAAAAAAATCCATTTTTTAATCAACGCTATGAAGTAAAGGGCCCAAAACGCGATCACCCTTCGAGAAAATGAGATTTTATTAGATAATAACAGGAAAAGAATGATAATAATTTCATTTTTTTTAATTATTTTAAAGAAAGGTCTTAGCTTTAAAATTAATACAAAAATTATCTGTGTACATAAATTTAATGTATAAGGATTTTCAAGAATCATTTTCTTAGATATACCAAAAATTAATTACTCAAATGTGCATCAATTTGTTTACGTTCAACATTGTATTTTAAAATGAATTCAATGATTTTATATTAATGAATATATAATTTAAATATAGTGATTTTTTTATTGTTATTCCTTTCGATACATTTGAAGTAATTAATTTATTTCTTTTTCATCATCTATTGAGTACTAATCGCGTTTTGGGCTCTTTACCTTAGCTTTTACATAGAAAAATATCGTCACGATATTGATTGACAACAATAGAACCTAGCAAAGTCTATACTCGAGAAACTTCATAATTATTTGCGGCATAATTCAAAAACTTTTATAATTTGTTGTTAAAATTAGCTTGACTGCAGCTCCAAAAAATAAATAAAAAAAATTACTACTATTATATTGAAGTGAAGAATTAGGACTTTTTTTTCTTACGTAAATATCTTTCCCATTACTGTCACATAAATACACATACAAACGTGCACCTTTAACATACACATACACACACACATATACATATACATATACACACACACATACACACATACACACATACACACATACACATACACACATACACACATACACACATACGCATACACACATACGCATACACACATACGCATATACACATACATATACACACATACACATAAACAAATACACATACATATGCACACATATATGTGGGGTATAAGACAATTAAGGTCTAATCCACAACGCATTAAAATGGAAGTGCAAGTAGTGGAACAATGCTGAATCTAATGTTCCGGCGTTTCGTCCCTGATCCGACTACGGGAACTCATCAGTGAGGCTATGTAGCCGGACCCTGCCTCAGACGCCTTGAGAGGGAGAGAAGTTTGTCGGTCTTATATACAAACTGAGACCAATTCCCTGCGCTTGCGAGATTACGACATTTCGGGTTTCCACCCAGTGGCGGTTTACCTTACTTGTCGGTTTCTCTTCCGTGTGTTACCCAATTATGGTAAAACTGCACGGTTGGCAAGTACGAGCCCCACATATACACGTATCTATACACATACACTTACTCATATACACATACACAGATACACAATATCCGTCACTCCATCCCTGTCTCTCCGTCTCCATATTTCCTTCCCATCTTCTCGTCTGTGTCTCTCCGTCTTTATCTCTTCTACCACGTCGCTCTATCTTCGTCTCTCCATCTCCGTCTCTTCATCTCCGTCTCTTTTTCTCCGTCTCTCCGTCACCGTGTCTCCGTTTCCATTTATCCGTCTCCGTTTCTCCGTCTCCATTATTACTTTAATATTACTTATATATAATCCTATATTGTATTAAAGTGAAACCACTTTTTTTCCGTTTCTCTGGTTCTCCGCATTTGTTAAATGTGTCTCATCTTTTAGTAATAACAGTAGCAATTTTTTTTTAGGCCCTATATAATTAGTCCTCATTAGTCATAAGCATCTTTTTGGGTCATATTTTTTTTGGCCTAATATTTTTTTGGTCTCTATATTTTTTTTGGGCTTTATATTTTTTTGGGCCTTATATTTTCTTAGGCACTATATTTTTGGGCCCAATATTTTTTTTCAATTTATTTTTTCTTGGGTAATATATTTTATTTAGCTCTATTTTTCTGAGCCTTATATTTTTCAGGCCCTACTTTTTTTCGAGTCCTATATTCTTTGGGCCTAATTTTTTTGGGCTATTTATTTTTCTGGGCCTTAATGTTTTTCAACTTTTTTTTGGGTTTATATTTCTTTTAATCTTACAATTTTTTGGGCGCAATATTTTTTTTATTATTATATTTTCTTGGTCTCTATATTTTTTGGACCCAATATTTGTCTGATTTTTTTATTTTTTTGATCCCAATATTTTTTTTATTCTTATTTTACTGGAGCTCTATATTTTTTTAATTCTTATATTTTCTTGAGCTCTATATTTTTTTGGGCCCAATATTTCTTTGAATCTTATATTTTTTTGATTCTTATGTATTCTTGGCTCTATATTTTGGGCTCCAAATTCTGCCATAATAAACTAAATTTAACTGAATTTTAAATAATGTTCATATGGCTTTCATGTCGTACAATTGGTAATGTTTGCCTAAAATCTCCTGATGCAATTACAGATTTACCACCCAAAGGTTGGTTCACATTGCATAAATCTTGAAAAAGACGATCAACTGCTTCAAAAGCAAATTTTGAAGTCTTGGATATTTCATCCCAAATAATTATTTGTGTTCTCTTTGTTTGCTTTCTGCAGAATTAGGCTTAACATTACAAGTTGAACAATCTGCTATACTTAAGAGGACGTTGTATCTCGCTATCCTTTTCTAATCGAAAAATGTAGGTTTTTGGAAAAACTAGTAGTTATTACTAGAAATAAATAGTTGTTCGCAACTTGTACAGTAAAAAACAATATTTTTCTAATAAGAATAAATTAATCCTCCAGCCTCACTCATGATTTTGTAAGTATGGCAAACTTTTTTTGAAAACGAAGCATCAAAATTAATTTCATTATCAATTAATTGATTCAATCCAGCAGCCTCTTAACAATAGTTTAAATATTGTAGGCACGGTTTTTCCATCAAATAATGAATTTGCTGCTATAGCTGTCCAAGCTACACATAAATAATGTATAGTATGATATTTAAAATGAACTATTGAAACGTTAAGTAAATAACTTTTTTCACTTCCACCTGGTTCATCTATAAAGATATATTTTTCTTTACTTTGGTTGTTTAAACTTTTTATAGTAGAGCTGAATATTTGCCTTTGATTATCATTTAAAAAATTTATTTTCATTTCTAATTCATTAAGAATATTATTATTATCATTTAAAATTGTTAGATTATTATCTTCTTCTATAAATGTACTTATGTTAAGTAAATTAAAATAATTAAAAGAAAATCCATTGACTTGTAAATTATTTTTATTAACATTCAATGTAAGATTTTCACCTATATTTTTTTCGTATATAGGATGGTATAAGTTATCTTTATATTTTTCATATAAATCTCGTGCATTTATAGGATTATGAAAAACGCAAATAAAAGCAAATAATTCATAAAGAATATAAAGGAATTCTGTTGAAGATGCTTCTTCCAAGCATCCATCCATTCTTCATCTCCATTAATTATTGTTTTACCTTAGCTGTCTCATAAAATGAATTGTACATCACATCATCAACAGTACGCAAAGCTTCAGAAGATGTGGCTCCTTTAACATGTAATAGTGATAACCTAATAAAATAACGTTCTCTATCTTTCGGACTTACTAAGTACATTCTACTAACAAGGTTTCCCCACCTTCGGGAAACGGATTCGGCTGAAACTGCAGGATATGATTTTTTGATGAAAAAAAATGAACCCGCGTTTTTTCTTTTTATCAAATAGGCCCCCTAGACAAGGATGTAGACATTTTTTCAAAAATATGGTGAATAAAAGACTTTATAAGAACTTAAATAACTAAAGAACTAAGACTCTTACAAAAAAATGCATGAAACATGAAATGAAGCACGGATTGAGTGCTTGAATTTAAGCTTTGTTGCATTAAAAAAGCTTTTCTTGTTTGAAAGTTATTCCTTATTAAATATTACCACGTATTTACTTAATATTTTTAGCATATAAAATGTGATCAATTTTTCACGTTATTTTATTAACATATTTTAATCGCCTGTAACTTTTGAACCACTAGAGATTTTTTAATGCGACAAAGCTTAAATTAAAGCATTCAATTTGTGCTTCATTTTATCTAACATGCATTTTTCTGTTAGAGTCTTAGTTCTTTGGTTATTGAAGTTCTTATAAGGGCTCTTATTCACCATACTTAAAAAAAAATTTCTATATCCTTGTCCAGGGGGCCTATTCGACGAAAACAAAAAACACGGGTTCATTTTCTTTCATCGGAAAATCATATCCTACAGTTTCAGCCGAATCTGTTTTCCGGAGGTGGGGTGCTTTCCTTGTAAGCATTGGTTTTCTTTTATTTTTCTTTCATTCCGCTTTTTTACTTTTTCATTAAATGTATGGAAAGTTTGGTATTTCTGAATACAAGTAATTTTCTGCTTTAAAATCTTCTCAATTCAATTCAACATATGCTGTTAATGTTGCTCCAACATTTTTTGCATGATCATTTCTTCTTTTCCTTCTTTATAAAATACCTTTTGTTGATTTTCTTCATGAACGCTTAGACGTTTTATAGTATGTGAAATAAGATGTAAAGGATATTCTCATAATCTGTGCATTGCTTAAGGTGGACATAAATATCGTGTATTAATGTATTGTTGGGTTTCGTCATATTCATATTGAACATTTTCACGATTTTTGTTTTGAAAAGTGTCTTCATTTTCTGATTGAAAATCCATACTTACTTGATGTATTTTAATGTATGCACAATCATGACCTTTATAACAGTATTTGAATAAATATTTAATGCAGTGTACAGTGGAACAAACTTCTACGTTTATGTGTGCATTAAATTTCAATGATGAGTAAGGATTATAAGGAACAACAAATCCATTATCTGCAATTCTTTCTGTAAATTTATTTTTGAGAATTATTTTGAAGTTATCATTTTTACGTTTGTATAGTAAATATCCATTAGATTTAAATGTAGTTGTATTATTAAATTTTCTTGGAAAATTTTCAGTACATTGTTTCGTATTTTTATCCATACATGGACAATTTATATTTTGCATACCACAGGGACCCCTTATCATAAATTGTTCAATAATACTATATAATTTCGTATAAATATCTCTATTCGAGATTTCTGCACTTATAATTTTATTAACTTTTTCGAAAATATCAAATTTGTCATTTTTATTTAAGAATAAGTTGTTACTAACATATGCATATGCGGTAATCCTCGTTTTTGAAATTCAATAACATAACTATATGCAATGCATTTTCCTAATATTCCCTTTTTAAGAAGGGGCCGAACTATCTGTCTTTGTCTAATAGCGTTTTTCATCATTTATGTAAACACTATCCGGTATAACAAGAAAAAAATAGCAGCCCCCGCTAGATATTAGTATAATAAGTAAATTTTGTAATAACAACCAAATTTTTTCACTGCGTAGTTTTTGAATAATTAGAGACCTACCAAAAAAGATAGGTTATATTCTAGATTGCTAGTAGGTCTCTAATTAGTCAAAAACTATGCGGTAAAAAATTTGGTTGTTATTACAAAATTTACTAATTATACTAATATCTAGCGGGGGCTGCTATTTTTTCCTTGTTATACCGGATAGTGTTTACATAAATGATGAAAAACGCTATTAGACAAAGACAGATAGTTCGGCCCCTTCTTAATTACTAAATTTTTGAATTCCTCTACTTTTTGATAAAATACTTTTGTTATAATATCTGGTCTATCTATTGCATTTTCATAAATTTCCAAGTTTTCAGTTATTTCTTTCCAATGTGGGTTACAGGTCATAGTTACAAAAAGGTCAGGTATATCACAATAATTTACAAGTGTCATTGAGTCAATGTAATTTTGTTTTAAAAATCGTGGACTTTCTGTAAAATTTGACGCTAATATTACCATTTTTCCAATTTTTTTAAAATCTAATTTTTTTTTGTTATGTAAATAGTCCATAACATCTTTGTAACAATCACTTCTTAATACGTTTTGGATTTTTCGTATGAAATAGAATCTGAAGGTTTCAACTTCTTCGAACGCATCAATAATGAACTGTTGAGATAATTTTCCCAAATTAAGAAATCGTTTTAATTAATTACTAACACTAAATCGCTAATTATTAAATTTCAAATTTGAAATATTAGATATTTCAAATTTGCTCTTCATATTTGGCATCCATCCAAAACCACCATTAGGATGAATAAGCGGATATGTCATAGGATCTGTATGTTTGCTAATTGTCGGTCTACTAATTGGTTTATCATACTTAGAGTAAATGAGAATATCACGTTTAATAGGAGGAAGATCGTTTTCTTTAACATATACTATTGCAACTTCATTACAGGTAGGTAGATTATATCTATTTTTATACAAATTATTATTGCGGACAATAAACATAGAAACAGTTCTCGGAGGACAATAGATTTTTGCACATTATTGTAGTTCTTCTTCTTCTACTTTATGCATCATTTTATAAGCTTTAGCTTAAGGGTCAATGTCTCTTATCAAGATATCTAACTGTTTTAATAATGTTAAATTTATATTAAACTTATTCTGTTCAATCATTGCCATTTCATCATCTAAAATATATAATTGTCCATATTTACGTGCTTCATCTTTATTAGGATGTAACGCATATACATCATAGTAAATTTGTCCACATATTCTAATAACTTGTGGTCCTTTACCCGGCAATGTATCCAAATTATCACCAAAATTTGCGAATGCTGAAGCCTCATTGTACAACCTAACATTTCGTCGAAAATCAATAATTTATTCCGTTAATTCAGTTGCTAAAAACTTTAATTGTTCTGGGTGAGAAGAATTTTCTAACAATTCTATTTCACCTTTATGACAACAATTGGAGAAATCGTTACTTTTAGTATATTCGAAAGCAAAATGTTTTGCATCACAATAAACACATGTATTTGTCATGTAACCAATGTTATTTTCAAATATGAGATTTTCATCAAAATATATATTTGCTACACAACCAATCAGTTCCGAATTAATTTTTTCAGTTCATATTTTTTTATTTCATTTTTTAAATTTTTTTTCTACTTTGCCCTTTATTGTTTTATCAATAACTTTGTTTAATACAATATTATGATTGTTATTATAATTATTGTCTTTAATTTTTAATCGTTTACACTTAATAAATAATATCTTTAATTAATAAGAATCATACATATGTTTTCGCTTTTCTTCATCTATTGGTTTGATTATTGTAGTATCATTATAAACATGTTTATTGTCATCAATTTCTATTTGTTCACACCTTGTGCGTGATTCTTTTAGTTGGTAACAATCATTTTTTACTTGTGTTTTCTTAATAATATTGGCATTTTCCAATTTTTGATTTTTAATTTGTATCATTCTCTCATAGTCATTATATTGTTTACTTATGACTTTTCTATAAGTCTCTGTTTTGCGTAATTTTTCTTTTTCATGCAATTTTTAAAATTTATTAGTAGCTCTATTTTTAATTGATTATATTTTTTGCATCTTAATATTTTTAATTTTAATCAATTTACATAACTATGAATAGGCATTTTCCACCTGAAACATAACATATAAATACATATAGTTTTTTACTTAATAAAATTTTTACAAAATCAATAATAATTAAAATATCAAAATATTAATTATAACCTTTCAACTTTCTTTAACTAATAATAAACATTATAAAATCCATTAAAAACAATTTTACAATAAGCATTGTTATTTAAACAATTAATAATAGAAACCCTTAAGTAGTATAGGTTTCAGTCTGAAGTGTAAATAAGTTGTAAAGAAACATGATCAAACAAGAAGCAGTGAAGTCTTTTACAACAATAGTTAGACAGAAACCATAAGGAAGATAACACAATTGTGAGCCAACAAGTCAAAAGATATCTATGTAGTAGGACGCTGTTGTTGTATGTACCCATTTGCACATGCGTATGTGTACTTTGAATTAAATGTATTCATTATAAGAAGGATACAAATAAAAGAGAACGTATTAAGAACAATTTGAGAGATTAATTGTAGTAAAGTCAATAAATACTAATATGATTATCTATATATAAAACACATCACATGTCAAAATAAGAAACATTATTAACTCCGATTCTCAATCCTAAAGTCACCATCAATATAATCTTTAAAAACATTTAACAACTTTTGTGTATCAAACATTCTATTGATATTATTCTTGTGAATATGTATATTAATCATTTCAGATACCAATCTTTTATAGTAATTACACTCATTATCAAGGATTTTAACCTTATCAATATCGAAATTCATACTATGACCGGTGTTTAAAACATGAGTATAAAGGGCCGATCTTTCACGCTTATGCAAACAATGAGACTTATGCTCCTTAATTCGAGTTTCAAGAGTTCTACCGGTCTGCCCAATGTAACAACCATTACAATCGTTACAATTTATTTTATATACAACATTATTTTTTAATGTTAATAATTCTACAAGAATGAGATAGATTTAATGAAAGCTAGACTTAAAATAAAATTTCTTATTTTATATAAGTACCATAATCTTTTTCCTCCACACATAGACCATGTCACCAAAAATATTAACAAATTGAATTTTTTCAACTATCAAGTATATGATAAAAATAGAAAGTTCATTTACACTGTCAAGAAAAGAATTTTAAATTTTGAGATTAAGGATGAAAACTTACAACTACGTTACTTAATGAAAGTAGAAAATAATTTAACTGAGGAATTGAAAAATTTTTTTGACAATGAGATTATCAATCTGATTACTAAGTTCACTCACAACAAAGTTTATTCACATTCTAAAAATATTAATAGTAGACTGCTTAATAAATTTGGACTAGTTTATTACAGATATTATAATAAATATTTTGACAATGAACCTTATAAAAATGATTTGACAAATTTTAATGCTATTGGAAATCATGATTATCTGACTTGGGTTGACTCAGCTAATGATAAGTCAAGTAATAATTGTCACCTAAACAACAACCATGAAAACAGAATTGATGAAAAAATTGTTGTTAATCTATCTGACTGCTCTCTACCTTCATATGTTTTGGATACATTAAGACTGGGTCCTAAATTTAATTTTAGTGATGACAATAGTAATAAATTTAAGTTGAATGTTATGAAAAGCCTGAATATTATGTCTCACTTGGAAGAATCTGAACATGAAAAGTATGGCAAACTAATTCTAAAATCTACTATTATTAGTAGACGTAATAGTTATGACATACAGAACAATCGTCTTATCAATAATATGAATAACACAAATAAGTTTTTCAATAATAACTCTGACCTAAAAATTTCAAAAGCTGATAAGGGTGGTTCTATTGTAGTTTTCAACACTCAAGACTACAATCGCAGGGTCAATAAATGTTTAAATAATGAATCATTATATAAAAAAATCAATAAAGATCCATTACCTATGTTGGAGAGATCTACAAATAATATTATCAAGAAACTTAACAATAAATCAATTTTTACTGATAATAATAACAATGACAATAGTAACAATAGAAAGCTATTTAACAGCACTACGAATAAATGTGTCCTTTCAAAATGTTATGGTTTGATAAAGCTGCACAAAAGTGATAAGTCCATGAGAATTATAATTTCCACCATTGGCTCACCCACTTAGCAAATTGCAAAATTTTTTGCAACGTTTATTTCTAAATATATTCCTCACAACAATCACACTCTAAAAAACAGTTATAAATTGATTGATGATTTAAGGAATTTGAAAATACCTGAAGATAGTTCACTTTTTAGCATTGATGTTGTTGCTTTGTATAACAACGTCCACATAGATGCTATTTCCGCTTCAATTGAGAGAAAATGGTCTTATTTGTATAAACACACTGATTTTTCTCTTCGTGAGTTTCTTGATGTAATAAGTTTTATCATGAATAATAATTATTTTACCTTTGATGGTAAAGTTTACAAGCAAATATTTGGTTGTGCTATGGGAAGCCCATTAAGTCCTATTCTTGCTGAGATTGTCATGCAAGACGTCGAACTTCATAGTTTTGAAGGCCTAAAGGATTCTATTTTGTTTTACAGAAGATATGTTGATGATAGTTTAATTTGCGCTAGGAGTAGTGACATTAACAAGATTCTTACTGCTTTTAATTCTGTTGATCAGCACATACAACACACGCTGAAAAAACCTGTAAACAGCACCTTGCACTTCTCAGATGTCAACATTGATTTTAATGATAAAAGCAACATCACTACGGATTAGTATCTCAAGGACACTCAGTCGGGACAATACCTGAATTTCCATTCTCATGGACCTATTTCTTAAAAGATTGGCATAGTGTTCTCGTTGGTGGATAAGGTTCTCAAGCTCTCAGACACAAGGTTTCATGTGAAGAATTTTAACATTATTAGAAGAATGCTTATTGGTAACAATTACCCAATAGAGTTTATAAATAAGTATATTGACAAAAGAATCATCCAAAATAGGCATAGTCACCACAATTTAAATGATAAATATCTTTCAGAGTCCAATAATATAATTGTATTTCCTTATTCAAGGTCCCATGAATTTGCATTTAAAAACATATGTAAAAAATTCAATTTTTAATTAATTTTTAGTCTTAACAACAAAATTAAATGCAATTCACAATTGGGTAAGGATATTACAAAAAAATCATTAAAAAAATAATGTTGTATATAAAATAAATTGTAACGATCGTAATGGTTGTTACATTGGGCAGACCGGTAGAACTCTTGAAACTCGAATTAAGGAGCATAAGTCTCATTGTTTGCATAAGCGTGAAAGATCGGCCCTTTATACTCATGTTTTAAACACCGGTCATAGTATGAATTTCGATATTGATAAGGTTAAAATCCTTAATAATAAGTGTAATTACTATAAAAGATTGGTATCTGAAATGATTAATATACATATTCACAAGAATAATATCAATAGAATGTTTGATACACAAAAGTTGTTAAATGTTTTTAAAGATTATATTGATGGTGACTTTAGGATTGAGAATCGGAGTTAATAATGTTTCTTATTTTGACATGTGATGTGTTTTATATATAGATAATCATATTAGTATTTATTGACTTTACTACAATTAATCTCTCAAATTGTTCTTAATACGTTCTCTTTTATTTGTATCCTTCTTATAATGAATACATTTAATTCAAAGTACACATACGCATGTGCAAATGGGTACATACAACAACAGCGCCCTACTACATAGATATCTTTTGACTTGTTGGCTCACAATTGTGTTATCCTCCTTATGGTTTCTGTCTAACTATTGTTGTAAAAGACTTCACTGCTTCTTGTTTGATCATGTTTCTTTACAACTTATTTACACTTCAGACTGAAACCTATACTACTTAAGGGTTTCTATTATTAATTGTTTAAATAACAATGCTTATTGTAAAATTGTTTTTAATGGATTTTATAATGTTTATTATTAGTTGAAGAAAGTTGAAAGGTTATAATTAATATTTTGATATTTTAATTATTATTGATTTTGTAAAAATTTTCGTAAGTAAAAAACTATATGTATTTATATGTTATGTTTCAGGTGGAAAATGTCTATTCATAGTTATGTAAATTAATTTAAGGCAATTTTTGTACTTGAAAAGGGTCATTAGAAATATGACTGAAACGTAGTATGATTAACTAGCAATAAAAAGGTTTATCTTGACAGTTAATAGTTGTTTGTATCAGTAATAAATGAATTATTTACACTGTCGTTAAATTCTACTAATAAATAATGTTCTTCTTTTATTTTTATGTAAGCTTTTTCCTTACGTGTAGCTTTATTTGTACGTATTTGTTCCATTTTATCAGTACCCTTTTTTATCTTTGATTTCATTTTTGTTATTTAAGTATTATTTAATTTTACTTTATATTTATTGGGTTGTTTTTCTTTAATTTTTATATAATCTTCTTTTTTACGTAAAGCTTCATTTGCACGTATTTGTACCAATTAATGAATACTCATTTTTTCCTTGAATTTCAATATTGTTATTTTAGTATTCTCTAATTTTTCTTCATATTATTTTGGTTACTTTTCTTTAATTTTTATATAAGCTTCTTTCTTACCTAAAGCGTCGTTCGCACGTATGTATTCCAATTTATTAGTACTCATTTTTTCCTTGAATTTCAATTTTGTTATCATATTATTTTCTTATTTCTCTTCATATTTATTTAGAATTTTTTCTTTGATTTTTATATAAGCTCATTTCTTACGTGAAGCCTCATTTGCACGTGTTTGCTCTAATTTATCAATAATTATTTTTTCTTTGAATTTCAATTTTTTTATCTTAGTGTTTTCTAATTTTTGTTCATATTTTTTTGGTTGTTTTTCTCTAAGTATTGCAATAGCCAAAGCAATTGCAATAACGCCACAATCATAATTATCTGTTGCTGATTGTACTGTTTCGAATACTATGCTCAATTCTGATTTGTTTGGAAATAATCTGTTTATATAAATCTTATGCTTATGTTGTAAATATTCAAGATTTAAACTTCATGTATATGAATTACCTTATTATTATGATACACACAAATCCGGTGACCCTTTTTCAAATTTCCGGAAAATAATAACTGTATAAATTTTCCATCAATCCGTACTGATTTAATATATTGTGGTATTTGAATTAGTGATGTTAACTGCATGTTGGATGAGGTGCACCGGTTTGAAATATTATTAAATTCTAATATATGAATATCAGTTAACATGAAAGCAATGCCACTATACAATCCCTGTCCTTTGACAATCAATTTATCTTTTTAAGTCGAAACCATTATTAAAAATTAAAATTCTTTTCAGAATTTTAATTTATTTTTAATGAACTTTTTCTAAAGATATTCACAAGAGAATTGCTTTTATATTAACTAATTCAATTCACTGCCTTTTTACTTTGAGATTTGAAAAATAAAAGAAATTATGAAAAATACTATGAGTTCATTGTTATATGATAAATAAATAATAATAAAATTTGTAAAAATAATATAACAATAAGAAATGGTTATTTTCGGCAATTATACATTTATAGTGAGGTAACACATTCATACACTATGTGCATAATGTAATAAGAGCGAGGTGGGATAGAATAAAAGCACCGAACGCACTCTTATACTCGCGCATGGCTACGCCCATCGCAAGCACACATACATGTATAATCAGTCAAAGCGAGATTCGATGATATAAAATGAATATGTATTACAGCATTGACACCACGTACGACTACGAGAAGTGGGAGCAAGTCGATGCTGTGTGGGTTAGGGATAGCGGCGAATCGAGCATCGGCGGCTCGAATGCGAGGTGTCCCGATCAAGAGAAAATTGTAGAGAGTCACTCTCATCGCTCTTCTAGTTCAATAAACATTTAAAATTTAAATACTCGTTAAATTGAGTCTTATTCGTTTGGAGTAGACTTGCGACGGCGGAGCAATCGTGTTAACCCTCGATTGCAAACCCGTGTCTATTCTAAACGGTTTTCATTGTATCTGTGTTGTGTAGTTTGTGGAAATTTTGAATAATAACGCTTACAGAGGTAATAGAGTTCTCCTTACCTATTGCTTCTGTAAGTTTCAATTATCGGTTTGTGTGAAATTAGGTGGTGAGAGGCATTTAACCTAATCCTTCTCTATTTTCCCATCCTTTTACCTGTCATCTAGAGCAAAGATCCCGAAGCAGTTAGGCATGGCGTCCTAGCTGCAAACGGATTAGCTCTCAATCCTCTACACAAATGAACATAACAAATACACTTTACATCACACTTATGCGTTACGCGTGGTTGTATCCGCGTAATCAAATAATTGACTTAGCCAAATACAGCATTTTTATTGTATTACATTAGTATAACTATAACTAATAACAAGTACGTTAGCGCCCGTGTAAGGGACATTAATGGCGTTATTTTAATAAATAAAAGAAGCGTCATTATTTCCTGCAAAGCAAAAATTGACTGAGGTAGTCTCAATGCATAATTTATAGCCTTGAGCAAGCCAAAAGTTATAACAAATGTTCACCCTAAAATCAAATAAACATTTTAAAATTCTCCTAAGTTGAAACAAATAATGAGTATTTGTCCGAGTCAATTCTATGACGCTATTATTTGCATAGCCAGGGAAATATATTATAACTCATATCAAAAGGTCGGAATTCTTAAGATAGAAGGAGAAAGAAACAAGGGGGTACCCTTGTTTTTGTCGAACCCAACGCTTATAGCGTGAATCGCTTGATCTCGCTTCACCTCTAAAATTTAACACATACCTTTTGTTAAAATAAGTTTATAAAATTGACTTGAATTCGGTCACATAACATATTATTTAATCGAACGTAAACTTTCACATTCCTTTGTTTATAGATACGCGGTTAAATGAAAACATAAGCTTCTCTTGGTTTATACATTCTCTTATTTAGTAATTTTAGTAATTGCCATTACTTATCATAAAGATAGAATTTTAAAGTAAACTAAGAGAAACTTACATTATATATATATATATATATATATATATATATATATATATGGAATATTTTGTGCTAATGTGCACGCACGCACGCACAGACAGGTTTATATATATATATATATGGGTCAATCCAGGTCAAACGGATAATGGCTCTGTCCAAAATTGTAGATCACCAAAAAAATCGGGTACGGGATCAAAATTTTCGTCTTACACTCTACTTTCTTCTGCAATGTGGCGATTTCAAAAAATCCAAAATGGTGGCCCTAGCATGGCGACTCAAACCTAGAAATTTCATAAAAAATTTTTGAAAATTGATTTTAATTTATTCAAATCTGATTTTACATATTTTTTTATACCAGAAATCAATTCAGCGTTCAATTTGACATGGAAATATAGTATTGCACTCAAGGTAAAAAAATTTCATAATATCACCTGAAGGTCATATCGGGAGACAATAGTTATTTCTTGAATTAATCATTGATAAACATTGATTAGTAAGGAAATGGAGATACTGATAGGTAACTCGAGTCACCGAATCCAAATCTGATATCCGCTCAACTCTACCAGGTCTCCATCAAGGTCATTTAAAGGTCAAATCGCGGATATCTTTTATTGTTTGATAAGATTACGACACCTATAAGTTTTACGTGATGTTGGATCCGAATCTGGGGCCCGTTGGAGCGTTTAACGTCGTAATTACAAAAAAAATTCGTTTCAAACTGTGGTTTCTTGGTGAACTAAAATTTTCTGTTAGTCAATATTCAATTAATTTTTATGTAATTTCGTCGTTTGACACTCCAACAGATCCTGGATTCTGATTCAGCGACACGTAAAACTTGAAGGTGTCCTAATCTTATCAAGGAATAAAAGATATTGACCTTTAAATGACCTTGATGGAGATCTTGTAGGATTAAGCGGACATTAGATTTGGATTTAGTGACTCGAGTTATCTATCAGTATCTTCATTTCCTAACTAATCAACATTGATCAATGAGTAATTCGAGAAATAACTATTATTTCCCGATATGACCTTTCGATGACATTGTAAATTTTTGTACCTTGAGTGCAATACTATATTCCTATGTAAAATTAAACGCTGAATTGATTTCTGATATAAAAAATACGTATAATCATATTTAAATTAATTAAAATCAATTTTCGAAAATTTTTTATGAAATCTCTAGGTTTGAGTTGCCATTTCGGATTTTCTTAAATCGCCACATTGCAAAAGAAAGTAGAGTGTAAAACGAAAATTTCAAGCCCATACACGATTTTTTTGGTGATCTACAATTTTGGACAGAGCCATTATCCGTTTGACGTGAATTGACTCATATATATATACATATATATATAAAGTAAAATATGTGATTGTATGTGTGAGCATGTGCGTATGAGTTGAAATTAAATGTTTCTTCAAACTTGAATAAACCTGTGTACTTTGCGATTCTACATAAAATGTCTCTTATGCTTGCTGTGATTATGAATACGTACGAGTTGACATGAAATGTCCCATATATATTTAAATATATATATATATATATATATATATATATATATATATATATATAAACCTGTGTGTGCGTGCGTTCTAATTGACGTAAAATGTCCCACGTATGTATGTATATATGTATATATATAATAACATGTACGTTTCCCGAGATGACATCTCACAATATCTAGGCTACCTGGAAGTCGTCTATATGAATGAATTTTGCAATTTTTCACACCGGTTATGAAGTTTACAGGCATTTGCAGAGACTACGTCGAATGAAATTTGGAGATTCTTTTGGATTTAGATTCTAAGGTTGTTTGATTAGGTCGAAGAATACTCGGAAATCAAAAGATTTTAAAAGAACAATTGCTTAAGATTCATGCAACTTCCATGAAATATGCTGATTTACTCGTAGTCGATACCTATACATAAAGGTCATTCATACAAATCATGTCGCATATAAATTTGCGGTAGTATCCCTACTAATTTATGAATTTTTCGTTCAAATAATGCCAACGAAATTTAACTTTGAAAAAGCATATTACTATCGTAATTAGTGAATAATTTTAACCTTTTTTCATCAAACATCATTCCGATATACAGGTAAGAAGCGTTATTATTTAAAAAATTTGAGAATTAATGAATCTTAGCAATTATTTACTTACCACGAATGTTAAGAAATCATATTAGTAATTCATTTTATTTGAATTAAATCATTTAACATCTATATAAGTCAAAATTCAAAGATAAAGAAATCCTGAATCAGTTATGCATTCACATATAATTTTAATTCGATCTTTACCATTTTTGTTTCTTTAACCGAATAATAAACATTCTTGCTATTTACATGAAATCATGAAACTTTTATTTTTTACAAAAATAAAAAGTAATTTATTTAAACATCATTCATTATAAATATTATTTCCTTAATAGACATGAATCTTTGAAATCATTAGAGATATCTAATACCATTACAAAATTATAGAAAATGAAGATATATTTTAAGAGGAAAAATCATATTTCTGTCCTTTGCTAATAAGAAAATTGGTTTTTCGAATAAAAAAAAAAAAAATTAAAATGGAGATAATATATTGACTATGAATAAGATTTACATGATTAGACACATTTATGCATATTGTGTATGGACTATGGATACATCGTATATAAATTATGTGGGCTCATATAAATACACAGGTTCTCTATAGCTTTTTATGCATGACTTCTGAATTTTCCCCATACGATATGACCTTATATAAAGCAATAAAACAATTTTTTTTATGTCATTTATGTAAATCATTTATTTACTTCATGCTGGTAAAAATTTACAATATTATCTGTGGCAATAACTTAGCCAATGTACATTTTTGGATAATTTTAAATATCATGATTGCTTATTTAACACAAGAGTTTAAATAATAACTTTTCAAGTGGCGATTACTCAGCCAATGTAAGTTTTCAGATATTTAATAATATCGCGATTATTTTCTAATATGGAACACTCAAAAAGAATGTATCAAGTGGCAATTACTCAGCCACTGTAAGCTTTCATATATTTCATAATATCGCGATTATTTTCTAATATGGAACACTCAAAAAGAATTTATGAAGTGGCGATTACTCAGCCAATGTAAGCTTTCATATATTTAATAATATCGCGATTATTTTCTAATATGAAACATTTGAAAAGAATTTATTGAGTGGCGATTACTCAGCCAATGTAAGCTTTCATATATTTAATGATATCGCGAATATTTTCTCATATGAAACATTTAAAAAGAATTTATTAAGTGGCGATTACACTGAGAAAAAAATTTAGTTGGATTAAGTAAGGCTTAATTAAATCAATGAAATCCCTTAGGTGCGGGCGGCACATAAAATATTTTGTTACATTAATACAAATATTTTAATTGAGTCAAATAAATATTTCATTTTTTTAAATAAATATTTGATTCTACTCAACATCACAAATATTGGTTAAAAATAATATTTTGTATTTTCAAATAAATATTTGACTTACTAAATGTCGCGAAGATTGATTCAATAAAATTAATTCATTGTTTTTATAAAAAATTTTATCAATTAAAATGCCCATTTGTTTTTCTAATTGATTATTTCATTACATTAATATACATATTGAAATTAAATCAAATAATATTTTGTATTTTCAATTAAATATTTGACTTATTAAATGTCGCGAAGATTGATTCAATAAAATTAATTCATTGTTTTAATAAAAAAAATTATCAATTAAAATGTCCATTTGTTTTTCTAATTAATTATTTCATCATATTAATGCTATATTGAAATTAAATTAGTTCAATATTTTATATTTTCAAATGAAAGTTTAATTTATTAAATATTTTAAATTTAATAAAATTTTAAGATTTAATAAAATTAATTCATTGTCTTAACAAAATATTGATTAATTATTCGGTTATCTCAAATAAAATATTCCTTCAAAGTAAAGAAATATTTAATTAATTTGATTTATAGATATTTTAATCGAACAAATACTGTCTTTAATCAACAGTATTTGCTTTCAGTGATTTACATTTATTTATTAACATCAATGAATTGATGACTCATTAAAGGACAGGTGAATATGATTCCATTTATTTATATGGTAAAGAATAACAATTATTAACATACTAACATTAGTATGCTTTATACAGTGATCGCACACGCAGTAAATCTAACATAAATTTCGCTCGCATTACAATTTACGTATTATCTTGGATTTTTAACTTCCTTATATATGAACTTAGAAGCCTTCTTACCGCTTGCGAGATCGAAAATTAACGACGCCACCAAGCGGTTGTATTATCAAACCATCGAACTAAATGATTTTGTTAAAACAATAAATGTTTCTTTTAGTTCAAATATGTGTTATTTGAATGAAATAAATTATGTAGATGAATCAAATAGTGGATTCACTTGATTTTAACAAGTATTTAATCAGATTTCTCTGTAATTTTTATTAACTTTAGTACATATTTTGCTAAGTTATCCACTTAGCAAGACACGTATTTAAAACATGAGTTTGTTTGAGTATAAAGGATGATAACTTATACAAAAAATATTTTTCAAGAATATTAAATATTAATTTTAACATTATATTTCATTTGATTTAGTAAATATGTTATTAAATAATAACTGCTTGTTTCAATAAATATTTCATTAAGATAATCAAATAATTATTTAATCGATCTGATAAAGAAATTAATTAATACAACAAAATATTTAATTGGGACATAAATAATAAAATATTTAATTGTTAAAAATAATAATTAATTCAATTAATCACTGATTTCATAGACGCAATATAATTAAATAATAAAAGTAATAAAATAATTTTATAGAACAAGATAAATCAAATATTTGAATCAATTAAAAATTTAATTAGCAATGAAATTAGCAATGAAATTATTTGACCAAAAGACAATGAGATATTTCATAGAATCAATCATATATTTCATAAAGAGAAAAAACACATTCATCAAAGCAACTAAATATTGAATTAAAATGATTAGGTATTTCATTGGCCAGTGTAATAATTTAATATAAGTCATACAATATTTATTTAAAACAATGAAATATCTTTTTGTTATTATTCAAAATTTATTGAAAGAATAAAACAATAATTTTGACATTATTTAAATATTTCATTAATATAATTAAATATATTATTGAACAGTAAAGTAATTTAATAAAGGTGATATAATAATTAATTAAATCAATGTAATATATTCTTTCTTTAATCAAAATTTGATAAAAATAATAGAATAAATACGTTAGAATTAGTAAACATTTTATTAAGATAATTAAATATATTATTCAACATCAAAGTAATTTAGTAGAAGTATTATAATATTTAATTGAAATAGTGAAATATATTCTTATGTCAATCAAAACTTGATAGAATTAATAGAATAAATATATTCGGTTTAATAAATATTTCATTGAGATAATCAAATATATTATTGAAAAGACGCGTAGTCTTTTTCCAACGAATTTTTTAACTAAATTTGTTGGACGATTTAGAAAGAAAAGAACGTGATTCTTTTCCTTTGAATTTTTATCTAATCATGAAATTCCCTAACTAATCTTATTTTGAATTTACCCTTGTTTGAATGAAAATGAATTGACACTTAATTTTACTTTAACCTTGAACCTTTTAATTGAACTAAATTTAAGTTTACACTGTATTTGACTTTACCACTAATTTTTACACACAAAGATCTATTATTTTGCAAAAGAGAAATTAAACGAATCTACTGATACAAAGCAACTAACCTTGCGGTTGTAGTTGCTTTGTTTTAATTGATTTATCTAAAATTTACACTTTATTTATCGGGAAAGGATTCACTCAATAAATACACAAATATAAAGGGAAAAAGCCATGTGGCATAAAAAACCCTTGATTTATTCCCTACAACTTTACACGCTATTTGCCGCACGATTATATTTTTATTCGCACGCACGCACGCAAAAATGTAAGAAGAAAAAGGCACAATGAAAATTTGTATAGCCGCGGCTTTGGTGGGCGAAGGTGATGCGTTGATTCGCAATCGACCGTTCGTCGCTGTACGGAAATCTTCCGTACCTTAAAGCACTGATCGCTTTTGAAGAAGAAAACTAGATGTTTTCGAGAAGAGAACCGATTGCTCTCGAAAATGAATAAACCGCTCTAGGCGAGGTCACGCTTGATACTAAACTATTTTTCCGCGGCATTTGCAAAGTCTCCCTGTTCTCTCCCCCCTTTCGTCTATGAGCTGACTTAAGGGAGGTGAGAACGGGCGACTGTAAGTGCTGCCGCTCATCATCGTTTTTGATTTTTACATAAATTTGTGTTGCGACGCAACATACTGCGGGCGCAAGCTGCAAAATAAAGTTTTATGTTAAAATTGATTTTGTAGTAAATGAAATGAGTTAAACTAGATTGAAGCTTCGATTTCGCAACTAACCTAAAATTTAAATTTACATTAACTGGTATTTGACAAGTGTTTGACTAAACAAATATGTTTGAGCGTAGTTTCGTGTGGAGTGACTACGTCGTTGATCGCAAGTTTTACAAATGATTGCAGTTTCCTTTGGAGTGACTGTTTTGCTGAATGCAAGTTTTAGAAATGATTGCAGTTTCCTTTGGAGTGACTGTTTTGCTGAATGCAAGTTTTACAAATGATCGCAGTTTCCTTTGGAGTGACTACGTTGCTGATTGATTTTATTCGCAATATTCGCAAGTTGAATTTGTGTTAATTTTTTCGTTTTTTACAACAAAAATAGATATGTACAGATATGAAACATGAATCAAAGATTCAATATACAGGTGAAAGACAAAGTCTTGTGATGTTACGCTGATAAACGCCAGTGTTGGCCTTGACAGAAGCCACTCGAGCGATGCCGCCGTCCCCGGGAGAGACTTCCAAGACAATAACATTTTGTTTAGATTTGTAATTAGGATAATTATTCCTGATGCCAGTGGGCCCAAAAAATGTTGACAAGCTCTTGCAATGAAATTGCAAGCTAATAGTTTGTTATCTGAAACTAAAAACAAATGTTTTTCTGGTAAGAAATTGAATGGTCTACCTACAAAAAAATGTACTAATGTTATTACTAAGCGATCATTAAGATCAGCAGAGATTGCATACAATAGTCGCAAATTTAAAATGTGTATATTTCTATATAAAAATCTTAAGTTGTTTATGAGTTAAATTGTTACCTCTCAAAACATTTTTCTCCAGTTGTACCTAAAATTTCTAAACTAATCGTTTTTACTAATTCTGGCTATGTATTTCCTGATTGTGCTAACCATTTCGGCCCTAAGAACCAAAGTTGATTTTTTAAAGTCTGAAGGCAATTGTCGTCTGGACAATGCATTAGCTGGGTTGTCCTCTGATCGAACGTAACGCCAACTAACTTGATTTTCTACTGCTTGTGTTTTCTGATTTACCTAAGTTAAATTTACTATCTCTAAATAGAAGCCTAACAATATACCTTCCTAAATTATCTCCTTTGGTGTGAGCAACATAATGCTGCTTGCAAGCTATGTTTTCCCTAGATCTAATTGTGTTTTATTCAAAGTTTCTATAAACCAGAATTGTTTTACTAGTCTAACTAATTTAATTACATTATAGCTAACTTCTTTGTCCTAAATTTTATTATTGATTCCACCTGCTACTATCCAACCTAAAACTCATTTTATGTAATGTAATTTAGAGGTTAGTGTGTTCAAGTTTTATTTGATTTATAGATAGATTAGAACGTGTTACATTTGATGTTAATAAAGTACCTATGTGGTTTGGTATGTAAAATCAAGGATTAGTTAAAGGAATGTTCTTAGGTATGTTCAATAAGTCACGAGGAAAAAACTTCATTGGGTACTGTGTCCGTTATGCTCGGTACAATTAAAAAACTAAGTTGATATTTATACTGATTATAATTTGATTGAGTAGTTGATTTTACGTAATGTTTTGAAAGAGTACATAACCCATTAATTGCCCCTATATCAATTGAACAATAATGATTATTTAAATTTAAAGAATTTACAAGAGTTTCTGTAATAAAATTGATTGTGGAATGAGAGTCTAATAATACGCGAGCCGCAATGAAGTTTCCTTCTTTATTTTGAATTGTGACTACAGCTGTAGTCATTAAGTTGTATTCTAAAGGAAAAGCTACCGATAAGTATGATTGATAGTCTATTCACACCTCTGCAGTGTCTGACTGTGTAACTTGTGTTGGCTCTTTATTTTTAATCTCGTGAAGCAAAGTGTGATGATGTTTGTGACATGTTTTGCACCCTTCCTTACTCGTGCAAGGAAAAGGGTGTCTACTCAAGCAATTAAAACAGATTCGTTGTGATTTTGCAAATTGCCATCGCTGTTCTACATCTAATCCTAAGAATTCAGAACATCTGTACAACCCATGAGGTTGCCTACACTTCGGACAACTAACTAACCTATTGCTTGTTGATACTGGAGTTGCTAATACAAAATCTCTACCCCTTTTTGTTCTAAAATCTCCTACACTATCCTTTGAGTTTCTTTTTAAATTTGTCCTATCGTGATTCTTTGTATTTTCAAGAGATTGAAGCTTAAAAATGCTACTCTGTAAAAAGTCGTACATTTCCTTTGTTGTAGGAAGTTTATCTAATTGAAGTCTATCCTGCCATTTACCTTTTAACCCTGGTGGTAGATTTCTTTCTGCTATCCTAACTAACATATTGTCAAATGAAGCTTCACCTAACTGTTTTAGAATATGTTGATGCTGACGCATCTTGTCTAACAAAGATGACACGCCTTCTATTGTTGCGTTCGGTACTACGGGTAAATCTAAAATAGCGTCTAAATGTCTATTACTAATTATTCTTTTATGATCGTAAAAATCTAGAAGGGCTTGCCAAGCCTTTGGGTAATTTTCCTCACTAGGCACAAATTCTATTATTTTTAATTTAGCAGGACCTGAAAGAGCTTCTAAGAGTTGTGCATGTTTGACTGTATTAGTTGAATCATCACGGGAGTGTACTAATGCAGTGAAAAGGTTTTTGAAAGCAAGCCATTCTTCTGATTTGCCATCAAACTTTGGTACCTTTGTTTCAGTTAATTTCGGTAAAGTGTGTTTTCGTGTCAGAGTGATGTTAGAATTGTTTAATGTGGAACTAGCTATTGGTTCGTTAGTTTGACATAATTTCTTAGCCGAAGCTGCTGTAGAATAATACATTGTTTCTACTACCTTAAATTCATTTATTATTTCATCACCTAAATTAGCAACTACTGCTTTAACTTTCATTACATGTGTATCTTCGTGCAAGTCTGATAAATGTTCCAAACGTATTTTAATGTTTTCCGATTCTGCGTCGGGACTTGATATGTACGTTTGTAACGCATTTATTTGATCTTTAAAAATCCCTAGCTTTGCATTTACAACATTTATTCCTTCTGGATCATTCATTTTGAAAGTGTAAAACTTAATAAGAATTTAAGTAATAAATTGTCAAAATATACAACTATATGTTGTTTTAATTAAACCTTGCTACCTGCCCGCTGTTTTAAAAAGAAACAGAATTTTTGCTGATCCTTCGCCTTGCGTGCGCTCTTACTGTCACGAAGAGAATTCCGTCACTATTGGTGCGACGAAACCTCCTCACGAATGGCGCGGCTTGGGCAACAGCGATAATTTTTTCGAACTATCTAGTGTTGTTTTAAAACCTTTATTTAAAGCGACCCTAGCTACATAAATTACCTCGAACTGTAAAAACTAACAGTAAATGTTACAAACAATCAAAGCAAAATTTATTAAATTTAATTTTAAATTTAAATTTAGAAAAAACTAATGTGAAAAAAAAATTAACTTGAAATCAATTTTGAAGTCAGATATGTATAATGAATTTAATTAAAAATTAAATGTAAATGTAACGATAAATTAATTTATCAAACAAAATTTACTTGAATAATAAATGTGAAGTTGTTCAAAATTTAATGTACCTTTATGAAATTTTAAAATTTATTTTTTAAAAAATGGATAAATTTATCAACTCGCTTTTCCTCTCGCAAATCGATGAATTTATGTTACACCTAGCTAACGTAATCTCCCTTGAGCCAGGAGCCGTCACTACACAACTTAATCTTTCATAAAAATTTTCTTAAAAATAGTTTTAAGTTGCTACGTCTTACTTTCGTAAAATCGTAAAGGACAACTTTCTATCTCATTGAGAGCACGTGATCTCAATCTGAGAAATGTTCGCTTTGTAAGACAAAGAACCTTTTGTGCTTTGTAAAATAAAATTCTATATTTTATTTTGTTGTTAACCTTTCAAAAAAAAAAGAATTTTATGAACTAAATTTTATGATGCTAAATCTTAAGTTTATGAAAAGAACAAATTTTTGAAAAAGAAATTTTTAACTTAAATGCAATTTTCAAAAGTAAAAATTTTAAATGTATGAGATTTATTCAACAAACAAAATTTTAATTTACTGTTTAATTTTAATAGACTTTGAAATTGTGTAAGATTTTCTAAAAATGAACCTTTTATTTTAATGCTAAACTTTGGTTTGAACAATGTAACTTTCTGAAAGTTATATTTTAGACTGAGATGAATTTTTCTTTGAAAATGCTAAATGAAATATTAAAATATAAATTTCAATTTTAATTTTTATTTGTGCGTTGATATTTCTTAGAAACTAAATTTTTTCTAACCAAACTGATAAATAAAATTCTTACTTAAATGTAAAGTTTTTCAAAATAAAACTTCAAATGAAAAATAAAATTTTTAAATTAAATTTTAAGTTTTACGTTAAGTTGTCTTAAATTTTAATAAACAAAAAATAAATTAAAAGAAACGTTTTCTACAATAAAAGTTTTGAAATAAACTAATTTATGAATCTCAGATTTGAATAAATGAAATTTTGATTTGATATTAATTTTCAAATTATTTTGAAGTTGAGAAAATATTATGTTGTTACCTCGTATATTGTACAAAAATACTTATCTTATTTTCCTAGAAGTCCCGAAGTTGAAGCTCTCCTTTGTCGGGGATGGCGTTGCTCGGTGGCTTGTGGCTTGTATATCTATAGCTATGCTCGCCGGCCGGCGCCTGTTTTGACTTTCTGAGAATTCGCTTTGTTCGTCGAACGCTTTAGCGGTTATGATTTTTTCGTAAACCAGGGGATCATGATTTCTGACCTCACAGGATTGCACCATGAAAAGACGCGTAGTCTTTTTCCAACGAATTTTTTAACTAAATTTGTTGGACGATTTAGAAAGAAAAGAACGTGATTCTTTTCCTTTGAATTTTTATCTAATCATGAAATTCCCTAACTAATCTTATTTTGAATTTACCCTTGTTTGAATGAAAATGAATTGACACTTAATTTTACTTCAACCTTGAACCTTTTAATTGAACTAAATTTGAGTTTACACTGTATTTGACTTTACCACTAATTTTTACACACAAAGATCTATTATTTTGCAAAAGAGAAATTAAACGAATCTACTGATACAAAGCAACTAACCTTGCGGTTGTAGTTGCTTTGTTTTAATTGATTTATCTAAAATTTACACTTTATTTATCGGGAAAGGATTCACTCAATAAATACACAAATATAAAGGGAAAAAGCCATGTGGCATAAAAAACCCTTGATTTATTCCCTACAACTTTACACGCTATTTGCCGCACGATTATATTTTTATTCGCACGCACGCACGCAAAAATGTAAGAAGAAAAAGGCACAATGAAAATTTGTATAGCCGCGGCTTTGGTGGGCGAAGGTGATGCGTTGATTCGCAATCGACCGTTCGTCGCTGTACGGAAATCTTCCGTACCTTAAAGCACTGATCGCTTTTGAAGAAGAAAACTAGATGTTTTCGAGAAGAGAACCGATTGCTCTCGAAAATGAATAAACCGCTCTAGGCGAGGTCACGCTTGATACTAAACTATTTTTCCGCGGCATTTGCAAAGTCTCCCTGTTCTCTCCCCCCTTTCGTCTATGAGCTGACTTAAGGGAGGTGAGAACAGGCGACTGTAAGTGCTGCCGCTCATCATCGTTTTTGATTTTTACATAAATTTGTGTTGCGACGCAACAATTATTGAACATTAAAGTAATTTTATGGAAATGTTAATATAATATTTAATTGAATCAATAAAATATATTCGTGTTTCAATAATAACTTGATAGAAATAATAGGATAAATATATTTGGTTTAATAAATATTTCATTAAGATAATCAAATATATTATTAAACATTAAAGTAATTTAATAGAAGTGTTAATACAATATTAAATTAAATCAGTGACATATATTCTTGATTCAATAACAATTTGATAGAAATAATAAAATAAATATATTTGGTTTAATAAATATTTCATTAAAATAATCTAATACATTATTGAACATTAAAGTAATTTAATGGAAGTGTTAATATAATATTTAATTAAATCAGTGAATTATATTCTTGTTTCAATAACAACTTGATAGAAATAATAGAATAAATATATTTGGTTTAATAAATATTTCTTTAAAAAAAATTTAATATCTAATTTTACGTTGCACCTTTCTTGACTTTAAAAAATAATTTATTGGTTTTCTTTTGTAAATTCATTGAAATCGGATTTATTGATTTTAAGGAACCTATTTCTTTCAATCAATTGTAATTTTTATTGAAATGCTGATCAAATTTTATGTGTTATATACAACAAAATATTTTTTTTTATACAATCACATATATTATTAATTAAATGACAATGTTATTAACTTAGCGAAGCATTTATTCACAATATAAGCTTCTTTAACTTAATCGGATGACCGTTAATTCAAGCAAATATTATATTGATGATTGACCAATATTTTTTTATTGTTATAAAAGATTTTGTAAATTTAACAAACGATTTACTAAAATAAATATTTAATTACTGTAACAAAATATATAGATAATTTACAAACATATTCTATTGTTACAAATAAATATTTTATAAAATTTTATCAGCTGCCTTAATGAAATTGATTTGATTAAATCAATCAAATAATTTAACCGAAACAATAAATTTTTCTTTATTTTAAAAAAATATTTATTTTTTTTAACTTAGGTATCAATTTTTTTTATCCCAACTAAATATTTCAGTGATTTAATAACCTTGCATATTACTTCAATCAAAATTAATTTTTATCAACAAAATATTTAATAACTAAATTTATTTCATTGACTCAACTAAATTTTTTTCTCAGTGTACTCAGCCAATGTAAATCTTTAGACAATTTTGAATATCGCGATTATTATTTTAAAAAATTTTTACATATTCATATTGAAAGATTGCTTTTATAAAAAATGTTTCTGTATAATTATAAATATTAAATTATAAATTATTACACTTTTTGCTTATTCATAAAAATAATAAAATAAGTATTATTAAGTTCAAAGCTTTATACCCTTACAAATAACTTTTGAGTCCATTTGCTTTATACAGTACTCGTTTTTCGAATTCAATATCGGACAATCTATTAAATTTTGGCATGTTCATTAAAGTAGCATAAGATAATAATCTTTCTACTGGAGCTGAAGAAGGTAATGTGGTATTAAATTTCAAAAATAAGCTTTTAACAACTGGAAAATCATTTAAAGACTTCAAAGACATCGTTTTTTCATTTAAAAAGCTCATTAGTTCATTTTATTCTTGTTCTTGAGGTGCAAAAGCCGTGTTCAGTAATACATTTGAGCTGTCATCATCAAAATAAAAAAACGTATCTTCAGTATCCTCATTATCTGAAACAGCTGATTCCGGCTTTTTAGGCCTAACCAATTCTTTAACAAGCCTTTTCATTTTGGCTTGTGTATTTTCATCAAAGCACAAAATCCTTTTCGCTCTAAATTTGGGATGCGTGAGTGCTGCTATAGCTGCTAATTCGCCATTGTTAAGGATTTCAAAAAAATTGTGAAATCTTTTGTCTAAAGCTTCTTTTAAATATTTCAACAGTGGCACACACATAGACAAACTTTTATTTGACGATAAAGTATTCCACTTTTTTCGGATAGTCAACAATGTTGGTAAAAGATAACCATAATGACAATATTTTTCTTCTTGTAAAATATCAATCGCTGAAGCCAGGGGTTGACACAATTTCGAATAATCTTCAATAAATTTAAAATCTTTTTTTCTTAAGATTTTATTAGATTCCAACATGTCCTGAATTCTTTCATCATCAATTTTTTCTTTTGAAGAAATGATTTGTTTAAAGGTGTCATACATAGAATTTCACCTTGTTATAACGGGCCTCTGTAAACTGCAATCAAAAATTTTTTTTTATTTCTTCTCGTTTTTTCGGCGATCTTAAACATTTCCATAGTTGTTGGCATTTTTCCATGACAAATTTATGACACTTTTTAATATTTGGAACTCTGTCAATTGCGTCTACAAGATCTTTTATTGCAATCAAACTCAAGGTATGGCTGGCACATCGAAAATGACGAGATGAGTATCATTAACAAACCTTAAACCAAACTATTTTTAATATACACTACTGTTGATACATAATCTATTTTTAAAAGCATCTACGTTGAATTTTACTTCAGATAAATATATATTTCTATTTCCATTAGTTTAATACACACATTCACACTGCTTTATATCTTAATTTATTTATTGTTTGTTCGTATACTAGAGTATTTATAACTTTGAACAAATATTGACTGATTAATTATTTTTTGTGTCTTTGTATTTAACGGAATGTCGGAGTTGTTGAAATCGATTTTTGCTTTTTTTATTTTATTTATATTTTTTTAAATTAATTATCGAAACAAATATACTGATTTGTGCGCACTAAAACTATGTTGATACTATTTGATTGAAAATTAGATATCAATATCTCGATAAGCCTAACCTCAAAATACTATAGATAAAAAGTTTGCTTATAACTTTTTATGTATAGAGTTTTGGTGTATTCCTTGTCCGCACTTGGGATTGATATTACGAATTTTCTGACTGTAGCGAAAGAACATGATTTGACGCACCGTTTATTAATAAGCTTTTAATAAAAATATTATTAAGAAGTGGGGGGTGGGGGAACTCTGACATACTGTTAATGATGCATTTCATTAATTTTACATTAAAATTTTTTAATGTCTGAAAACGATAAAAACGTCATTGTAAAAATTTTTGAAAGCTGTTCCTACGGATTATAGACAATCTCAGGTATAGCCGATCATTGTAAAATACCCCCTATGAAAAAACATATAAACTTACTATTGTTGTGAAAAATTTCAAAATTTTTTTCCGAGATTGACGTGAAGAGGCGGTTGGAATCATTTGCCGCTTGGTGGTGCTGCAGGTGAGAGAAGAATATAAAATATTTTTTATACACGGATTTACAATTTATTAAAACAATAATATACTTCTAATGTTGTCAATAACTCTTGCCATATATATGTAGAAAAATTATTGATGCTAATCTTGTTTGAAAAGTTTAAAATATTGTTGTAAAGCAAAAAATGCAGCGCGAGATAGAGCCGGCGTGGGCATATGTATTCATCATTCTTTAGTATTACTTTCTTTGTCGCACTAAAGAAAAATACACATGTTTATATCGGCTCCTCTCGCTGAGTAAAAATTATTTTACATTTTTCTCTCACTTTACCACAGCGCCCCTATGCGGTAAATAGTCCCGACCGCCTCTTAAGATTAGCAGAAATAACCAGAATCTTAGATTCCATGAAAATTTCTTTATAATTAATAGACGATATGAAAAATTTCAAAATTTATTCCCCTGATAGACATTCAGATTTCCAGGAAGATTGATAGGCATCCACAAAAACAAATATAAATTTGGTAAACAATAAGTAATGATACTACAGATAACATCAAGGTGTCCAGAAACATCCAAGTACCGTAAGACATCGACCACAGATACATCGATATAAAAAATTAATGATGTGATATCTCTCAAATTGAGCTACAACAGCTACATACACTGCCGCTCACAAAAATTTGGCCACCTAAGAAAAAATTGGAAAAAATTAAGTTTTCTATCTCTGCGACAAATAATCGAATCTTAAAAATTCCAACTGTGTTTATCGATAAAAAATTTTCCATAAAAACTAAAGTTATTTTTCGTCATTTTTTTTCATCCATTTTTAAATTTGTCCCATTTTGTAGAAAATTGTCGGAGATAAAAAATTAAAAATGGAGATGAAAACTACAATACTCTACTTCAAAATGACAGGTTAAAAGCTACTGTAAGTCTATTTTTAAAAGAGTTATACTCATTTACGTTAAAACAATCCTTGTTTTTTCAACAGCTGATATCTCGAAAAGGGTGCTTAAAAAAAAAACTTCAGAGAGAAAAAAGTTTTGTTTTTTAGTAAATCATCCGATCTCAAAGTTTAAATACAAACAAAAAAAACTTTATTTTTCTTATTTTTCCTATGATAAAATATTTTTTATATTTCCAACTCTATTAATTGTGGTGTATCAATAATACGTCTATTTATAATTATAGAAAAAGAAAACAAAATAATACAAATTAATAAAAAAGTGAAAAAATAGAAAACATAATAATAACAATATTTTAGTACTTAAAACGTTTAATAGTGATTTATTCATATTTTAACAATAAATATAAAGACATTTGATTTTTTTATGAATAATATCGATATAAGCTATAAATTCCAAGTGAGTTTAATCACAATACTATTCATTTTATCATTTTGACATAAATTTTTTCAAAAATGTAACAACTATATCGCTTAATATTTATAAATAACCAAAATCCATAATTATCATAATCACAAAATTATCACTATTTTATCATTTCGACATAAACTTCTTTAATAATATAATAAATAAATAAAAAATTTTAAAATAGCTTCATTTTTCATGGATAAAAGGTTGATATATCAACTCTTGTATATCGAAATTCACGTTTTTTGATGGTTTTAAGTGTAAACTTAAAAAGCCATATATATTTCTATTATGTATATATATATATATATATATATATATATATATATATATGTATATATATATACATATGTATATAAAACCGGTTTTTTGAATGCGCGATACCCCGCGCTCGTCAGTACTGACTTCGGGTCGTATCCAGCACACGGCGAGGTGTGTGGCAGTCTCACATTGTTACCCCCTCCCTTCCATTACCGTATGTATTATAGAAATTGGTCTTTTGAATGCGGCATTCAAAAGACCGGTTCCACGCACAAAATATACACGAGTCCATAGCAGCAAACTGTAGCACGCCTTCAAAAGACCGGTTTTACTCACTTATATGTATATATATTAGGGTATCCCTTATTTCCCAAACTCAAAAAGTTCATTCTCCAGAAGTTTAGGTGAGTTATTTGTCATAAAAAAACAAGATCCCAATCGCTAATTACCCTCAGGAAAGGGTCCTAACCCTGCCTGTAATCAAAAATGGCTTTTTTTGCCATTTTTAGGAGATATTTTCTTCAAAAGTTATTTTAGGCCATTAGAACTTATTTTCCCGCATCAGATTCAGATGAAATTTCAATATTTATATATAAAAAGCTAAAAAAAATTTCTAGGTCAATAAAATAAGCTAATAAAAAAAATCATGAACCCAAAACCCAAGAAAATTCTCCGAAAAATTACATTTTTTTTTACATAAATTCATTTATCAGTATTTAATTCTATCGACGGACCTTTTATCAACATTTTATCTAAAAGTTGACCTCATAACCTTTATTTTCTTTTTTTATACGTCCATTTTCGTCCACCGGGAGCTGAGATATAACACTTTTAAAATTGATCAAAAAAGCTAATTTTCAAATCCGTCAACAAGGATTCACGAATTTCAAGATATTGAGGTATAAACTTGCATCAGTTAACTTCTCTGCAACATTCATTCAGTAGCAGAGATCAACACCTTCATTTGCTATTTTCAAACGTCTTCCCAAACCTTTTTGGATCCGAGATACAGATGTTATTAATTAATGTGAAAAATGAGGTATCAAATTTGTGAACTGGGGTCATTCCTTAATGGTTTCACTCTTCTAAATTCCAACTTCAAAAACAGCCTTGATTTTAAAGCTACTAATATGAAAAACTTTAATTCATGCACTCAATGAATTATGTAAACTGTGAATCTTATGTATGCCGCTATCGAATTTTGCCGAAAACAATTAAGATATGCTAATTGGAAGACCTAAATAGAAAATGCTGTATCTCGACTTTAGTACCCTAAGAATTTAATTAGTAACATTCACAGGGGTTTTCTCTAGAATATAAGTTATAATGATTTATAATAATTTGTACACAAGTGGGGCATCGAGCACTGCATTGATGAATCAGATCATTGATAAAAAGTTATTTGAATAGGTTTATCGAGTTTCATGTATAATTTTCATTTTAATCTTATAAATAAATAATAAACTTAATCGATTCTGTAATATACTAAAATGATTCTCCTAACCTAGCTCTAGTGCAGATAAGTCATTATATTTGTTCAAATAATTAAATTGAAAAGATATTAATAAACAAAATAAACCAAAAATTACTTGCAGCAGCTCCGACATCCCTTTAAAGGGAGTAGCCACAAATAGGCCGTGTTGCTTCGTGTGTGTCGTCATCTTTTAGAAATGAGTTTAACATCTTTTATATTCAGACTTTATGAATGTGACCGTTGCAAAGAGAGCATAGAGTTTGAATTTAAAAGATGTCTAACTCATTTTTAAAAGATGACGATACGACATTACACACACTAAATAGACATCCGGACGTTACTCGCCACGTAGGTATGGCTGTGGCGACGCTCGTACTGTCAGCCTATATGGTGCCGACCGGCGCTTGAGTGGCGCCAATTTTACGCACTGTACGTACTGTGCTAACCTACATCGCAAGAGGACGTTGCAGCACTTTCATGGTACAGGCTCAAACTCGCACGACACCGATTCTACGAATTGTACGGACTGTAAGGCTCGAATTCATAATCGTGACTTGAGTATTGAGTGTCACTTGGAACTTAAGTATCGTTACTTGAGTATCAGCTGTTACCTCAATGTCGGTAAAGATGCAATACTCAATTGAAGTAACAGCTAATACTCAAGTAACGATACTTAAGTTACAAGTGATACTCAATACTCAAGTTACGACTATGAATTCGAGCCTAAATTTTGGCGTAACTACAGACAGGTGCCTGTAACAGCGCCGATATCTTTTCAGTGCACGAAACGACACGGTCTATTTGCCACGGCTATTTCTTAACAAATAGATAATTTTGTTCGTTAGGAAAAATTTTTTTTTATAAAAAACAATAAATAGATAATTAATGATTAGTTCGGAAAATGAAGGCGATACGCGCACATAAAGCACCGATAAATGGCATTAGCACAATTTTAAAAATAACTTATTTTTTTATAGAATAAGTAGAAAAATAAAAACTATACGTTTAGTTCCCATAATGTTTTATTAAAGCTTGAATTCATAGACCCAGAGGGGTTGCTCTAGAAAATTGCACAACTCTGTAACACAGAGACAGAAGATATGAAATCAATGTGCTAAACAAAGATAGAATATATCGATACACTAAGGGTGAAATCAGATGGTACGGAAATAAGGATACGGAACGTCACAAAACATCAATTCCGTATCCTTTAATTCCGTCAAATTTTTCCTATAGTCACATGGTGCGGAATTTAGCTGAAAAACTGTTAAAAATAACCTAAAAATGTGCCCGCGAATTTCAAATTAACAACAAAAATGTTAAAAAAGTTAGAAATAATAAAAAAATGTTATTGTAATGAGATTATTTTCTTGTAAAAATAAAATATATTTTGTTATAACAACCAAATATTTTAATTAACATCATAATTTTTTAATTATAATATTGCTAATCGACGTCACAGAACTTATATTCCGCACCATGTGACTATAGGGAGAAAAATTTGACGGAATAACAGAAGCGTCATAGACTTTTTAAAATTAAAACGAAAGTTTTTTTGGTTAATACTTACTCCAGAATACTCTCCATCTTCACTCATTGACATATTTACTTCAAAACTGTTTTTACTATACTTATTTAACTTCCTTTCAATAATTTTTTATTTTTTATTATTAACTATCAGTATACATAACCTAGCTTATAAAGTAAATAACAATACAATCAATATGACGTTGCTTATTTGACGTCGCCTTTACTCCGTTTCAGTTTTGACGGAATTAAAGGATACGGAATTGATGTTTTGTGACGTTCCGTATCCTTATTTCCGTACCATCTGATTTCACCCTAAGTTTATCACTCCGGAGCAACCCCCCAGCTCAAGTTAAGGTGGTATCATCTGCCTTTATTCTTATCACGAGAGAGACAAAGACAGAATGAGGTTTGTATAATAATCTTCATTTGAGTTTGGTCTATTCATTGAAGCCTAAATAACTTTTAATTGTTGATTCAGATCAGTTGTAATAATAAAATGTTTTTATTCCTTATGAACAATTGATTTATATCAATTTTTATTATAAATGATAATTTTGGATGCTAACTTAAGAAAGCTTTATAAGTCTAAAATTTTAGATGCTTAGAACTATTTCCCTTCTCAAATCTTAAAAAAAAAATTTATAATATTTATCTCAAGGGTACACTGTTATATATTAAGGATTGTGAATATTTTTATATTTGAAATATTGATTTCGTACATAATGGAATTGTGATAAAATATCTTAAACTAATGATGTTATAGATTAGTACATTGTTGGAATATATAGTGTGGGCCATACAAGCAAGTATTACATGGAGATTGTTTTTAATAATAAAAGCCTTCCACTAACATTATCATAATTATCTCCTTCTCATTTTATGAAAAATATTGATTATATATTATTTGTATTTTCATGAAAATAGCAAATTATTCATAGTCGATTGACAATTTAGTTTCCTTTAAAGTACAATTTGCCTATAATTTTCTTATAAGGAGAGAATATATAGACAATAGCTATTGGATTAAAAAGAGAAACAGGTTTCACTATGATTAATTTACTGTGTTCCTCTTAAATACATTTTTGGCATGCATAGTTTTCTTGTTTGTATTTTAAATATGATATTATACTTCTTTTTATTAGTGCTTCGATCTTATTTTTTTTGTTACTCAAAGTTTTGTAATAAATTAAATGATTTCTAAAATAATAGATATGCAAATATAATTTATCTGAAACTTAATTTTGTTTAGGACGACGTTCAACAACTTCACTTATATCTTACAATGAGTTCTCTACCAATGCATGAAACTCTTATTTTTATATGCTGTAATACTGTCAGTGAATTAAATGTTCATCACTTACCAAAAATTTCAGAAGTCCTTAGACTTATGTTTCATAAGACCAAAGAGGAAAAAAAAACAGTTGCGGATGCTATAAAATCAGTCATTAATGAAGTAATAATTTTATGGAATAAATCTTCAATTAAAATATCTAGAAATGACTATTGTTGTGAAACATTGAAGAAATTATATCTTGACTTTCGCAAATTTCAAAAGTATTCATCAATGAATGAAAAGAAAGCCAAATTTTTAAAAAATCTATCTGATGTTTTTGACATCTCACAAGAAAGTGTTTTTTTATCAATGACTGATGATGAAAAGAAGATTTTATTTTCTCAGTCCATTGATGAAATAATAAAAGAAATGAAAATATTAAGAACCAAAGGTTTTATAAAAATAACCTTTTATTAACAGTAATGTCATATGTCTTACAATGACTTTAGTTTTAACTGTATGACTATTGCCATTCTAGATGAATTGGAGGACTCATTTGTTATCGATGAGGGTGACCAAAGAAATAAAAAATTAGAATATGAGGTGCCTAACCAAGATCCATCTCTTGCTACGCATGATTTGGAAAAAATATTTCTCAAGCTGGATCATCAACCGTAGAAGATATAATAGAAATAACTACAAGTACGTATTTAATGTTATTAATTTTAAAATTATATACAGATTTTAGACACATTATGAAAAAGTTTATTTTAATTCATAAAAATAGAATAATGTAAAAATTTTTGCTATCAGATGTATCTTTCACCGATATATTTTATGAATTAGAAATTTTTATTTACATACTCGTTATCAAATTTGTTAGTAATATTGATCAAGTTATAATTAAATTCATATAAAATAATTTTTATTGAACTATTTGAGATATATAAACATGATTGATGTAATCCAATTCATAAAATATATTATTCTAAATATATGAAAACTTTATATAGTAATCTTCAAAATCTAACATGAAATCTTATTCTTTAAATTTTCCAAGACTTAATATTTTATCATATTTCAAGTTATACAATTTTAAGAAACATTATTGATAATATGATCATGATCATACTCGAGTATTAACTTTTTCTCTTTTTTCTCTTATAAGTAATGTAAGTCTTCTTTCATTAAATTTGGTTCAATTGTTAGTAATGTTTTACTAATATGAAAAAAGAAATACACATTAGTTTATTTTGAAATTGAAATAAAATATTAAAAATGGGAAAATAATTTTTAAATTATAGTCTTTAAAAACTTTGGATAAGATATTGTTATTTATGTTTAATTTTAATGACTCCAATTAATAATTTTTTACTAACTCTGTTTACCTACTTTCAAAATTTGGAATCAATTGGTATTTTTACTTATGAAACAAGAGAATATTCATAACAATGTTACTATTTTATAATTGAATTTCACTTGAGTAACAATCCTTTAAACTTTTGTGAATTATATGTTATTAAAGAATAATCTATAATTTTAATATGACTATCTTAGCATGAAATGAATATTGAGACAGCATCATCGGTTGATGTCGTGCCAAGCAGTAACCTCACAGAAAAATAAGATATTTTATATTTTCTTTTTAATAACTTTTATAACAAATGTTTGAAATCAATCAATATGTTCATAATTTTCATTACATTTTTCCATATGGAAACAATTTCTGTGAATAACTGTAAATAATAGTAAATAATTGTAAAGAACTGTTAAAAAATGTTGAAATCGAGACATAAATAATAGTTATTTACAGTTATTTACTATTAATTACTATTATTTACAGTTATTAACACTTATTAACATTTCCAAAAATTTTTTAATTAGTGAATAATTTAATATTACTAATAATTATTTACAATTATTTATAATTATTAACATTTTTTACAGTTATTTACATTTATTTACAGTTATTAACACTTATTTACAATTATTTCCAATAATATTTTCGACTATAGTTCCTTACCACCAATATGAAAACTTGCCGCGAATGCTCTGATCTTATCAATTTTTTTAATTTTAAACTTAAAAGTAATTGTGTAATTATTTCTAATATTTTGATGAGAACTATATTTTTCGTATTCTTTCATTAAAATTTCTACCAGTTAATTATGAATCGAATTTTAAATAATATAATTTTCAATGATTGATAACATTTTTTATAGAAATATATTAAATTAAAACAGGAAATATATTTTTTAGAAAAAAAATTGGAATTGATTTTACCAAGACCAGAATCTGAAAATGTTTCGAGTGATGAACCTCTGCCTTCACAGAGTAGCACTGGATCGGTTTATTCTCCGATAGGACGGAATTATTTTATTAAAAATGTCAGAGGATCTGTAGATATTATGACTCCGGAAGTTGTTGATGCATTTGATAAATGCAGAATATCTTACAGAAATACAGTACATTTAATTGGAACAGTCTCACATGCCTTAGGTTTTGATATCGAATCATTAATATTGAATAAATCGTCTTTCAATAGAGCACGAGCGAAAGTTAGACAGATGAAAGCCGAAAAATTGAAATTAATATTTCAAGATCAAGATTTACCATATTTAATAGTGCACTGGGATGGAAAAATAATACCAGATAGGTTTTCCTGTAAAAAGATCGATCGTCTAGTTATTCTAGTAAGTGTGGAAAGTACCGTGAAAATAATTGATGTACCAGGTCTAGAGAGTCAAACAGGATTAGCTATGGCGAATTCAGTTTACCACGCTTTGGATGATTGGGGATTAATCGATTTAGTCGAAGGAATTTGTGTCGATACAACCAACGCAAATTTAGGGCGAAAAGGTGGAGCAGCTACCACACTCGAACAAATGATCGACAAAGACCTATTACACATAGCATGCAGGCACCATATTCTTGAGCTTATATTAGGAGCGGCTTTTTCGGAAAAATTTCCTGGTACTATTGGACCAAATAATCCCATTTTTTTAAGGTTACGTGCAGAATGGGATAATATGAAAGATATAAAACCAGAAAATGGCTTAGAGAAGTTAGAACCACAATTAAAATTACAAATTTCCCGAATCGTAAAATTTATAAATGGCTATTTAGAAATACAGCATCCTCGAGAGGATTACAAAGAATTATTAGAATTATGTCTACAATTTTTAGGAGTTAAGGATGCATTTATACCTAATAGGCCTGGTGCCTGTCATCATGCACGATGGATGGCTAAAGCAATTTATACTTTGAAAATTTACTTAATGAGGAAACCATTTAAATTGAACCTTCAGCAAATAGATAAATTTTACAGCGTATCTAAATTTATTGTGTTTGTTTACATAGAAGCGTGGTATGAAGCGCCGATACCTATTGCTGCTCCAAAGAATGACTTGAAGCTTGTCAAAGCACTAAAAAATTATTCAAGTATTGATGCTCAAATTTCAAGAACAACGATAAAAAAAATGAAAAATCACTTGTGGTACTTGTCACCAGAGCTCTGTGCCTTATCTTTTTTTGACGATAAAGTATCTTGGACAAGTAAAAGAAATATGGTTGCAGCACTAACGAAAGAAACTGCGTATGAAGATGACTACATTCCCAAAAAATATGAATTTGACGTCAGTATGGAAGTATTCATGCAACTTGATCTTGATTACTTTATCAATCGACAAACTCATCATTTCTTTGAGAGATTTAAATTAGATACAGAATTTTTAAGACAAGATTGCAGTCAATGGAGTAAAATGAAATCATATATTGAGAGTAGAGAAAAAATAAAAACATTAAGGGTTGTTAATGATTGCTCTGAAAGAGCTGTGCATCTCGGTCAAGAGTACATCAATGTGTTAACGAAAGATGAGGAACAGAAACAATATTTGATTACATGCGTCGATGAATTCAATAAAGAAATGACTACTATGAATAAAAAGACTTTGGTGAAGAAATTAAAAAAATCATGAATTTTAATTATATTTATATCATTTTTCATAAATTATATGTACAAAGAAAACATTAAATAATAAATTTAACTACCACTATATTTTGAATAAAAAAGTTGTGTTTTAATGTATCGAGAGTAAATGTATTTATTTGAAATAATCCTGTTAAGAACAGGCCGGAGCAGATTCGATACCGACCGAGAATCGAAAATCCGTTGTTTAATTTTCTCTCACTATACATAATGGAATGCATTAGAATTTTAAATACATTCATGAAATTTATTTCTCTATTGCGCTTGTCAAGAATAATTAAAGAAAATTGAAATAAATTAAAAATTTTTACTACAGTTGTTTATTAAACTCTAAATTTGGTTACTTACTTTTTGTTTAAAATATGATGAATTTTATTTAAAAAAACATTTATTATACAATCATGTATGTATAAAAAATTGCGCTAAATGACAATTTCTTTTGAAAACAGTATAATTATTTTATTTATAATAAAATAACATTTTCATTTCTCAGTCGGTAATCAAAACTGCTCCAGCCTACTCTTAAGGTCATTATTGCAGATTTTCAAAGTACAATTAACAATTAAGAAAGTATATTACGATGTAAGCTCGATAAAAACTTGATAAGTCCATAGTACGCGAATATTAACATCCGAATTAAAGATCCTGGTAATGCGTACTTAGGACTAATCGAATTTCTTCTTGAGGTCAGTATACTATTTTTCACAACTTTGATAAAAATACGACATTTTTGAATCAGTGCTAGGCGGTAATGTGACACTTTTAGCCAATAGAATATTTTTCTAAATATAAAGCGTCGCTAGGAAGAAGGGCACATCTTCAAAAAGTGTGTTTTGAGAAAATTGAATTTGAAGTTTTGAATCACTTATAAATTTAAACCTGTCGATAAATAAACATGTCTTTATATCTTTGTCAATTCAACTGATATCTTCATAATATTATATAAGAATATAGTAGCAAATGAGCACATTTCAAAAAGCCATGATATGGAAAAAGGGCACATCTCGAGAAGTGCCCTTCTTCCTAGCGTCGCATATGTACCTCGAATGATAAAGATGCATATTTTACCATAGGAATAAAATAAAATTAAAATTATGAATCGAATTTCGCATTCAGATTGTTCAATATAAATTAAGTTAATAACATTAAAGTAAATAGTATCCTATGCTATATAATTATGATCATAATATTGGAAATACGTTTTTTAAATTTATGATATGAATAATAAAAAATAATGAAATATTGTGTGCTCATTAATTTTTGCTACTAAATAATCAAGTAAGGGAGATGTAAAAGTTGCTGAATGATTCATAGTTGTCTCAAATATATGGTAAAATATGCGTTGGTGTCATTTAAGGTCCATATTAAAGAGAATGTGCCTTATTTCAGGTGTCACACATGAGTCTACGAAATAGAATTAAAGCATTGTTTGTTCACGATTCATCAAAGCAGTGCTCGATGCCCCACTTGTGTACAAATTATTATAAATCATTATAACTTATATTCTAGAGAAAACCCCTGTGAATGTTACTAATTAAATTCTTAGGGTACTAAAGTCGAGATACAGCATTTTCTGTTTAGGTCTTCCAATTAGCATATCTTAATTGTTTTCGGCAAAATTCGATAGCGGCATACATAAGATTCACAGTTTACATAATTCATTGAGTGCATGAATCAAAGTTTTTCATATTAGTAGCTTTAAAATCAAGGCTGTTTTTGAAGTTGGAATTTAGAAGAGTGAAACCATTAAGGAATGACCCCAGTTCACAAATTTGATACCTCATTTTTCACATTAATTAATAACATCTGTATCTCGGATCCAAAAAGGTTTGGGAAGACGTTTGAAAATAGCAAATGAAGGTGTTGATCTCTGCTACTAAATGAATGTTGCAGAGAAGTTAACTGATGCAAGTTTATACCTCAATATCTTGAAATTCGTGAATCCTTGTTGATGGATTTGAAAATTAGCTTTTTTGATCGATTTTAAAAGTGTTATATCTCAGCTCCCGGTGGACGAAAATGGACGTATAAAAAAAGAAAATAAAGGTTATGAGGTCAACTTTTAGATAAAATGTTGATAAAAGGTCCGTCGATAGAATTAAATACTGATAAATGAATTTATGTAAAAAAAATGTAATTTTTCGGAGAATTTTCTTGGGTTTTGGGTTCATGATATTTTTTATTAGCTTATTTTATTGACCTAGAAATTTTTTTTAGCTTTTTATATATAAATATTGAAATTTCATCTGAATCTGATGCGGAAAAATAAGTTCTAATGGCCTAAAATAACTTTTGAAGAAAATATCTCCTAAAAATGGCAAAAAAAGCCATTTTTGATTACAGGCAGGGTTAGGACCCTTTCCTGATGGTAATTAGCGATTGGGATCTTGTTTTTTTATGACAAATAACTCATCTAAACTTCTGGAGAATGAACTTTTTGAGTTTGGGAAATAAGGGACACCCTAATATATATATATATATATATATATATATATATATATATATATATGTTAATTCACACGCGCGCGCACACATACACAGGTTTATATATACGGGACGTTTCATGTCAATTTACATGCATGACACACGTACTTGTGTTTATATATATTTTCTTTATATATATGGGACTGTTCCTGTCAAGGCGCATGCACGCACACACATGGGCTTATGAATATATATATATATATATATATATATATATATATATATATATATATATATATATATATATATATATATATATATATATATAAGATATTTTATGTCAATTTTCATGCGCGCACACACAAACACACACACAGGTATATATATATATATATATATATAGGACGTTTTATGACAATTTTTCACATGTATATTAATATATCTTTGGGACAGTGTATGTTATCTCGCATACATACACGCACATACGCCCAGGTTTAGATATATGTCATGTCAACTCGCTAACATATACAGAAGTTTATATGTATAGATGGAACATTTCATGTTAAGTTACCAATATACTCACAAGGAGAGTGTTTCACTTTCGGGTCACCAATTGTGCTCTAATTTTGAGAATGTTTTCCGGATGCAGAAATATGAAGAATGTCAAAATTTTAGAGGCCAACGCTCAATATTTCTCTAGTTACAGGCCATTGAAAAAAATCACTAAAAAAGTCACTAGAATTTCAAAAGCTTATGGTATCTCAGCATTGTTAGCTAAAAGCTTATGCCTTTTTTTAAATGAAAGCTGAGCTAAAATCCTTTCGAAATCGTAGTTTTAGCATATCGAAATATTATTTTTTCGCAAAGTTATGGCTTAATAAAGATTGAACTTAATTTAACTTTTATTATTAATTAAAGTTTTAAACAAAAAATTCAGATCCAATCTTCATTATGCTTTAACTTTGGGAAAAAATAATATTTTGAGATGATATAGGTGCTATTTTGAAAGAATTTGAGCTTAGCTTTCATTTAAAAAAAGGCATAAGCTTTTAGCTAACAATGCTGAGATACCATAAGCTTTTGAAATTCTAGTGACTTTTTTAGTGATTTTTTTCAATGGCCTGTAACTAGAGAAATATTGAGCGTTGGCCTCTAAAATTTTGACATTCTTCATATTTCTGCATCCGGAAAACATTCTCAAAATTAGAGCACAATTGGTGACCTGGAGGTGAAACACTCTCCTTGTCAGTTATATATATACTCGTAAGCGTTTTTCAGTCCTGAGTACTCTCCTGCTCCCTTATCCTCTTATGAAATAATGCCGTCAATCTGATCGTTAATGGCTACTTTTATGTATTTATAGAAAACTGTTCCCCCTTTCCCCTCTTCGTGATCAGCCATTGGACCTCCGTATCCTCCCCCTAATCATATTTCTGACCTATTTGTATATTGTCTTTTTATTAAAGCCATCTCGTATTGTGATTTATTTTTTAAATGATTGGATTTGTTTTCTGATTTCCAATACTAAAGGAGATATATTAAATGAAATTCTTTATTACCGCATTCATAGAATAAGAGTTTATAATAATATATCATTCTTATATTATAAAAATATTTCTATAATAGTATTAGAATAATAACAATGATAATTAGGTGTTATTGATAATCTTTAATATTTCTATTATATATATATATATTCCCATGTATGTTTTCACATATCCATGTCACATAAACACATATACTCGTACACATAAACACATAAACACATAAACACATACACATATACATATATGCACATACACATACAGAACATTTGCCTCTCCATCTCCATCACTTTGTCTCTGTCTTGCCGTCTCTCCATCTCTGTCACTCCGTCTATCTGTCTCTGTTTCTTTCTCTCAGTCTCTCCGTCTCCATTTCTCCATCTCCGTTTGTTCGTCTCCCTATCTCCGCCCCTATGTCTATGTCTCTGCGTCTCTGCCACTCTGTCTCTGCCTCTCCGTCTCTGTCTTTCTGTTTCCGTCCCTCCATCTATGTCTTTCCGTCTGTGACTCTCAGTCTACAACTCCCTTTTTAGTCTTTGTTTCTCTGTCTCTATCTCTTTGTTTTCGTCTCCCCGTCCCTTTGTCTATGTCTCTTCGTCTCCGTTTCTCCGTTTTCGTCTTTCCGTCTATGTCTCTCTGTCTTCTTCTCTCTGTACCTCAATCTCTGTAGCTCCGTCTCTACTTCTCCATTCCTACATCTCCGTCTTTTCATCTCCATCCCTTTTTCTAAAACACATGATCAAAAAGAATAAATTTTCATCATATTTTTTTCATTCATTTGAATGAAATTGAGTAAAACGAATTTTTTATTTATCATGATGATGATTTATATTTAAAAAATTTTCAAGCTTGTTGGAACTTTGATTAAGCCTTTTTTCACATATATAAAAACTGAAGTTTAAACAGAATTGCAATATGAAAATTTATAAACTGAGGCAATTTTTTTGACTTTGAAATTGGCTAATTTATACAAATTAATATAATATATGAAAATTTAACCAAGCGACGTTAGGAACGAGGTAAATTAAGCTCGTATGGATTAAAATCGAAAAGAAATTTCAGCGAAGAAAAGATTTTGGTCAGATGCTTTATCATTAATTGATTCTATAAAAATTAAATTTTATGAAAAATAGGTTTTAGAAGAAATGTTTGTATAAGAACAAAAAAATGAACAAAACAAAACGAACAAACTTACAAAAAAACTTAAGTTTAAAACGTCAAATGAAGCATGTTCAATGATGAACATTGAACTTTGTTTTTATGATGATTATGTTGTTTGTATGTTTATGTATTTATTAAGTGGTAATTTATTAAAATTTTAAGGATAATTATCAATCAGAATTTTTAATTATCTATATAAATAACATTAACAATTTTTATTTTAGGATTTTTCATAGTTCTTCAGAAGTATTTGAAATTCTTATATTAAATAATTTCGATTTAGAAGTACACATAAATTTATTATTTTCATAAAATGAATTTAACCAAAGAAGAAAAATTAATGAAAATAGGTGGAGATGGATATGCTGGGCAATTGAGTATGTTAAATGGTAAACTTATTAGTAAATTAAATCGAATTTTTAATAATCATACAAATTTTTCAATGCAACCCACAATATTTTTACAAAGACCCGAAAATATTAATCCAGTTCCATTAAATCAAGATCACATACAAATACTTTTCTCCGGAAATCGGCATTTTGGTCACTGGATTTGTATCTTTTATTAACAAAATGTAATTCATGTTTATGATAGTTCGAATTGTAATGGATTAAATGATGAACGAAAAATTCACACTAACTATTTCCAATTCTTGAGAACTTACAAATATATCTTAAAAAAGTTAAATTTTAGATTAATCCTTTCAATTGTGCCATTTTTTCAATAGCGTTTGCAACAGCAATTGTTAATAGTTTGTGTACTTGTCGAATAGAATTTGACATCGAAAAAATGCGTGGACATTTGCTAACTATGTATGAAACAAATACAATTGTCATGTTTTTATTAATAAAAAACAATAATACTTATATCAATTATAAAGCGATATCCAGAAATCAGCGAATTCTACATCACAAGGAATTGTCAACGATGAAATTAAATTTTCAAAATATAAATTTTGAATATATTAAAGAAAGAAAGTTACAAGAATTGGCACTACAACAATTACATTTATTAGATAATATAAAATGTTTGAAGGCAACAAATTATAAACCAAAAACTTATCTACAGAAAATTTACCAAAAAAGTAATAGAAGAAAATATAAACAAACTAAAGAAAAAATTTTAAAATGTAATTGGAAAAAAATTAAATACAATAACATTAAAGAAACTGAAAATGACATTGAACAAGAACCAATTCTGACATTTGAAAATAAAATTAATGATAGAATATTATTAAAATTAACAAAAGTTTCGATTGAGAAATTGAAAAATTTAAATATAACGCAACATGAAAATCAAATTGATTCTCAAAACATTAATGTAATTACGAAAGTTGAAAATAATTTTAAGAGGGATAAAGAATTAAAAAATTTATAAAAGTTGCAATCAAAAAATTAAAAATTATTAATATATTGCAATATAAAAGTCAAATTTTCAACTAAAATAAATTTATAAAAAACAATTAAGAATCCTCAAACAAAAATAAGAATTCAACATATCAACAAAATCACAACTATGATAGATGTATTCATGACAAATCGTATTATAAATATAATATAGATAAGGTTTTAGAAAAAGAAAACAATATAAATTGAAAAACAAACAAAAAATATTGAAACGTCTGAATGAATCTTATCAAAAAACATTTGAAAAAAAAGATGATAATTGTAATACTTCAGTAATAAATAAAAATAAGAATCAAAAAAATAAAGATAAATTCAAAAACAAATAAATCAGAATGATATAAATTATTACCGAATAACTAAACATACATTGACCAATAATAATGAGAATTATATCATGGAAAATAATATTGGTGATTTGAATTTTATTTTTGATTTTTGTGTTGCTAGTCATTTAGCATTTAAAATGTCAAGCAATAAGAAATTTATATCATGCTGTAAACAAGGAAATATAACATTAGGAGAAGACCCAGAATATCCTGAAGCGATTAAGAAATCACTTACGGGAAATTTCTTGATAAGTAATAATTTTAAAAATTGCACAAGATCATATAATAACGCCTTAGCATTTGCTAGTTTTGGTGCAACATTTGATAAATTATTTAATAAAGGTCCTTAAGTTACACGTATTCATGGACAAATATATCATAATAGATATGCATTACATGCAAATAAAAATGAATCAAGAAAGTATGGACAATTATACATATTTGATTACGAAGAAGCAGATAAATGCCGCTTCGAAAACGATCTGAATTGTTTTATTAAATTATTGAATACATTAGATTCTATAATCAAGAGAAATAATCATTACTTAGCAGCTCATTAAATGATGCACGAATCCGAAATTGAAGAAAATAATCGTCTTCTTAAAAATGGAACTATACCTAGGGATGTTAATATGTTTGTAAGACGAAATAATAACTTTGCTAAGCATCGATATAATGAATCTAAATGTAATGATGTAGCAGTAGTTTTTGTAGGAAATAAATTACCTATTGAAAGAAACATATGTATATATTCGAAAGCAGAAAAACCAATAAAAATCCCATATATAAGTAAACACGTAGATATTATGATTTTACATCCACGTATATTCATGGGTTCAAATAAAAAATTCAAGATTCTATTTTATAAAGAAAAATCAAGATTCCTAAAGAACAGAACTTTATAAAGTACACGGAAAAAAGTTTTCACCGGTAAAACTAATGCTAAATTCGATTAGATGTTTAAATTCCAATGCTAGTGTGTTCTAAAGTAATGAATGGCATTAATTTTTTTCGCTCTATTGACAGCACAAATAAAATTCATACCAGTGTAGTATTTTTTAGTGCTATTAATATTTATTTTCGATAACTGACGCGTGAATTTACAGTGCCACCTTTGGCGTGGTTTTTTCGGGTGCCAAGCACGTTAAATAACGGCGCTGGTGTATGTTTGTGTATACGAATTTTCGATTGTAGCAGTGTGCACGATTGTGAAGTTTTACACAAAAGTTTTTCTATTTATTGCATAGGAAATAAGTGCCAAATGGATAATTTATACAAAAAATATTAAATGAGTGGAATCTCACTGAATTAACAAATCTTTTCAAGTGTAAGTATAAATTACCTTAAATAAATGATACTTTATTTTCGTTGATATATATACATAAAAAGTTTCTAACCTTAAAATATTAGGCTACTGGAATTGATTATGGAAAAAACCGTGCTAGTCGTTAGAATTTCTCTGCTAATGCACAGAACTTAAATTTCGATGTTGGCACTGAAAAAAACTTTGCTAGTCATTGAAAATCAATGTGCTGGACCTTAGAAGGTAAAATAGTAAAACTAGCATTGATTAAAATGATACTATCATGGTTTTTTTCATTATAAAACACGCAATTTTAACCTTCTATTATCTAGCACTAGTTTTTAAGGTGAAAACTTTTTTCCGTATATCAACGCGTAATGGATTTCTTAAAAAATAGAAAAAACGAAATCAATGATAATTTAAAAATTGGAAAATCGCTTATATTACCATTAACTTTTACAGAAAGTCCGCGTTCCTAACATCAAAATTTTCTTGATTCCTTGACATTAGTACAAAGAATTGAAAAACCAGATGTTTTCATTACTATGACATGCAATCCGAAATGGGAAGAAGTCACAAATAATATAGAACAAAGTGAAGAAGTAATAAATAGACCAGATATTGTTGTTGGAGTATTTCATCAAAAAGGGTACCCCCCGTTAAGATAGTCAATTTTGCTCTGTCCCTGAAATTTTTGTTTGACTTTGTAACTTGGTTTTGGATTAAAAAAAAATAATTTTTGTCATATTTGCAGACCGCGACCCCCCTCCCCCTGTCCACAGCATGAAAAAAATGACTTTTTCAGTATTTATTTTTTTTCTCCGCATCTAGTCGGTAAAAAAAATCCCGAGAAAATCGTGCTCATAGCTTAAATAGTTACAAATCATGTAGAATTTTTTCAAACCCTTCCTATTTTCACAGGAAATGCGGTACAGGGCCAATTCTTGCAAAAAAACATGTATTTTTTGCTCTAGGCCGCAAAATGACCATTTTGCGTCCTACGGAAAAACTTTCAATGTCTCGGCCTCGGGACAAAAAAATAGTATATTAGACCATGGATGCATCTTGATCATCCTAGCTCGTGCAATTTTCGAGGCCTCACTACGCTCGGCCCCAAAAGTTCGCACTCGCCGAGAATGGTCAATATGCATCCTTGGTCAATAATAAACAATTTGTTTAAAATTTTTGCCTGAATTTTTCCAAATATTTCCTGTTGGTGCGCCATATTTAAAAATGCAAAAACCTCATTTTTTCGACGTTTTTGGCTGATTGTAGCTCATTTGCAGACTTTGTATTATTATTTATATTATGAAATTGTATTCTAGAACTTATACTTATACGCAAAAGTGTAACTTGAGTGCAGATTTAGATTACGTAGTATTAAAAATGCCAAAGTCAAGGTTCATATTATTAAATCATTATGATAATGTTTGTATTGATAAGTTTTTCTTACGAAATATAAATTCATATGTAATCTCAAGTTGATATTTTGACCGTACTTAATATAGCTGTACCTGTGAAATGACTTATTCATCAAAATATTTTTTTTTATTAAAGCAATATAATATTTAAAAGATTTTATCACATATAAAGTAGTGAAATATCAACAAAATCACGAAAGAAGAGTTTAAATACCTAATCTAAAATGTGGATTCATGCAAAAATTTTAAGCCGAATATTTGTATATCTTATTTTTCTAACTTGATTGCATTATTAAATTTATAAATAAAGTTCTAGAATACAATTTCATAATATAAATAATAATACAAAGTCTGCAAATGAGCTACGATCAGCCAAAAACGTTTTTTTTAAATATGGCGCACCAACAGGAAATATCTGGAAAAATTCAGGCAAGTAATTTTAAACAAAATACATGTTTTTTTGCAAGAATTGGCCCTGTACCGCATTTCCCGTGAAAATAGGAAGGGTTTGAATTTTGTAACATCCTTTTAGGTTATGTAGCATCATAAAATCTTTATGAAAAAATTCTACATGATTCGTAACCATTAAAGCTATAAACACGATTTTCTTCTACCGACTAGATGCGGAGAAAAAAAATAAATACTGAAAAAGTCATTTTTTCCATGCTGTGGACAGGGGGAGGGGGGTCGCGGTCTGCAAATATGACAAAAACTATTTTTTTTTAATCCAAAACCAAGTTAGAAGGTCAAACAAAAATTTCAGGGACAGGGCAAAATTGACTATCTTAACGGGGGGTACCCTTTAAAATATTAATAGAGCAAATTACTAAAAAACATATTTTGGGAAAATGCATCGCATATACATCTGTAGTAAAATTTTAAAAGAGAGGATATAAAAATGAGGATCCTAGATTATATGAAATAGTTAAACGACTTATGATCCATGGCCCTTGTGGAGATCAAAATGAAAACTCACCTTGTATGGATAAAGAATCAGGAAAGTGTACGAAAAATTTTCCGGAACGATTTAATGAAACTACAATAATGACAAATAGTTATCCTATTTATCGACAAAGAAATGATAAAAATGAGATATTTTACACAAAAAACAAGTGGGCTGACAATAGATTTGTTGTTCTTTATAACCAGTATTTATTACTAAAGTTCAATGGTCATATTAATAATAAATTATGTTCAACAATAGGAGTTATAAAATACTTATTTAAATACTGCTTTAAAGGACATAATTGTGCAATTACAGAAATGAAAGCAAGTGAAATAAATACTGAAAGAAATACTAATGATGAAACGGATGAAACGAATAATTTGGATATGTTTTATGATGAAATTAAACAATATATGAACACAAAATGCGTTTGTCATATTGGAATATAATATTAGTGAACTTTCACATGCAATTTATAGATAAGCTGTTCACAATGAAATATTTTAAAAATTTTTTAAAGAAGAATCTGAATACAAAATTGATTAAAAAAATGTAAATACAACACTAACAGCGTGGTTTAATCTTAATAAAAGTGACCCAGAGACACATAATTACTTTTATTCTGATATACTGCAACATTATATTTTTAATCGAATACATAAAACATGGACGAAAAGAATAAAAACTATGAAACCTATTCTAACTAGAATGTACTCAGTTAATCCAAAACAAAGAGTAAGATTCTTTTCAAGATAACTTCTGCTTCACGTTAAAGCTGCAAGATCTTTTGAAAGCTTAGAAACTTTTGATGGAATTACATACCCAACATTCTTTGAAGCAGCAAAAGCAAGAAATTTATTTGAAATAGATGATGAATGAGATAAATGTTTAGAAAAAGCATGTTAATCTCGCTTTTCAAAAGCTCTTTGTCAATTATTTTGTTACATTTGTATATTTAACAATCCAATTAATGCTCGAGAATTATATGAAAAATATAGAATCTATTTTCATGATATTACCAAAAATCAATCAACAAAAAGGTGAAGAATATGCATTAAGCATTTTTTTTTTTTTTTTTTAAAGATTAATATATGAAGGATATTGTCCTCTATATGATTAACCTTTTTTATATGATGATGTCAAGGGAGCCCAGCCCGGTACCATTTGAACACATTACATCAGGCTAGACTGTAAGACCCACCATACCGAAAACTTTGACTACCGATGGATGGTCAGCCACTTTTGTGACCAACAATCTACTGACACCCAATGAGGTCAGATTTTGCAAGAGTCGCGATGTAAATGGCACATACACTAATTTTTTTTTGAAAAAAAAGTTGGAGTTACCTGGCCAGGATTCGAACCCACGTCCTCCGTGTTGAAGGGAAGAGCTCTATTCATTACACCACCGCGCTCTCTATATGCATTAAGCATAATTAATGATATTTTAACTAATAATGGATTTCAATTCAGTGACTTTAATTTACCTACTTTAGAATACTATATTGAAAATAACGAAATTAAAAATAGTACAGTATATAATGTTAATAATATTCGGTCAATTATTGATACTCTAACAAATGCTCAAACGGCTATTTTTAATATAGTAATAAATTCATTAAATACAAACTGCACTGAAAAGTATATATATATATATATATATATATATATATATATATATATATATATAACAGTCCAGGTGGAAGTGGTAAAAGCTACTTATTGAATACAATCATAACTTATCTAAGAATTAATGGAATCAACTATTTAGTTGTATCATACAGATATAGCGGCTAATTTTCTACAAGACAGTGTGACAGCACATACAGCATTCAAATTACCGTCGAATATATCTGAAGACGCAATATGTAATATTAGTGCAAACAGCGAAATAGGTGAAAAAATAAAAAATGTATCAATTGTTAGCTGGGATGAAATCACAATGACGCTTTTGAAGCCGTCAATTGCATGTTTAAAGATTTACGTAATAATAATTACTTGTTTGGAGGGAAAACATTTATCATATCAGGTGATTTTAGACAAACATTACGAATAGTAAAACATGGAAATAGAACACAGATTGTAGAAAATTGTGTCAGAAAACGCTATTTATGGGAACATTTTCAATGTATGTCTTTGAAAGAAAATAATCGTTTATCGGAATCAGATGATAAATTTAAAAATTGGTTACTAAATGTAGGAAATGGTAATTTTCATTCAAAATATGAAAAAGGGAAATAAAGTTATACAAATTTCAAAAGAAATATTGTCAAAGGGTAATCTAATTGATGAAATTTACGGGTATAATATAAATATTGAAAATTGTGACTATTACGAAAATATTATATTAGCACTGAAAAACGTAGATGTAACAGAAATGAATCGAAAAATTTTATCAAAAATAAATGAACCTGTAATAGAGTACTTGAGCATTGACTCTGCAAAAGATGTAAATGACGAAAGTTTAAACGCAATTTTGCCAACAGAATTTCTAAATTCTTCAACGCTTAACAGTTTACCTTAACATAGATTACAATTAAAAAAAGGAGCTATAGTGATGCATCTAAGAAATGTTAATTTTAATGAAGGACTTTGTAACGCAACTCGATTAACAAAAATAAAAAAATTTACTATTATTGCATAAATATCAACAGAAAGTAAAAAAGAGAGCACTATATCCTTACCACGTATGACCTTATCAGCAAATGATGAACTGCCATTCCAGATGACCAGAAAACAATTTTCTGTAATACTTGGCTCATGCAATGACTCTTAATAAGTCGCATGGACAATCATTTAAGAAAGTAGGTGTATTCACCAACACCAATTTTCAGTCATGGGCAGTTATACGTGGCACTTTGAAGGACGGCTAATAAAAAAGAATTGAAAATATTATTAACAGGAAAATCAAGAAAAGTTAAAGATGAAATGGTCCATACTAAAAATGTCGTTTACAAAAAATAGTATAAAACCACAATAGAAAAATTAAATATAATGAATAAGAGAATGAAATGAAACATTTTTGAAACTCTAAAATAACATTAAATATACAAAAATAAAAAATTATAAAGTAGAGTTTAGCGCTGTGTGGTTAAAAATCACGGTTGGTATAGTTAGTTCCGTGCCATTGAAAAAACGCGATTGCTTTTTTAAATGCTGTATATTTAAAAAAAACATGGCTGCTATTGTAAGTGCTGTGATGGGGGAAAAACGCTAAAACTACTGTAAGCACTGTGTAATTGGAAATTCGCGACTGCTTTTCAGAACATTATCTGGTTTAAAAAACGTGGCTGCTATTTTAAGAATTAAGGATGAAAAATGCAACAACTATCGTAAGCGCTGTGTAATTGGAAATTCGTGGCAGCTATTTTGAGCACTGTTTGGTTAAAAAAACATGGCTAACATTGTAAGCATTGTGTAATTAAGAATTCACGGTCGCTATCTTCAGCGCTGAGATAAAGAGACAAAGACAGAAGAACGAAGACGAAGAGACGGAGTCAGAAAAACGGGAACGGAGAGATGGAGACGGAGGGCCAGTGATGGAGAGACGGAGACGGAGAGTCAGAGTCGGAAGGAAGGAGACAGAAAAACCGAGACGAAGAGACGGAGACGGAGAGACAGGGAGATGGAGACAAAAAACGGAGACAAAGGGAAGAAGATGGAAAAACGTAGACGGAGAGACGGAGACAGTTAGACAAAGAGACAAGAACTGAGAGACAGAGACGAAAAGACGGAGACAGAGAGATGGTAAAGGAGAGACGGAGACGGAGAAACAGAGACGGAGTGCCGGAGACAGAGAGACGTAGATGGAGAGACGGATATTGTGAATGTGTGTATGTGTATATGAGTAAGTGTGTGTGTATGGATATGTGTATATATGTGTATGTGTGTATGTGTATGTATACATGTGTATGTGTGTACGTGTATGTTAAAGATGCACGTTTTTATGAGTATGTATGTATGTGACAATAGTACAAAAGATATTCACGTAAGAAAAAAAAGTCTTAATTCTTCACTTTAATATAATAGTAGTAATTTTTCTTTTTAATACTGTTTCTCACGTTCAGTATAAAGTATACTTAAAGTACACTTCTATGTATATGACTTTTATGCGATATTAAAGAATCAAGATTACGAGTGGAAGTTTAAAATTTTTCTTAGCAAATTTTTATTATTATAATTTTTGTTCTTGTTCTTGATTAAATTAATATTCTTGGGGTTGACAACGATTTTCTGGAAAACTGGGTTTCTCATGTTTAATATAAAGTAAACTTAAAGTACACTTCTATGCATATAACTTCATACGATAATAAAAAAAATCAGGGTTATGGGTAGCCATTTAAAATTTGTGAGGAAATTATTAATAATATTGTTATTATTATTATTATTATGACCACCAAATTCTTTATTATCAATTTAGTTAATATTCTTAGGGTTGACAAGGACTTTCTTTGGAATACTATGTTTCTCATGTTTGGGTCCAAATAAACTTAGTATTTCTGTGTATGAAACTTTTATACAATAGTAAAAAATTAAGATTATAAGTGGACGTTTAAAATTTATAAGAAAATTATTATTATTATTATTATTATTATTATTATTATTATTATTATTATTACTATTACTATTACTATTACCATTACTATTACTATTACTATTACTATTACTATTACTATTACTATTACTATTACTATTACTACTACTATTACTACTTTTTACACACTACACAAACAAATACACCTCTACTCGTACACGGCACACACCTAACATCAAAAGACCAAAGTAAATAGATTGAGGGCCCTATAAACAGGTTTTTCCCTACTGCGCGGATGTGCGTGAATGCTTTAGCAGGAGGCTCTATAAACGAGTATCGCCCAGCATGTAATAATGGAATGAAGACGCTGCGAAAGATGTATGCATGTATAGGAGAAGCCGGGATGAGGGCAGCTTGCAGTCCTCATCCTGTCTACAGTACGGATTGTGGGGACTTTATAAACAAGATCTCCCGGAAGCGTAAGGACAGGGGACCCCATAGGCGGGTAAATCTTAGAATGACTAAAAATCCTCAGTATGAATCGTAGAGTGTATAGGCCAATGGACACTTACACTAACAAAGCAGAAATGCCCCGGGGTCTAGCGACGACCGTGGGTAGGCTGACTTAGGATGGGAATCGTGTCGCTGCTGGAGGATGCAGGGAAAAAACCGTGTAGATCCTGCGGGCTGCCAGATAGTACAGGAGCCCGGTCGGAGCTAGCCCCTCTGTACTGGCTGCCCTATCTGCCGGCGAAAAATCCATCTCTTTGTTGCCTGGTGCCGGGTGGCACCCGGCCTGGGCGTCGACAATGGGGAATAGGAGCTCCTCTGAGGTCACCAGTAGCGGGGCGATCATTAAGGGGGGAGGCTGATGGACGGTGTACGAGCTGGACCTTACCGGGAGTAGATTCTTGACCACGAACACATATTACACAAGAAAAGATGAAGGAGAAAGATTAAACAAATATGCTGATGTCCACGAAAGAATTTGAGCTTTCAGCATCCATCAGCGCTCTGGGCATCTCAGGCCCACATACCTCAGAGGCGGCCGACTTGGCTTTGGGGGTGTGTTTAAAAAACTCAAGTGGGAAAAAGAAAGGGCATGAACGATCGCCTCCTGATATCATCAAGGAGCAGATTCAGAGGATCTTTGCATCAATGGCCGAGATGGAAGCAGTGAAATGCAGAGTAAGGACCGTGAGCACCGGAATCTCGGATGAATGGCCTGTCATCAAGGATGCATGTGAGGCAGTAATGGCCGAGTGTTAAAAAATGACTGCGCAGCGGACGACTGCAGCAACGGCTGCTGCTGAGGTCCAGAAGCGAAAAAGAGAGCCGACTGGTGCCAGTCCGGTGCAGTCGGCGGCCTTTCAAAGGGTCGGCGAAGGCTCTGGATGGAAAAAGGTCAGTGCTAAACGCAAGACCAGGACCAAAAGTACGGTACCTAAGGACGGTACGAAAGAACCGAGTGACCAGAGGACTTAGAAAGACGAGACGAAACGGAAGAAAAAGACCGGCCGCAGACAGTCCAGACGGAAGCAGGGTGCACGCTACGACGTCGGCGCCGTCTTGGTTGGGCTACCCGCCTACATGATGAACGCCGACACTCTGCGTAAGCTCAAACAGGACGTCAAGACTGACGAGACCAAGGTGCAGGTGCAAGGCTGTCGCAAGACGAAGGATGATGGTCTGCTGATGAGGTTACGATGTAAGACGGAAGACAGACTGCATTTCGAACAGCAGATCGAGCAAGCACTGGGGAACGACGCAACAGTACGGGACTTGACGCCAGAGGTGCAGATCGAGATTCTTGATCTGAACTGCATTACAGAGGCACAAGACGTTACTGACGCAATAAGCCGGGAGACAGGGACAGCGCAGGATCCAAAGCCGCATATGTTCGGTCTCAACGAACAAAACGTTTGTATGGCCGTCTGTGGCGTGGAGGAAAGCGCCGCTCGAATCCTGCTCCAGAAGGTCTGGATCAAAATAGGTTGGATGAACTGCTGTATACGGACGAGACTAATGGTACCGAGGTGCTACAGATGTTTCGGCTTTGGACACAAACGACAAGACTGCAAGGGTACTGACAGAAGCAGACAGTATCGTAGGTGCGGACGAACGGGACATACCAGTGGAGGGTGCACCAAGGAAAACTCGACATGCTATCTGCTACTGATTAACCACAGACGTAGACCTGTTGTACTGCTTGGCACGCTGGACGCAAAGAATGCCTTCAACAGCACCAGGTTCTCCGATATCCTTAAGGCTTATAGGTCTTTCGAGGTGCCGGATTACTTGATGAGGGTGGTGGAGGATTACTTGCGTAACAGATGCATAACGTACGAGACGACGGAAGGACAGATATGCAGACCAATAACTGCCGGGGTCGCACAGGGTTCGATAATGGGACCAGACATTTGGAACGTGGACTACGACAGCTTGCTAAGACTGGAGATACCCGAGGGCGCGTCGCTTGTCGCTTACGCTGATGACGTGGCGGTGGTGATCGTCCAAAGGACTACAGAATTAGCACAACTGACACTGAACAGAGTCATGAGGTGAATACCTAGGTAAAATACCTAGGAGTCACCCTGGATACCAGATTCACTTTTTGGCCGCATATCCAGAGAGTGGCTGACAAAGTGACAAGACTGACGTCCTCTCTGGGCCGCCTCATGGCAAACACGTACGGACCGAAACAGAGTAAAAGACTGTTGCTGATGACAACTACCCACTCGATCATGTTGTACGGGGCGGAAATATGGGCCAACGCGCTCCGCGTTCAAAAGTACCAAAAGTGACTGACGGACGTACAGAGACGGGAAGCGCTCCGGATAGCTTGCGCCTACCGGGCGATCTTTGCGGAGGCCGTAATGGTGGTTGCAAGCATAGTCCCCATCGATCTCCTTGCGCTAGAGAGCAAGCGGATCTATGAAAGAAGTGCTGAAACAGGACGGACAGAAGTGGCAGTTCGGGAAAGAGACCTGACTATGACGCTATGGAGTGAACAATGGATGAGAGACGGAACCGGGGCGTGGACTAGACGTCTGATCAGGGACCTGAGACGGTGGACGCAACGGACTTTTGGGGAGGCCTAAATCAAATCATCAGTACGAAAAGTCGTAGCCTGATATTCAGCTGTAAGTTTCCTCCACCAGTAGAACGGGTTCCTATGCCTATCAGCTCGGGAATGGTGAGAGCCACAATTAGTGTCTCAAATGACCCCCAGGGAATCCACGACGAAGGGGACCATCTAAACCCCCGTCTCTTCTGAGTAAGAATCGATGACAAGAAGATGCCATCGATGCTCACTTAGGAGAGCGGTAACATCCACTTATGTCCGCTTGCAACGTAGAACTACGGCAGCATTACTTCGCTGCTGCAGGTCCGTCTTATTTCACAGTTTGTTACGTTTGTCCGTTTCGCCTCTACTGTCTTACTTAGTCAGTCACACAAACACACTCATCATCGCTACCATTCATACTATAGCCCGGGTTCGTGGGTACGCTCAGGTCAAAATGAATTTCTGTTTTTCCTACGTACTAGTACCCTTATCTAATATTTCTTCAGTTACCATGCTTCTTTTCAAAGAGGTCGTCTTAAAGGACCTTTATTCGGGAGTTTATCTTTGCTTTCATAAGCCTCTTCTTCTCTGCTGTTAATGCTCGCCTAAAGACTTCGCGTTCTCCGCTGCCTGCCACGTGTGCTCGCTTCTCCTCATTAATTTTCTCGGTTGTGCACAAGAAGCAGCATGCTCTGGTTTCACATGTGCTTCTTGTATGACTGTCTGGCTCCTGGCACTCATCTTTTTGATGTCTAAATCCAAGGCATCTATAGCATCTCTATTACTCTCTGTGCAACCCTGCAGCTAATAAGGCCGATGCATATGCGTTCTCGATTAAAAAGAGCATTTGCTTCGCACTTATTTGAAATTACTACAGCCAGCTTAGAACCTAGTCTATTAGGCCCAAAAAGCAAAATCTTCCTTTTTCCTTGTATCATTCCAAGGATGTCATGAAGCGCATGTTCTACTTCTTCTACCTAAGTTAGCTGGTCAAGGTCTCGAATCTCTATCGTATCCTTTTGCTCTTTCAAACTTACTTTTCCCATTTCACCAGACTCGGAAGATCAGGTTACCGTTCCTTGTTTGCCACCCCCAAAGTACTTTCATCATGGTGGCATGCACATCTGCCTCGTTTCGTAACTTGCCGAGCACATCTGCATAGGTACGACCGTTAGAGATTCGTACCGTAACTTCTTTTCTGCTGCTTGTAGCAACTGGCCTACTTTTTTGCGTATTACTTGAGGCTGGCGTAGGGATAATAATTGACTGCGTCACTTCATTGGTGACTGTAACCGTCTTCTTCCTTCCTTTCCTCTTTCTCGTATCTTTCTGCTCGGGACTATCTTCAGAGCTACGCACTCTCTCAAAGCCTGTGCAGACTGTAGCCATATTCCTTAAAGCTTCTGCTTGAAACAGACTTCTCACTCTGTTACTTTCTTGGTAAACATTCTTTGCAAGCGTCATTCCTGTCTTTATCCTGTTCTCCCGCAATGTGAGCTTACTTTGATACTTGAGTGCTTTATTTAGCAGCTAAGTAATCTTTTCAGTTCTGTTCTCGATTTCTAGTGTCGCATTTTTCTTAATGAACTTCTTAATTTTCTCCGAATCCTGTTCCATCTGCCGAAGACAGAGACCCTGTTCCTTTATATCAAAATATAAGCACTCTGCAGGTTGGACACTCGCGAGGAAACAGCCTAAGTAGTATTGCCAGCGCTGAAAGTTGCAAAAGTACTTTCAACAAAGCGTTGTCAGAGAAGTTGGAAGATGTCAATGACAGGCTGGATGATATGTCAGAGAGAATGGAAAAGCAAGCTAAGATTATCAGCAATATGCACATAAAGATATGCGCTATGCAAAAGGAGATGAAGAAAAATACAGACCTGAAGATCCAGACTGCTGCTGATAGGCTCCTCGAACATATAGATCGTGCTGCTTTTGAGCAACTCAAGGTGATCGGAAAACATGAATAATAAATAAATAGAGAATAGTGGACACAGTCCAAGATGTGATGATCCAGGCTAAGCCGCCCAGCCAGCCTGGTCCCTTCGCAGTCAAGGCGCATTCGAAGAAAAAGCTATCGTAGTGAAAGTCACTGAGGGTCAAACATATGTTGACGTTCTAGGTAAGCTCCGTCAGGACATGAAGCCAGAGGTTAGCCATTCCTAGATCCTAGGGGTACGACCGACCAAAAGAGGAGATCTCTCGATACAAATCTCCAAATACTAGCAAACAGGTGTTCATGAAACAAGTGAAAGGAGTCGTTAGTGGGATAGCAACAGTGAGTTTGGATGACCAGAGGACGACAGTCCAGATGCGTGATATTGATGAGATGACGAACGAGACCAAAGTGCAGGATGCACTAAATAAGGCACTGGAACCCGAGAAACAGGATGCCCGCAAGGTTATGCTGTTTAGGCCTAACAAAAACACGTACGAAATAGCTGTAGTGGTTCTTCAGGAATATGAGGCGGGAGCGCTTCTAGAAAAGGAGCGAATTCAAACTGGCCTCATCAGTAGCAGGGTTAAGCGAACGATCATCGTAACAAGGTACCATAAGTGTCTTGGTTACGACAGCGGCAGGACTAATGTCAGGGGCTGGATAGGTCTGCCCTCTCATATGAATACCAAGGGCTCGACCATAAAAAAAGGGCGTGCAATAACAACGCATGCTATTTCTTGTGTGGTCAGAGAAAAGGACCACCAGTGGATCATGTGACTGGTAGCAGATGCTGTAAAGTCTCTAGAGGAGCTCTGGGGGCAAAACAAAAGAAGAGCCTGAAGGCTAGAAAGAACTCCAAGAAGAAGCAGTACCAGGTGACTATAGCGGTGACGAACTCACACTAGAGTCACAGAATGAAAAGGAACGAAGAAGAAAAAGGTCTCTTTTAGTTAAACAGAATAGGCCTAAGAACAGCAAGCCAGGAGGAAAGATCTTTGAAAATCAAAAACCCATGCCACCCTGAAGTAATGCGATAATCAGATTCTGGGATGTGTCAACGCCCTAACAGAAAGGTTAGAGTATTTCTTACACGTTAAATGACTTTCATTCGTTGGGTAAGAAAAACGCGATTTTAAGAGGGTTGCTAGCCGTTCGCTAGTAATCCCTCACAAACCATGGTTTTTCTTTCGTCTGTATTTTTTTGCAGGCTCAAGAAACTCCCGGCAGTCTGTTTGCAGATTTTTGTCGTCGAAGCTAACAAAAAAAAAAGGAAAAATTATTATTATTATTATTATTATTATTATTATTATTATTATTATTATTATTCTGGAGTTTGGATTGCCAACGCAGGACAGCAGAGGTGAATATATCATGGAGATGGCTGGTAGACTTAGCCTAACAGTCATTTATATTAAAAACATTGCAACACTCAGACGAGGTGCAAGCGTTACGATTTTAGATGTGTCCTTCGCATCAGGAAATCTCTCCCGAAAAGTGTCAGATTAGAATGCGCTAGAGACATTTGATGGAAGTGACAACTAGTACATTACTTTTCAAATCAATCATAAACCCCAATCACTGCGGCGAAAAGTGGCTAAGCTGATCCAATGGAACACTGCTAAGCTAGATATTAAAAAACTTGCCTAAGTATTGCAACAAAATTATGACGATCTACTAGATGTGACACTCGCTACCGAAAGCGTCAGCGCTGCGGAGGCACTTATGAGCGAGACAATGAGTCTCATTCACAGGGCCTGTGATGCGTCAATGCCACGTAAGGAGTCGCAGCAGCATAAGCGCCCTGCGTATTGGTGAAATGATGATATCACTAAGACCAGGTCAGAAGCTTTTAACCTCAGAAGAAGATTTCAAAGAGCAAGAAAAAAAACCAGACGCACATCTTTTGTCTGCACAATACAAGGACGTGCATAAACAGCTTCGAAAGAAGATAGACCTGAGCAAAGACGTCAACAGAGAGGGGTGGGGCTTGGCCTACAATATTGTGACCAAGAAGCTTTGCGCCGCCCCTACGTTGCCATTCAAAGAAGAGACCATGGCAAGCATCGTAAATTATCTGTTTCTTATGCATCCACCGTTCGAAGAACAAAAAACCAGAATCCCACTCTTTACAAGCGGAGAATTACAGATTGCCGCCAGAATGATGCTGAACGAGAAAGCACTTGGCCTCGACAGGATACCATCTGAGGTTTACAAGTGCATAGCGGTCAAAGCACCATCTCTCTAGTTAAGCATGTACAACGCGTGCCTTCAGACGTGCGTGTTTTGCACCTCCTGGAAGGTCGCGGCGTCTTGTGCTGATTAACAAAGGAAAGAGAGGTGATCCTGGCTTCCATCGTCCTACAGGCCACTGCGCATGTTGCACAAAGCAGGAAAGCTATACGAGAGGCTGCTAACATCGTGATTACAAGGAGCCGTACAGGCAGTTGGCGATCTTACCGACAACCAGTATGGTTTCGGAAAAAAGCGATCTATCGTTGATACAGTCGAAGAGGTAATAAATGTGACGAGAGAGGCATGGACGGGAAACCATCATTCCCGTCTTATTGCATTCCTTGTTCTATTAGACACTAAAAACGCTTTTAAGAGGCGGCCGTATACTTCTGTCCTTGTCTAAAAACAGTTAAATCAACTCAATCAAGTTCGATTGTTTTTCCGTTTCAGACTTCACTCGAAAAATAATAAAAATTTCATATTTTTCCATAAAAAAGAATCGTTTGCTTGTCTTTTGCTCTATTGGGCGGTTGTCTTACTCTTCTATGAAAATATTTAATTTATTAATAATAACGAAAATTTAGATTAGACAAGGACAGAATGATACGGCCTCCTCTTAACTCAGCAAGATGGCCAGATATCCTTGCTGCATTGAAAGAGTTTAATGTTCCAGAATACCTTATGCGAGTGATATGCGACTACCTAAAATACCGTATTCTCTGCTATGAAACAGAATAAGGCTGGCGTGAAAAGGACCTTAGCGCAGGCGTGGCACAGGGGTTGATCTTCGGCCCAGACCTCTGGAACATCCTGTACGATGCATCGCTCAGAGTTGCAATGTCGGACGGGGTGAAAATGTTTGCGTACGCCGATGATGTCACTTTAGTCATCACCGCGCGAAACGCAAACATAGCCCAGCACATATTAAATACGGCGATGGTAAGAGTCTCCGAATGGTGAGACATGGTTTTGAAATAGAGATGGATAAGACAGAAAGAGTGCCTTTAACCTTGAAACACATCAACAACGAGTTTTCAATGACAGTAAGTATGAACATGGTGCAGACAATGAGAGAGGCAATGTATCTTGGCATAAAGCTAGATGCAAAACTAACTTTACCATCGCACCTAAAAGACGTCGCCAACAAAGCGATGAAGAATACCTTGCAGTTAAGTCGTCTTATGGACAATACCAGTGGCCCAAAATCAAGCAAACGACGACTTCTAATGTTAGTTACAACGTCTATCTTATTGTACGGCTCTGAAATATGGGTCGACTTAATGAGTATTTAGATAGGGAAATCGATCGATGTACGAATGATACCACGGAATGAGCCTTGCTGATGTTTCTGCATAACCAAGAGACATTAGTCGGTCCCATCAATTCAGGTTACGAGGGTGACGATAAGGATTCCTTTTAAGTGAGAAAAACAAATCGTACACCATATAAAAGTGTGATAAGGCAGCGAAAGTGTGAGATTTTGCTGTTATGTGAGTGTCGCGGGAGGCCAGCTTGCCAGTGGGTTCGCTTCCTCCACATATGCAGATATATTAAGCACGTCCGAGTGTAAGCATGAGTCAGACTCCCAGAGCATCACTTCAGACTCTTAAGGAATGTGTGTCACGGGGGATAGTCACCGGACTTCACTCCAAACTGAAGTTTTTCACGCGCGTAGCTATGTATGCATGTAAGAATCAAATGTGTTGGTTTTATTTTTTTCATACACTTTTTAAGTTGAGGAAACGAATCTAGTCAAACAAAAAAAACCAGGAGAATAAGATCTGAAACGAACAAAAACCGGCGCCACCCTGATGTAATGTGATAAACAGATTCTGGGGTGGGTGAACGCCCTAAGAAAAAGGTTAGAGTATCCTCACACGTTTACTGAAAGTTTACGGGAAGGGTGATAATGAGAGGAGGCCTATAAATATCTGTTAGTATGCGCAGGTTTTCTGTATACATCGTGTTCTAAAGTGCTGTCAGGTATCTTGTAGACTAAACATTAAGGAAAGTGAGTTTGCTATTTTGTTCTATTCCAATAGTGAATATAATATTCGAATATTGTTGATTTAAGCGTTCTAGGAATTCATGGAGTTCATCTTGTGTTTAGGTTTTGAGTTAAAAAATGTTCCATAAATAAATTAGCAATGATTGGCGATATTGGAGAGCCCATCGCTGTTCCTGTTGTTTGTGCGCAAAACTGTTGGTTTGATAAGAAACATGTGTAAGGAAAAAACCTTCTAACAATATCTTACATCATGTTCAAATAATTTTATCGTGCCTATTTTTTTCTCTAAGGAGACTTCATGAATGACACGGAATTTTTACTCGTTTAGAAAAAAAATTTCCAATATTATTTTACAAGTGGGAAATCACTTTATAACTTTTCTGAAAGACAATAAAATTAAAGATCCTTATCTTACCTTTCTATTTATATCAGCTACAATATCATTTTATGATATTAAAATTTTTTTTTTTAAATATAAAGAAATATTTTTTTTTTGCAAATTTAGGAGATAATTTTCAAATTAGATAAAGATAAAAAAATTAAAAAATTAAATGTCCCATAAGGCTTAAAATGCAGGTTCAGAATTATACTGAAGCTTTTACTTACATAGGTATCGATCAGTAGAAGAATTGAAAAAAAAAGTTACGCAAATTTGAAAATTTGCGTTGAAGTCATTGGAAAAGGGCTTTAAAAATGATATGTTAAGAGCTGGCTTGTCGTACCGATTTCAAATAATAAAATATAAAATTTTTTTTATTTTTCAAATATATATGGCTATTCACATACAAAGTTTGAATACTTTTTATCGAATAATCAGCTAAATATGAAGTGGGACATGAAAAGTGCCTTTTTTGAAAATTACCCATATACTATTTTTGAACCTGACGAAAGCGAGTAAACACTTCCCTCCCCGCTGAAGAGGGCGGAAAAGTGCTACTTAGTGCTCGAAGGGTTAAAAAATTTATTATGTATATATTATTTGCATATATAAATTGCATATATAAACATTAAGTAAGCTCTATATACTATACTTATTACATATATTTATATTTATGATCTGGTAACCCGTATTCGTTTCAATATGTGGGGGGTATGGTAAAAGGCATAGTCGTATAAAATTGTCAAAAGTGTGCTGAACGATTTTAGATGTATAAGTATAGGGTTATCTTCAGTGTTGAAAATAATGAAGATTTACAAATTTGCAGCCCTAGATATTAAAGTGGCTCACTAAAGGGCCCTAAATATAAAAAATCGGGTTTTCTCCATCACTTGGCTAATTTCGGTGATACAGACTTCTTTTTTTTTAATTTAAGATTTTTCTATGATTCACAAGTTAAAAATAATAAATGTTATTTTGGCGCCTAATTCCAATTTTATATGTATTTGAAAATTTTAAATTGCAATTCAAAAAGAACTGAAAGATGTACAGCCTTCAAAAAATTACATATATTTGGGACCTAATAAAACTATCACCATAAATTTGTAGTAGAATGCATTAAGTTTACTGATTAGAATGTATTTAGAGTCAAATTTATTTTTAAGTTGTTATTATTTAAGGGGTTACCCCCACTTGCAATTTTGAAAAAATCGATTTTCTTTATTGCATTTTTTTGAAGTATAAGTCGGCGGAAGAACTTCTGTATGGACCCGGAATAGATAACTCTATGTAATACTACAAAAAAAATTGTTTTCTTCGTATAAACTGAAAATGAAACTTTAAACGCGTTTTTCTCGAAATGACATTTCTGGAGTCGGTGTCCAATATTACTCGAACACTAATGAACCGATCTTCTTGAAATTTTGCAGGCTTATTTAATACATAATAATGTAGTCTTTCATCGTTGGATTTTTTTTTCGAAAAAATGGCCGTTTCATAGTCAAAAAACAGCCGTTTTTTTTGTTAAAATTGAGCCATTAATTTTGACTGTCCACCATTTTGTGAAAAATAAATATTTTTTTAAATCCTTTGATTGAAGACTAGTTTATACTTACATATGACATAAAAACATTATTTCTTTGACGGGCATTCGCCACTAAACAATGTAATATTTTTCAATAAAAAAATTACTGAAAGTTCTCCAAAATGTGTTCTTTAAAATGATATGTTGATCGATTAAAAAAGTTTTTTAGTTTTCCTTGCGCTACAAGTTGGGGTAACCCCTTAATTAAACCTTTGAATTCGAATCTGAAGTCGCTAAAGCGTCCGGCATCCTAAACTTAAACCCTAGATTATCGCATGGTGCCTGAACGGCGACCTGTTTGGAGTAACAGTTGCTCTTGGTTGATTGCTTAAAATAATTTTTGCCAATTGATTTCCGTGTTACTAATATAAGTCTGTCAAAATGATGCATGTACCAAGGAATTAAGACTGAAGAAAAACCAAATTAGGATTTCAACTGTAAAAGTATAAATTACACACTGACGGCACCGTACTTAAATTAAACCAGAGGCTTATTCAATATATATTAAGGGTGCTATCAAGCCACTACTAATATAATTATTTAGATTGTTAATCATTCACTTTTCTCGCTTGCAGTATTGTTATAAATTAAACCACTGACGCATATCAGACCGTCCAGGCCGTTACTAACCAAATCAATCTTTGGTTCAATTAAAGAAATAAATATTGTCTAGTTTAATTTTATTTCTTATCGATCACTAAAGATAAAGTTCATTTTTAATTAAAAAAAAATAAATATCGTTTACTTTAAACTTAATTTCTCTTTGATAAAGTTATATTTTGTTGATGGAAGCAAGTAATATAATTAAGTTTTATTTATTTCATCGCCCACAAGTGGCACAAGCAATTTGACTTAAATTGATTTAACACATCTTATTGAGGTTAGGTTGGTTAATTAGTTCACATTTTTTTAGAATAGATTTTTATTACCTACTTTAATGCAAGCGTCGTTGTAAATATTAGTTTGAAGTGTACATTTAAGCCTAGGTACTCCCTCGGATAAAAAGTGTCCAACCCGGTTACTTACCTTTATCTCGTCCACTGTCTATCCTTTCCACCTCCTGCCGATTTTACTCTGGCTATCATGTAGACATACAGATACACAGATGCATATACGCGCACGCATATACACACTATACATATACAGATACACACAGACACATATACACATACACGTACACACAAATACACAGACACATACACACATACATATACACACACATCTATGCATACACACATACACGTTCACATACACAAATACATGTTTGCACATACTCATACAGATATACATATCCACAGATACACATACACACATATACATATTACATCTACACATATACACGTACTTACAAAGAGAGTATCCGATCTTCGAGAAACGGATTAGACTGAAACTGCAAAATATGAGTTTTCGATGAAAAAAAATGAACCCGTGTTTTTTCATTTCTTTGAATAGAAACATTTTTCCAAAAATATAATAAACAGGAGCATTCATAAGATCCTGAATAACCAAACAATTAAGGCTCTTACAAAAAAATGTATAAAAATTAAATAAAGTACAGATTAAATGCTATCATTTAAACTCTGTTGCACTGAAAAAGCTTCTGTGGTTCAAAAGCTGTGCCTAATTGAAAATTACTACATATTTGTTAATATTTTCAGAGTGTAAGATATCATCAATTTTTTACGCTATTTTATTAGAATATTTTGATCACCTGTTACTTTTAAACAATAGAAGCTTTTTTAATGCAATAAAGCTTAAATTAGAGTATTTCATATGTTCTTTATTTGGTTATTCATAAATTTTTTGTAAGAGTCTTAGTTGTTTGGTTATTCAAGATCTTATAAATGCTCCTTTTAATCATATTTTCAAAAAAATGTCTAAATCTCCGCCTATGAGGCCTATTTAAAGGAAAGAAAAAACACGGGTTGATTTTTTTATCGAAAAATCATATTCTGAAGTTTTAGTCAAATCCGTTTCCCGAAGGTCGGATTTTCTCCTTGTTAGTAACACATGCACACAGTCACGTTGACATATATACGTATGCATGTCGACAGATACACGTATACACATACACTTACACACATGAAGATGCTATCAAACACATACACACATACACATACACACATACGCATGCATGCATACACAAATACAGATACACATACACACACGTATGCACAAATACATACGCACAAACACATGCAGATACACTCAGATGCACATACCCACACGTACATACACGTACACAGATACAAATAGATACGTACATATACATAAACACATATGCTTATACACACACACCAGCGATGCCGAAAGTGGCAGAGTCAGAGAGGGAAATTGAAAAATGTATAAAAAAAAAGTATTAAAATAAATAGCTTTCAAAATTTGATAATTAATAAATAATTCTAAAAAATAAAGTTACTATAACAAAATAATTTTTTTTCTATTTTTTACATTTTTTTGAGTTAAACAAAATTTTGGTAAACTCAAAAAAATGTAAAAAATTGAAAAAAAATTATTTTGTTATAGTAACTTTGTTTTTTAGAATTATTTATTAATTATCAAATTTTGAAAACTATTTATTTTAATACTTTTTTTTACACATTTTTGAATTTCCCTCTCTGACTCTGCCACTTTCGGCATCGCTGACATACACGTACACAAATACATGATTACACATACTTTACAAACATACATATACACAGATACACATACACCTACATATACATCTACGCACATATACGTATATACATACACATTTTATTTAACACATGCACACATTTACGTTGACACATACACGTATACACGTTAGTATAGATTTTTTAGCTATACATCTTTCTGTACCAACATCTGATATATCATCATCTCAGACTAGGGCACAAAATATTCTTTAGTTAAACAATTTCAAAGGCACATCTTTGTATAACTGTCTATTTTTTTTTGTTTTTTCATGCTTTTGATGAATCAATTACTACAAGAAAGTAAACTTTAATGTTGAGAGGTTTGAAATCTAAAATATTAGATAGTGCGATTTTATCTTAATTCATAAATATTTGCTATGTTTGATTATATACTTCTTTAGTACAATTTAGACGTGAAAAATCTTCAATATATTGTCTTATGGTATTAAAATATGATTACAACTTGTTTCTAGATATTATTTTCAAATTTGAAAGTGATACTCAAGAATGTATTATTTTATATTGAGTTTCGCACGAAAATACACTAATTATTTATAACTATAAGTGCTCTAGTTTAAGAAATCGTAAGGATACATCATAATACCAAGGTTTATTTTCTTCATTTTTTTAATGAAAATGAAAAAAATGGTCCAGTTTTCAAAAAAAACAAATTTTGACGGTTCGCGAGTTTAAAGTTGAAAAATTAAAAAAAAATAATTTTCAATGAAAATTTACGAACATAACTTCGGATGTAAAGTAAATTGACTATTGTATTCGCACATCTTTAGAACAGTCAATATTTTCTAGAGAACTTTTTATTTATGGGCAGCCATTTTAGTTCGTCCGCTTACCTACACTGGATTTGTCAGACGGACTAATGTAAATTTTTGAAAATCGACGGGAATACAAAAATTTGGATGTTTTTTCTGTTTTTTTTTCATTATATTTCATTTATGTTTCAAAAAAATAATTGATATTATATTTATAATGTACTTATTTACCTAACTATAACATATTTTAAAGAAATCAACTAGAAAAATATAGTAACGAATCTAAGATTTGTAGATTTTTTCATATATATATATATATATATGACATTGAGCTTTATCTTGAAGATCGTTTCACGGTCAAAATGATTTATTCAAACGGGAACCCCTATTTTTAAGACCAAGTTATCGAAAAGCGATGAATTTTAGGTCTTAAACGATAGTTTTTATTTTTTTCAATGACCTTTAGAAAGTAAAATGAAGGTCAAATGTTGAAAAGTTGTCAAGAAGCTGTTTTCTTCAAACTTTTCAGGATTTATGAACAAAGGAATATAAAATTAGATTTTAGAGCCAAAGAACTTATGTATCTTGACCTTGAAGCCAGTTTGCAAAGTTATTTGAAGGTCAGAGTGTTTCTTTCCATGGGAACCCCCATTTCTGAAACTAGTTTTGAAGACAGCGAAAAACATAACACTAAAAATGATATTTCAGAGTTTGTCGTTATGACCTTAAAAAAGTAAATTGGAAGCTAAATATTCCACAAGCACTCGAAAGCTATTGCTTTGAACGTGCCAACTTTCCTTGTAGCGCTACCCAGAAACAACGACGTGGAAGAAAGTAAGTTTTGTTTCCTTTGGGATGTCTGATGAACGTGAGTACCCTTGCCTCTCATGATTGGGTTCCTCTCTAGCCGGTGAAGGTAAAACAGACTGGTGTCCGGATGTTAAAGGCAAACCAGTTGCTGTCCAACCGATTAAAGCAAGATGAAAAATCTTTCAGAAATCGTCAGTTATTATTTAAAGTTTTGGTTCAAAATGTCCACCACTTTTTAGTTTACAATACCCCATGCAATTATAAAATGCTGAAGCTTCATTTTAAATCATATCATTTGGGATTGTCTGCATCGTGTCAATAATACGTTGCCGTAATTCTTCCAAGTTCTCAGGTTTTGTAGAATAAACTTTGTTTTCGATGTAGCCCCATGAAAAATAATCTAGTGGCGACATGTCAGGGGAACGAGGTGGCCACTCAATATTTTTTCTACGCCCGATTACTCGTCGTGGAAATGTTTTATTTGAATAAATACGTACATTTTTGCATAATGAGGGACAGTCCGATTCTGTTGGAAGTAAGTAATGTCAGAATTGTCACTGACAATGTTATTTATCGCAGGTACGATTTGATCCCTCGGCATGTTTTCATACTTTTCTTCTGTCAAAGTTCCCTCTATGAAAAATGGCCCTACTATTCTATCATTTATTATAACTCCCAAATATCTAGTTTTTGAGGATGTTGTGTACGTGAATTCGAATACCAATGTGGATTCTCTATTGTCCAGAACCTAAAATTGTGATGATTAACATTGCTATCTAACTGAAAAGTACATTCATCGGTAAAAACTGTAACTTCGATGGAAAAATGAAAATACTACCTAGGGGATTCTCGGTGTTCTTGACACAAATCTGGGGTCAGTACTTAAATAGAGCGTCCCTAGTATGATCGGGTGAACCCTTAAACATTAGCAAATTTGCAAAGGAAAATTTTTTTTTTCAATTTCGAAAAAATTTTAGAACAAATACTAATTTGATTTTAATTAAATTGGATTTATTACAAAGCTGATATCCCTAAGGTGTACCCAGTACTCAGTCTACGAATATTAATGCATTTAATTCTCGACTTAATGTGCAACGTTCACATGAATAAAAAAACAGTTTGTTTCAAAACTCATCTTCTTTGGTGATTGACAAAAAAAATAATAATCAGTTTTTTATTATTACTCTTTTTTTAGAACTTAGAGAATAAAAATTAGCAAAAAGTATTCGTAAGCTTTAATTTTATTTTCAATTTTTTATTATGCCCAAGCGGTATTTGTCCCCGCTAGAAGTTGCTCAGCTAGTGACCCTCATTGACGAAGGGTATCGATATCGTGATGTTGGTGCGAGATTTGGGAAAGAATTCCGCGGGCAATGATATGAAATTCTATTTCGAATATACGTGGAAGTTTGCAGGCAGCGATTCGCAATAGAGGTGGCAACACAAGGTACTAAGGAACACACAGAGACAAACATATATCCAGACACACACATACCCACGAACATACTCATATATAAACACACACACACACACACACACACACGCCCGCGCGCACACACACACACACACACACACACAGAAATACCCACATACACACCCACACAGAAATACCCACATACACACATACACACACACACTCCCCTTACAGTATGAGTTTGAAGTCAAAAAATATACTGTGGAGTTGACGAACCACAGAGTTTCATATCTGTTAGACAACCATACACACATACACTCCCACACATAATACTCGTGCTTAAGCACAAAAGAAGCGTAAATCCTCCACGTGGTACGCTTTGGAAACGCAAATGCCGGTGATTGACAAATGACAACTGCAATTTTCTTGAGTGTTCGTCAGTATTTTTGTCTTTTGGAAATTTTCAAGAATGAAAAAACTATTTTTGCTTTCTCATAGAGAAAGCATTGTATCGATAAAAAAAATTTTTTTCTATTTTTCCATTAATTTGCACATATTTGAACTCGGTGAGTCGAAAAAAGTGGTTTCCAGAAAATGTCTGTATGTATGTGTGAGTGTGTGTGTGTGTGTGTGTGTGTGTGTGTGTGGATGTATGAATTCAGTTAGTAAACTGTATCTCCAGAACTACTCGATGGATTTGCTTCCAATTTTGCATGGAATTTAGTTTTGTGACTAACTTGCTGGGAAGCTATTGATAATTGGTTCTTCTAGCGTAGTTTTCATTTTAGAGTTTAAAAAAAAAAAAAAAAATTCGATTTTTCGTTTTTTGGTTTTTTTTTTTGTTTACTACTCAATGAATTTGCTTTAAAATTTGCACGGAAATTATTTGTGATTGCCCGAATAAAATAAATTTTTAAAAACTGATTTTCTTAGCTTAGTTTTAATTTTAGAGCATTTTGAAATTAAAAAAAAAAAATATTTCTATTTATTAAGCCAATAAAATCTTAAAAACTACTCGATGGATTTACTTCAAATTTTCCATACAATTCAATTTTTCGATTAACTGGTGCGGAAGCTATTGAGAATTGGTTTTCTTAGCGAAGTTTTTTTTTTAGAATCATTTTAAGAATTTTAAAAAAATTTCGATTTTTCATTTTTTTTTGTATTTTACGTAAACTACTCGAAGCATTTGTTCAAAAATTTGTATGGAACTTAATTTCGACTGCCAAAAGTATAAAAAATTTTGTAAACTAATTTTCTTAGCGCACTTTTAATTTTAGAGCATTTTTAAAATTTTTTTAAAAATTTTTATTTATAATTTTTTTCTATTTTACGAAAATCATTTAATAGATTTGCTCCAAAATTTGTATTCAATTTATTAGCTACTGTCTGAAGAAAACAAGCTTTGGAAAAGTAATTTTCTCAGCGCAGTTTTAATTCCAGAGCACTTTAAAAATTTTCAAACAAATTTTTATTTTTCATTTATTTTCTATTTTGCGTAAACCATACTATAAATTTTCTCCGAAATTTTTATACAATTAATTCGCTATTGTCTGAAAAAAATAAGCTTTTGAAAACTAATTTTCTTAGCGTGGTTACAATTTTAGAGAATTTCAAAGATTTAAAAAAAAATTTTGATTCTTCTTTTCTTATTTGTTTTTATCCTACGTAAAGTACTCGATAGATTTGTTCTAAAAATTGCAGGGAAATTATTTGCGACTGCCAAAAGAAGGGAAATTTTCAAAAATTGATTTTCATAGCGTAGTTTTAATTTTAGAGCATTTTTAAAATTTTGAAAAAGAAATTTTAAAAAGAAAATGTTATTTATTTAACCAGTTAGATCTCGAAAATTACTCTATGGATTTGCTTCAAATTTTGTATACCATCTATGTTTTTGTATAACTAGACGGGAAGCTATTGAAAATTGATATTCATAGAGTAGTTTTTTTATAGAGCCATAAACATAAACTGTATTTATATATAAATACGATTCCATTTTATAAAGATTAGAAATTCTGTTGTCATCATTCTTCTTATTACTACATTATATCATTTTTTCAATAGAACAAATTTTTTTGTATTACTTGATGATTTAAAATAAATTATAAATGTTGAAAAAGCAAACAGCTAGCATATATATTCGAAATTTATAAAGTACAATATGAGTAAATAATAATGTTAGACAATTTTTTAATATTAAAATCACATTTAAACAAATATAAAAAAATTAATGAAACTCAAAGAGCTCTGAGTCAAACTTTCTGAAGTGGGCCACTAAAAATCGAGTAGTTGAATTTAATATAATTTTTCACAGATAATTGAAGGTTTATATGTCAAAATCAATGTCTTAAAATATTTTTGGAAAATTTCAATTTTTGAAATATTTATAAACAAATGAATTTTTTTTCGCTATTTTGATAAAATAGTGATTTCTCAGCAACTATTCGATAAAAATTAATGAAATTTGGTTTACATATGTATTAATATTAATAGAATAATATACTAAAAACTTTTTTTATAAAAACCGAAAATTATTTTTAAAAAAACCATTTTGCAATAAGCTATTGAAAATTTATTCAACTTCTCCTAAGGCTAGGAAATTTTTTCAGGAGGGATTTAATTTTTAAAGCATAAAACTAAAAATACGTGGAAGAAAATTTTAGTGCACTTAATTAGAAAAATAATTATGCATTTTTAAATATTGGAGTATGAGCGCAGGCTGACTGGTTTTTGGCTTGTAAAATGAAAACTACTAAGAGAATTACTATGGTGTCAATAGAAAATTTGTAGAAAATTAAATTATCAAGAAAATGAGAGGTCAAGCGATCTGATCGGTTTATTAGAACCGAAAAAAATTTGGAAAAACGGGAGAATTTTTCGTTTTTTTCAAAAATTTATAACTTTGTTATTTATGAAGATTAAGAGCTGAAATTTGGCATCGAAGTAAATAATTATATCTTTTTTTAACGGTCCGAAGGCAGATACTATCGGATTATTAGTTTCTGCGCATTTGCAATTTTAATTTTTTTTACGCTTTTTTTTGTCAGGTTGTTATTAATTTTTTAAAATCGTTGTACATACTTTTCCAAAACGGTTTTGAAAACTAGAAATAAAATACTATTGAACATAATTTTAAGTTTTTATTAAAATAGTGTAAAAAATTAAAAAAATTAAACGCTTTACGGCACGCGCCTGTATATTTATATTGCTTCCCCGTACATCCCCACTTTTTACTGTCCGTCGCATGCTCGGCCGTTTACATTGATGTTATATAGTGCATATTTCATAATAAAAACTTGGAATAATGTTTAATGGTATTTTATTTCTAGTTTTCAAAACCGTTTTGGAAAAGTATGTACAACGATTTTAAAAAATTAATAACAACCTGACAAAAAAAAGCGTAAAAAAAATTAAAATTGCAAATGCGCAGAAACTAATAATCCGATAGTATCTGCCTTCGGACCGTTAAAAGAAGATATAATTATTTACTTCGATGCCAAATTTCAGCTCTTAATCTTCATAAATAACAAAGTTATGAATTTTTGAAAAAAAAACGAAAAATTCTCCCGTTTTTCCAAATTTTTTTCGGTTCTAATAAACCGATCAGATCGCTTGACCTCTCATTTTTTTGATAATTTAATTTTCTACAAATTTTCTATTGACACCATAGTAATTCTCTTAGTAGTTTTCATTTTACAAGCCAAAAACCAGTCAGTCTGCGCTCATACTCCAATATTTAAAAATGCATAATTATTTTTCTAATTAAGTGCACTAAAATTTTCTTCCACGTATTTTTAGTTTTATGCTTTAAAAATCAAATCCCCCCTGAAAAAATTTCCTAGCCTTAGGAGAAGTTGAATAAATTTTCAATAGCTTATTGCAAAATGGTTTTTTTAAAAATAATTTTCGGTTTTTATAAAAAAAGTTTTTAGTATATTATTCTATTAGTATTAATACATATGTAAACCAAATTTCGTTAATTTTTATCGAATAGTTGCTGAGAAATCACTATTTTATCAAAATAGCGAAAAAAAATTCATTTGTTTATAAATATTTCAAAAATTGAAATTTTCCAAAAATATTTTAAGACATTGATTTTGACATATAAACCTTCAATTATCTGTGAAAAATTATATTAAATTCAACTACTCGATTTTTAGTGGCCCACTTCAGAAAGTTTGACTCTCTATGAGAAAGCATACCGCCAAACCACTTGGCAGCGTTTTTTTTATTGAAAAAAATTTTTTTGATTATCATGTATTAAAGATGACAAAATGACAAATGACAATGTTCAATAATGACAAAGAAAGAAAAAAAATTAATTTTTTCATTTTCAAGCTGATTAGAGGATGTTTTGATTAAAAAATCTTGTTCTTTTAGTTTTTTTGCAAATTTTAATTAATCGGTCCGGACAAACAGTACAATAGACCGATCTGCCACCTCGCAAGGTTATCAGGGATACATAAAGTTATAAAAAAACCTAAAAATATTAGCTTTCTCATTAACAGTTTCCAAGAAGCGGTCAATTTTCCAAAACAAAGCCAAAACTCACTTTTTCTAAGGTTTTTAAAATCAATACTAGGAAGAAAAAAATTTTTCTTCTCGAAGGTCGCAAAAAAATCTTATAGGAAATTCATCCCAGTTTTTAGAACTGTCCTTGCATTCTCTGTACAATTACTGCTTTCCGAGATATCAGTGGTAAATGACAAAAGGATCCTTTTTCATTCAAAGTCAGCTCCGCGCCAAATGGTCGTACCGAGGTTTTTAAAAAAGAAAATTAAAGCTATAGAAATAAGCTATCTAATCCATATGATGGCCCAATTAAAAAAAAATTCCAAGCTTATGGACTAAAAGAGAAAAAGCGAAAAATTTGCAAAATTTTCATTTATATACTAATTAAGAGATTAGTATTAGTAAGAGAGATAGTATTAATATACTAATTAGGAGAGTGTCACACCTCCGAATCACGGATTTTGCTTAAACTTCGGGATAATTTTTTAGATGATAAAATATGGAAAAAGCTAAAGTTATAGTCATAAATACTCAATATTTCCCTAGTTACAGGCAATTAAAGAAAATCACTAAAAAAGTTACTAGATTTTTAAACGCATATAGTTCTTTAGCATTGATAGCTACAAGCTTGAAACTGTTTTTAAATGAAAGCTGAGCTCAAATCCTTTCGAATTAGTAGTTATAGCATGTCAAAATATTATTTTTTCCCAAAGTTAGAGCATGATAAACATTGGACCTGATTTTTCTTTTAAAAACATTAATTAATAATAAAAGCTGAAATTAGGTCCAATCCTTATTACGCTCTAACTTTGGGGAAAAATAATATTTTGATATGCTGTGACTACTGTTTCGAAAGGATTTGAGCTTAGCTTTAATTTAAAAAAAGTTTCAAGCTTGTAGCTATCGATGCTAAAGAACTATATGCGTTTAAAAATCTAGTAACTTTTTTAGTGATTTTCTTTAATTGCCTGTAACTAGGGAAATATTGAGCATTTATGACTATAACTTTAGCATTTTCCATATTTTATCATCTGAAAACTTATCCCGAAGTTTGAGCAAAATCCGTGATCCGGAGGTGTGACACTCTCCTAGTAAGACTTTAGCGTGAACTAAAAATAATGCTGTTCAAATTCGAACGGGATGAAAACGCGCGAATTTATATTAGTTGTATACGTATCTTGGGAGTACAAAGGATGAATACAGGCTTGACTAAAGGGCTTGTCGCTTGAGTAGCAGTCGATTGAGGGCGCGCGACTAACTGCTGCTCAAGCGACAAGTACTTTAGTCAAGCCTGTATTGATCCTTCGAACTCCCAAGTTACGTAAATAAGTTTATGTCGTTGTAGGCCGTATAAAGAACATTAAAAATGATTCTTTTTAATTAATGATATATATTTTATTAAAAATAAGTAAATAATGTCATTATTTAAAAATTTAGCGTGGCCTATAGGTATTCCACCGAATACGGTCTACCGCGACATAAATATATATATTAGCGTTTCAAAAATGCAAGTTGATATTTTTTCGTAAGTCATCGTAAATAATTATACGTCTTGATCCAAGTCATTCGATTATAAATAGTTGAAAATTTTTACTCTATACAAATTATTAGTTTTATATGTATAACATAATGTATCCTATATTTTAAAAAATTGTGCAATGTATTATTGATTTATAAGAGTTAAGTATATATTCAATATAATATAAGTTCTAATTAATTCTGTAAAAAGTGAACTTAAGTCGATCGGCATTTTGTTAATTAAAGAAATATATCGGTTGGTTCTAGTAATACTAAATGTAATATCTCAGTTTAGATAATACGACCTGCGTATATGATTAATTTTATGATAATCCCCTAAGTGTGACGGAAGTAATTTAGTATTTTTATTTTCCCGAAATTTATTAAAAAGAACTTAGATCATATTTTACATGCACCGATTTAATTGTTGATTTTAGTCCGACTTGTTAATATGTTGGCTAGTATCTTAAATCACACCTCGATCGGTCTCATTTACGAATGATGAGCTTAACGCTGAAAAATATGAAAACCTTTCCAGGAATTAAATTGTACTAAAAATTAGAGAAATAGTAGATGATATTTTCAATGAAAAATGGTTTTAGCAGAATGGATCTGCACCGTACTACGCTAGTACCGTCTGTATATTCTTAAATTAGTAATTCCTTTGGCGAGTGAACTAAAGGAAACAGTATAATTAAGTGGCCTACTAGATCACCTTATCCAACGCTATTTGATTACTTCGAGAAGCTAAAGTTTACGAAACTGCACTTTAAAACTTAGACAACCTGTGAATCCAGATTTTGCAACAAGGTGCTTTACTTGATAGAGAATCGATCCTTAAAACTGCAACTAGCTTTTGCACTTGCAAACTGCATTTCAGACAAATTAAGCAAATTTGGTAAAATTAATTTTTAATCAATATAAAGGAAATAAAAAAAGGTGAGAGGCAACGAAACTCACTATAATCTAGCATCGAAAAGGGAACAGTATTTACTACGCCTACGACGTAGTTTCTGAGTAATGCTAAAAGTATAATCCAAAATTTCAGAAGATTTAGTTTTGGGTTAGTGATTTAAAAAATCGTCAAAGCTATAATTTTAACGTTTTCCAAGCACATCAAGTAAGGGATGCACTTACTGATGTCACCTAAGTGTGATTCAATCAAAGATGAAGTCGTTACGAATGATTTTTAAATAATCTCGTTCCCAGAGCTGTACAGACATTGTTTAGTTAAAATAACTTTTGGGAAATCTCAAAGATCGTAATAGTACGTGAGAACGTATTGAAACGTAAAGTTCTCAACTGTGGGTGTCAAGAAAAAAGTTACTATTTAAAATATAAAGTTGACCTCGGAAAGATCTAAATCCAAAGATCTAACCTTAATAATTTTTACATCAATAATCCTGTTAAACTCCTAAGGATTTTTTCTCACCGCACACATTTGATCTTTGTTAGACCTCTGGTTTAACTAAATCTTAGATTTTAGTAAATATTCGGATGTAAAATTTTTTATTATTTTCGTTATAAAAAAAGGGATTCTTCATTTAATAAAAAACATAGTTGACCTTGAAATACCCCTGAAGATTAAGTTTAAGGTCAAATTAAAGGTTATCATTGGATTCCTCGTTGAAAGTTTCTTCATAAACGATCTTGACTTTTTCCAGGAATACTTTGCCTGAGAAAATATTCAGCTAGTCTGTCTCTTCTGTTACACTTTTTATGTTTAGGATGAAAAAAATTTTATATATTAATATTACAAGGAAAAAAAATTTATCATAATAATTATATTTGATTTTTTTCAGACGTCAACTCAATCCTGATACCTCAAGTCGTGGTTTTCTCTAAATTAGGCAATAAACTAGAAAAGTGATGGTTATTAGAAACCAAATAATAATTACAAAAGTGAAGATACTTTTGACGAACAAGAAAGCTGTTGAGATCGTAAAAGGGATTGAATACCCCTTTTATTTTAAGAATCCGCACGCATGTCTAAAAGCTTCATGAGTATATTGTAATAACTAAAATTGGATAAATACGGGTGTATCCTATGTACACAAATTTCAATGTTCTAATTATTGTTGAAGATAGAGTAGTCTCCTGTAATGGGAGCACCATTAGTAATTATATATGCATAATCATCTACTTATGCATATATAAGTGGTAAAAGTTGACGGGATTTTGAAAGATATTCAAAATACACTAACATGTCGCATAAGACACGTTAATATTAAATTTAACATTAATAGGAATAAAGAACTAGTCACGGTGTGCCTGAATGAACTTTAATTGGAAGAGTTAAGAGAGGTTTTATATTCTAATTGGATTCGATTCTAGAATATTTTAGAAACTATTTAAAAAAAGAATTGAAAACATTCTTAGAGCCGACTTTGATTTTGTCATCTTTTATGTTGATTTTTCTAATAATTTGATAAAACGTTTATATTTCCGAAATAGAATATGTTTAAAGTACACAAATAATATGTTTTAATTTTTTTAATCTAAATGTTATAGATAGATAGATATAGATATTATTTTATTTTGTATAAGAGTAAAAAAACGTGTAATACAATTTGTAAATATAAAAACAATCAATATTGCACAAAATGTTATAAAAAAGTATAAATGTAAATATTGCACACTTAATATCACAGTCAGTCACTAAATCTAATAATACTGAATAAGTAAGTCACAAACAAAAATAAATAAAAGTGACATCACAGAGTAATCATAAAATACACGCAATATAAATAAAAATCAGTCATACAATATCTATCAGTCACAATATTAAAATTTAAAAGAATTCAATTTAATACATAATAAAATAAAATAACAAGCGTACGCAATAGCATGAATCGCAGTCAAAAATAAAATCAAATAAAAACTCTTACTCACCAACCATTCAGCCAACACTCATACAATAAATACACTCACACCTTAAACCTATATACAGGACGTTACAAAAATAAATTAAATAAATTAACATAGATAAATAGTAAAAAAATATCAATCTAGGTCGAGCAAGTACCCTCTCACCGCTGCTTTGAACCTGCTGAGAGATGGAAGATGTTTAATCTCAGCAGGCAGGGAGTTCCAAAAATGCGCACCTTGAACTTGGAAGGAATTCCTTCCAGTCTCAGTGCGCATAAAGGGCACCGCAAGATCCTCAGTCTCTCCCCTAGTAGCCGCTCTAGGTACACGTCTAGTGAAGAGACTCACTAGATGCTCCGGAATATTCATGCGCACGATTTTGTACATAAGTACAGTCAAAAAATACTGTCTTCTCAAATCAGTGCGCAGCCAACCCAACGCGGTTCTATAAGGAGAGACATGATCACCCATTCTCAAACCCATTACATATCTCACACATGAATTTTGTAATCTCTGTATTCGTCTTCTCAACTCCTGAGAAGCATCGAGCAGAACCACTGAACAATATTTAAGATATGGAAACAGCAGGGCGGTTGCGAGCTGTTTACGCAGAGTCTCTGTGGTGTACCAACAGAAAAACTGCAGGGCATACAAAACTCTATTAAACTTTTTTGTAATCATATCAACGTGCGGTACCCATGAAAGTTTAGGGTCAAGCACAACACCAAGACTCGTCACGGAGTCAGAGAAAGGTATACTAATGCCTCCCTCAAGATCAATCGTGCGTGACCTATCAGCATAAAAAGAATTTACAAAACGACTATTGCCAAAGACGATTGCCTTGGTTTTATTAGAATTCAAAGTGAATGAGACACCAGCAGCCCACTCCGACACCGCTTTGGCCGCCCTCTGTAGAGTGAGAATACCCTCTTCCACATTCTCGTGAGGCACTTGCGTGTAAACTTGCAGATCGTCTGCATAGAGTAGGTGCTCGACGCAACCAGCGTCAAGAGCGTCACGTACGTCATTAATGTAAAGACAAAACAACAGAGGCCCCAATACCGAACCCTGTGGAACTCCAAGGTTGGTTGTCAGCCAACTCGATTCCTCGTTTAGATGCGTGGAAACCATTTGTTTTCTTCCTGATATATAGGAGTTAATCCACAAGAGAGCAGCCCTGGAAAGCCCCATCGATCTAAGCCTAGTAAGTAACTTGAAGGGAGAGATCGTGTTGAATGCCTTACTGAAGTCAAAAAGTAAAAGTAACGTGACGAGTTTTTTGTCTAGACCCGATCTTATGTCATCAGTTAATTTAAGAATAGCTGTTTGTGTTGAGTTGTGCTTTTTGAAGGCAGTCTGCATTGGGTCAAGTACTTTATTGGCAGTAATGTACTCCTGCAATTGGTCATGGGCGATCTTCTCAAGTACCTATGAAAGAAAACATAAAATAGCAATAGGCCTGAAGTCTTTAGGCGATTTGGGTGCAGAGCACTTCTTTAATGGCACAATACGTGCCTGTTTCCAAACTCCCATTATAATCTTAAATGAAAAATCGGGAGTCAAACTTACTAATTTATCAATTAGATCAGAATCTTTCGTAAAGGAAATGACAGGAGGACGGTAAATGACGGAAACCAACACAGATTCAGAGTTGCCTGCTTTAACAGAACAAAAAATATATTCAGGCACTTCGGGCTTACTACTGGCAGTTATAATTGTGGTATTCGAAAAAGCTAATATCTCACATTTCAAACTATCTTTGACGTAAAGGGCAACCCCTCCTCCATGAAGGTTTCTATCGTGTCTAAAAATTTTATACCCCTTAACCTGAATGACGTCATCCGAGACAGTCGGACTCAGCCAGGTCTCGGCCACTCCAAACAGATCATAAGAATGGTCGTCACATAGAAGCTCACGCACCTGTCCAATGTGAGCCCTCAAAGAAGTCACATTCAAAAAGCCCGCTCGCAGTGCACCCCTTCTCCCTTTTCGACTCACCGAGGAGATCTGGCTTAGTCATTGGGAAGAGAGTTCATTATTATTTAACTTACTTTTAATAACAGGACATTCATCATTGGGAGCTACCTTAACAACATTGTCAACCTTATTTAAACATCCACTAATCACACAAGATTTGTCAGCAATAAAATTTTTGTCTACAATAACATTATTGGAACTACTTGAAATTTGATCTATATCATCTTCAGTGGCAAATGTGTATGTTCTCTCCCCTCTCGCCCATCTTGCCAGAAATCTGCCACTTCTATGCCAAATAAATTTAATACCTTTAACCTTAGCATAATTCTTGAGATCTTTGAAATTTTTGTATGTATCTTTTTGAAGGTATTAATTAATAAAAGCCTTATAATGGTTTTTTATAACAGACAGACTGGCAAAACGAGAAAGATCAATGTCTGCCGTTGAGAAACTAGTGATTTTTCCTTTTTCATTTAATATTTTTTGAACCAGACTGGCCTCGGAGAGTCTGACTAGCAGCGAGTGAGGACCCCCCGGACCGTCCCTGATCACGCCGCTTCTAGATTTAGACGATGTTAAACATACAACCGACAAAATGTGTGACTGCATCAAATCCAGAAATATGGTACTGAGGACAGCACAAACATAATCCTCCTGTCGAACATTAGCCGCTAAGCAGTCCAGTCCACTGGAGATTACCAATGAGCCACCCTCGATACCACAATTTTGTGTATTGTGATGATTATCCTTTGCTATTTCTGTGTTGATAATTTGTGTGTTGACGTCTGCTGTTTCCTTTGAATTCGTGTCAGTCTGTGAGACATTTTCACGCTCTTCTACACACTCCTGCACACTGAGATCAGAGACGGTCTGCACCACGCATGCCAACCCCACCCCCAAGTTCTGAAAAATTCTTGTCCACTCCATTAAATTCAGCTTGTATAGCAGATTGAATGCTATTAATTTTAGAATTTAAATTTAAATCAGTCTTATCATACTTCTCAATCAGAGTGGACAATTTATTTTCCAAACTACTGACTATCTCCCTTAATTTAATATTTTCATCAAGCAGCCTTTCCTGCATTACCTCAAAATTCTTTATTACTTTGTCCTGATTGTTAAGTTTATCTAAGATGCCTCGCAAGCCATCATCAATACCCATTATGCTGCTCTCAACACTCCGGATCCGATCGAAAGTGCCTAAGACTGAGTTAAGCTTACGAGACAAATTTCCTTCAATTTCAGACAAAGCAGCTTGAGAAATGGAGATGTCAGCATTACTATTCAATTTTACATTGTTATTTGTTAAATTTATTGTTTTATCATTTTTAATATTGGTAGCGGGGGCAACATGCGCAGCGCCACCTTTATTATGCGCCGGTTGAATAAAATTGTTATTATTTAAAGTGTTTCTTAAGCTAATCTTCTTATCTTTCGCCGCGCCACTAGCCCTCTGAAGTTCCTTGGTTGTTGATTGCCCCTGTATGATGATAACCGGTGGTACTTGCGTGTCAGTTCTCGATGGAGTCGATGTGCTGAGGGGCGACTTCTTCTCTGCCTTACCGACATCGAGTAGTTGGCTATTATTAATGCTAGCATCACGAGCATGTGAACTGGAGGGGGTGCCTCTCTCATTCTTTGTCTTTGTCTTCATACATTTGTTGCAGGTATAGTGGTAACCTGTGCCTAATAATTGTATGCGTGTCATACATTTAGCATGACAGCGCTGAGAACAAGTCGAGCAATTATACAACCTCTTTGTTGCACATATGTCAGATGACAGCTGCTTACATATGGCACATCGATCCATGATAGCGACCTCTTGCGGCAAATTTGAAAAAATTTCGTCGCTTGGCGTGTTCTAAAAACCACCAAAATACTGCCTTCTCTCCAAAAACAATCAGTTTGTCACTAACCTCAAAAAAGCCCACCAGTCCAGAAAAACTCACATCAGCAAAGCAAGAACAGCATCACTGCTCACAAACTTGAAACAGACACTGTCTTGCATTAAGGCGCTTGCAAGTACCCTGAAACAAAAACGCCCGAAGGCAGCTTGCGGCAGAAAAAAGTCAAAAAAGTACAGAGCGTCTCAAAGTACATCTGGCGCTACTTACGTGTTCCAAAAAATAATATAATAAATGTATTTGAAAAGAATTTTTAACGTGTCTGATTTTATGTCTGTATGAAATATTACGTTTAAAAAAAATAGTCTAAGCTCTTAGAACTCTAAAAATTGAAATAGTAAACATTCATTTTGGATTAAAAACTTAAAGTTACTGTATTTAAAATAAATTTTTTAACATTCTGTGCGTGAAATACGGTTTCTCATGCTCGTTTTGCGTATGCTAAACATACAATTTTTTCATAATGTGCGAAACATGTTTGCCATCTTACTTTTGTTTTGACAACAAGATTCACAATTGTTTCGCAGACTTGGAGTCGATTATTATATTACAAATCAGGTCACCTTAACAGAAAATTTTCTTCAAAAAACTGAATCCATTTTTTTCGAAAAGTCATTTGAAAAAATGGATTCAGTTTTTTGTTTTATTTTAAATTTAATTTAATTCAAATCTTATTGCGTCTATAAAATAAAAAAATTTTTGGTAAAATTATTAAATTTGATTAATGACATGCAAATTTTTTTAATAAATATAAACATTGAAAATTTATAACACTTGAATAAAAAAAATTTATTGATACTTTTGAATAAGTTTTTATAATTGATTCTTATTCACTAATAATCAGTATATTTCTAACCTAATAACATACGAATAATACTTGAAATTTCAATTTGAAGCAAAATATTTATTGTATTCATAATATAGTTACAAATATTTATGATTTATCACTTATATTGTCATCATTTACTCGCTACGCTCGGGTAACAGATTGACTCGCCTCGCTCCACTTGGTTCATAACCGTAGAAATAATTGTGTTTCGCTCACGATGTGTTAACAAATAGCACACGTAACACGTGCGCGATACAAATGATCCACGCACTCGTCTTTTTTTTGTTCTCGCTTCAATTGGGCGATAAGCCCGACTCGTGCTTGAATTACCTGTTTCGCGCACTCGTTGCGTATTGTGCTATAAAAATATATTTATTATATAATTAACATTTAAATTAAAAAAATAAATAAATATTATTTTTGTACTTTAAACAAATTTTATTTTAAAAATATATACCTTTTATAAAATTTTTCAAAAAATCGACATAAAAGTTGACGGAAAAAAATCGACTTTAAGAATGTTTTTAATTATTTTTTAAAATTATTTCTAAAATATTCTAGAATCAAATCCAAGAATAATATAAGACCTCTCTTGATCCCCCCAATTAAAGTTCATTCAGGCACACCGTGTAATATATGCATGGGTTAGAACGAGAGGAGAGAATCGGTCTGTGGCTCATTCAGTAGAGCATTGAATTCGTAATCTCGGGGTGCTTAGTTCGTATTCCACTCTCTGCAGTCTATTGATGCAAGCACCACTGTATGTTACACGTACTTTGTTCACAAACAAATTCACGAGCTCTGTCGCTGATTAGCATATAAAAAAATAGAATATCATAAATATAGCGACGTTAAAAGAATAAGAGAGGCATAAGTGACATTAATAACGAAATTTAATTAGAAGTATATTGAGATATTATTAGCATTGAATAAATTAATTTTCTAGAATATTTAATTTTTTTTTGTTTTTAATATTGAAAAAGAAGACTAAAAAAGCACAATATTTCAGAAAATTTCTTAAAAAATATCTGGATGTATCAAAAATTGATTTTTTTTAATGTGACTTCTGCTACTCTTATTCTCATCCATACGTATCAGGCAATGTACCTCATGTGAAAGCTGTAGTGTTATATCTTTTACGTCAAGTATAGATAAGCATCACGTTTTCACAGAAGACGTTTTAAGAAGTATGTTTAAAAATCGAGCTGTAATTATTACTGTACTTTGATTTGCTGATTCAGGTCAAGTTCATTTTATCATTTCCCGTTTTTTAATTTAAAAAACTATTAAAAAGCTATATAGAATCGTGTCATTTTCGAATGATTTTGGAAAAATTACTTTGGGACTCTCTATTTCGGCAGAAGTACAGGAAAGGCTTGCCAGCATTATTAAATCATGCAATCTAAATCTGTGAGTTTTTTCGGAAATTAATTTTTAAAAATATTATAATAAAATTATTATTCAAATAATAATTAAGAAATCAATTCACTCACCAGGTGTAAATAATGCAACAGCTTTCATGCAACCGCACTCACATCCATCTGGAGCCAGCTCTCTGAATAAGCACATTATTTTCTAGAAATATTATATCAATTAACACGTAAGATAATTTTCTTGATTCGCTAGAAAGTATGATATTATAAAATGTTATAGATATAAATATATATATATATATATACGTGTGTAATGATGGGTGATTATACACTGGAATTAATAGAAATAATTATTTAGATTAGTTTAAAATAATTCATTTATAAAAATGTAAAAGTTCAGAAAAATTTACTTTCTATTGATTGAACAATCATTTATCTTTAAAAAAGTATAGGTTGTATAATATTTTTCATTCTTTTCACTCTCATTCTAAATCTCTTATTATCACGCGCTGCTTATTCCCAAAGTCTACGCCATGCTACGCGACTCGCATAGTCCCACACATACATTATACGTATACACTGTTCTCCTTCTTTAAAATGCACTCGTTTCACTAATTTCTAATATTACAATATTTAGATCTGATTTGCACAAATCATTGTCGTCAAGCAGTTTTAAACTGCACACACTTCATACAAAAATTTTGTTAATACAACACTGCACTTTTTTCATCTGTAGATGAAGCGCTCTCCCTTTTTACGCTCCTCAGCCCGGAGACCATTTGCGTAAAGGACCGCCCAACAATCGTTTTTAAAATAGCAAATAGCATACCGTGGCTGCTGATTTTGGGGCCAAATTTCAAGTGTTCCTTGGAAACCAATCGATCTTTTTACGATCGATATTCATAGCTTCTAGCGCAATCTCTTGAATACTGTATACTCGAAAATACTCTGGCCACATCAAAATTTCCACTTGGAACTTTTGTTGGGTACTTATCATTTCACAACGGTGAAATGGATAAGCCATCGCTGATCGTGCGGCGATAAGGTTCCGCCAATACACCTCCTGCACGCCTGTGGGTATACAACCACTCGTAGATGGGAGGCATGCAACAGCCTCCTTCTCTTCTGCTGGAGATGCAGCAGCAGTAATATGTTCTTCTGGTGGACTCATTTTTAAAACTAAATATCTCCTGATTTTATTTTCTAATCAAACCTTCTTATTTTGAAAATTTTTGAGAGTTTTGTCAAAAAACAAAGATGTTTTTGTATGAAAATTATCTAAAAAATGAAATTCGATTATCGTTTGAGCGACACATGTTTAGTTTTCGCTTGAAGTGTACCATACGCATAGTAAATATACTTTACCGAGTCGTAAACTGCGTAAGATGAGTTTCTTCTTTCACGTTCAGTCGTAAATATCCTTTGCACCACATACAACTGGACTTTTATTGTTTTATGATTGCTAAGACCCTTTTCAAATTTTCTCTCTTTTAAAATAGTTTTAAATAAAGCAGTCTTTTTTATACATATACTTATGAGAATGCATGTTTTTGAAATTCTATATATGAGTGTGTAATGACCTACAGCGTTAAGACGTACTAAAAACGCTATATAGAGAAAAATTAAAAGCATGGGTGGTTATATGTCAACGAGAAATTTATTGCTTCGATCGTAAAATCTCAATACTGCATTAATATCAACAAAATGCACTTAATTTATGAGTAACTTAACGTTTAGATGTATATATTACTTAAGCACCCCTCCTGAAGGTGTTAAGGGGAGACACAAGTGAAACTGTGTTTCTCAACAAAAAAATGACGTTTTTTATTTTTAATTTTTAACCCATAGCACCTGCAACGTAATCCATGCGTAATGTTGTTCAAAATCATCTGAAAAATCTATAAAAAAATTTTCAGCCTGAAGTATTAAAAACTGTGAGACTAGTTCCATTTTAGCTGCTGCCTCATTTACTAGTAAACCAAGCAGCAGTTAAAATGGAACTAGTCTCACAATTTTTAATATTTCAGGCTGAAAATCTTTTATAGATTTTTCAGATGATTTTGAACAACATTACGCATGGATTATGTTGTACGTGTTAAAGGTAAAAAATGAAAAATAATAAACGTCATTTGTTTGTTAAAAAACGCAGTTTTACTTGTGTCTCCCCTTAATGTCACATACCATAAACATGAAAAATAATCACATCGTAAAATGAAAAATAATATGAGAAACGTTGAGGGTGTATACTAAGAAAATAAAAAACAAAAATCAAATGTCAATGAATGATTCGTTTTTAGAATCGGTGTAATATATTAAAGGGAACATAAACAGAAAACGAAAATGCATACACACAAACACGTGCTCTTATCTTGGTTATATTTTAAATTTTATTACGGTCAAATCTACAATTTTCACACAGCTGTAAATAATTTAGAAAAGTGTTCTTTGAAAAGTAATTAAATATTGAAAAATTTGACAAGTTGATAAGAAAAATTATAAGATGAAAGAATAAATGGGTTTATTTGTTAATGTAAATTTTTCTAGGGTTGTTGGGTATATAAAAGCAGTCACCCAAATATTTTTCGTTAGTCGTAATCAACATGATGTACAACGCGGAAGAAAAAAGTTTACGCGAGGTAGTCGTCGCCGTAGCAGCACGGTTAAGCTACGAAGATCGTCGTCTCGCTACAAGGTGTAACGATGCATGGCGACGTCACGTAAAACAAATAGTGTGTCCATCTCAAACGGGAGATATGTTTTTTTTTAAGTTTTTGCGGGCCACATGATATCAAACAATTATATGACAGTATAATAAAAAAATCTAGACCCGCTCATGAAGCAGCGGTAGATTTTATTTTAAATCGTGGGTGGCAAAATTTACCGATTCTTATGGAAATGGTGATTTCTTTTGAGGAGTTACAGGGTAAGTGCATTTCTTTTTCCATAATTATTTTTAAAATTATGTATACAGTAAAGTTATAAGGAAAGTATTCATATATACTAGAGCGTTAAAGGTAAATACAGAGCAGGTAGTCTTTTTCTTTAACTCTAACAAGGTTTCTCTATCGTACCCTCTACTTACCGATGCTCGCTGATTTCGTATGGATACTTTACTCAAAACCTTACTATATATACATACAGCATGGATCTGTAGGTGTATGCGTGCGTGTGAGTATATATACATATATATATATATATATATATAGCGTGGGTCTGTAAGTAAGGTTCGAAAGAAGAGACTAAGCATGATGGGGGTCTCATAAATGAACAAGAAAGAGAGAAAGAGAAGAAACGAGTATGTATGAAAGAAAGAAGGAGAATAAGAGGGATAGTGGTTGAAATAGAGTGACAGAGAAAATATAAAGAAGGGATAGGAAATGAGATAAAAGAAGAGTTTTATTTGTAAAATCATTTATATAATTTTCCATTTTGTAAAATTTTCATATATTTTAAATTATTGATTTTATTTGTAAAAATAACGCATATAAATTGTCCCCTATTAAAATATATTCAATATTATTATTACTATTAACAAAAATTATTTATTTTAATTTTTATTTGTAAAATCATTCATATAATTTTCATATAATTTTTAAATTATTTATTTTATTTGTAAAAATTATGAGTTTCGATTTTAAAATAATTATTTATGTAATTAAAAAATAATAAATTTTTTATAAAATTTAAAACAAAATTATTTCTTTAATTTTATTTGTAATAGTAATAAATATTCATATATTTTATTTTAAAATTATGTAAATAAATTATCTATTTGTAAAAATTTCATAAACTTTTACGTTTTAAAATTATTTATGTCAATCGGAGTTTTATGTACTCACGCGTCCAAACACTCGTGTGAGTGTTTCTCTGCGTATGCGCGCGTGTGTGTGCGTAATTTAAAAATATTTTATACTAAAAATAATATCATTCAAATATAAGATAAAAAATTTTTATTTTAGCTCGTGATATATTACTACGGGATAGTAGTAATAGTAGTAGTAGTAGTGAAGATGATGATGATCAAGTATCTAATCACTGGAGTGATAGTAGTAGTAGTACGGGATATGAATCAATGGATTCACCGACAGATATTTCGGAAGCCGGTAATGATGACAATATTGATGATAACGAGAATGATAACGACAACGACGACGACAACGACGACGATGATGTTGATAATAACGATAATAATGAAAATAATGGTGATGATGGTGATGATGATGATGATGCTCACGATAATTAAAATGACAGAGGTGATAGCCGTGATGATGATGATGATAACGATGATGAAAATAGTGGTGATGATAACGATAATGAAAATAGTGATGTTGATGATAGCGATAATAGTAATGAAAATAACAATGACGATGATAGCGATAGTGATAGTAATGAAAGTAGTAGAAGCAGTGACGATGATGATAATTTACCACAAAACATTCTAAACATTGAAAATGATTATGTGATGTCTGCAGCGAATCGTGCGAAAGCTTTGGCGCGTAGAACTGACGATATGTTGCTTAATTATTATGTCCCAAACTACATTATAGCTAAATTAATATATAGGACGATACAAAGAAATTATAATAGACGTAATGAACCGGATTCCGACGAGGGAGAGTTGAGAAAAAAAATTTTGAGACGTTTCGTTGACCTGGAGTAAACTGCAGAAGAGCGTATTTCGACTCTCCATTGTTCTTTCATTCAAAACAGTATCAGGGATGCCGGCTTAAATGAATGTTAGTAGAAAGTTTTTAAATCATGATATTTCCGAAAATACCTTCAGCTATTACATTTCGTTTTTTTTTTTTTTAAGTATTTCGTCGGAATAGTGAGGTCATAGACCGTCTACTATCACATATATTCTTGGGGGCGTGTCGGGTCATGTATTCAAAACGAGCTCAAGAAATAAGATGGATCCATGACTTAGCTCGTGATCCACATTCTGCTATATATGAAGATAGTATGCCGGAATTACTAGATTTATTAACACGCGTAGCTGAATGTTTTTCCGGACGACCCGAACCATACATTTTTATTTGTAAATCATAAAATAATTTTTAATAATAATAAATTTACAGTCAGTGAAAATACTTGTGTCAATTATTCAACACCAATTTCATCACCGTTAACTTTACACTATACAGCGTCTCCCTCTTCACCACGCTCTATCGGGGGCTATGATTATGATGGCGATGTGTCGACTTACTCATCCGAAACAGATTCTGAAACGATGCAATTGGGATGTGTTTCACCGAATATTGAAAGTTATGATTATGATGGCGATGTGTCTGCATGATCATCCCAAACGGATTCTCAAACGATGCAAACGGGCGGTGGTGCAGCGAATATTAACGCCGAAAACGATAGTGAGAGGGATGAAGATAATATCGATGAGAGAAATAATAATGCGGAAGAAGAAGAAGAAGCAGGTGAAATCGATGTACGGCCTCCCAGTGAAAGGTTTATTATAAATCAGAGTACACATAATTATTTAGAAAAATATAGGGCTTATGGTATAGAGCTTCTATTAAAAATACTTACACGTCCTCCCGATGTTAATTTAATTATTTGGCTGGAAAATGTAATGCGGAATATACACGCGTACATAATGTTGATGGCGGGTGAAGATGATAGAATAGGTATAAGTATTTTTTTTTTTTTTTTTTTTTTTAAGATTAATATATAAAGGATATTGTCCTCTATATGATTAACCTTTTTTATATGGTGAAGTCGAGGGAGTCCCCCACCCGGCATCTGTTTAACACATTACATCAGGCTAGGACTGTCAGACTCACCATACAGAAAACTTTGACTGCCGATGGATGGTCAGCCACTTTTGTAACCAACAATCAACCGATACCCAATGAGGTCGGATTTTTTAAAGAGTCGCGATATAAATGGCACATACACTTATTTTCTTTCGAAAAAAAAGTTAGAGGTACCTGGCCAGGATTCGAACCCATGCCCTCCACGTTGAAGGAAAGAGCTCTATCCATTACGCCACCGCGCTCTCATAGGTATAAGTATAAGAAGTAATAATTTTGCTCGCGGAGCAGCAGGATTGTCGCTTCGACCTGTAAATAATTTTTTTTATGATGATCTTCGGTTATTACTAGATAGTCTAGTTCAAAATAATGAACATTTTCAATTAGATGATACTTTTATTTTAAGAGTAACTATCGTAAATGTTCCGCGGGGTGAAGGAGGTGTAAGAAGAAAAAGTCTCTGTATAGATGTAATCGGGTCGAGATCATTCGTTTCCATAAAAAACGATGATAATAAATGCCTACCAGTAGATAAGCTATAGGCATACTGGATCAGGTTCCTTCTAGATCACCCCCTCTCTCCTCAAAGTGATCCAGAAAGTACGCATTGTAGATCACCTCAGTGATCTAGAATCCGAAAGTGATCCAGAACGCCTATAGCGTTTTCTACTATTTTTTTTTCTTACAAATGATTTTCTGAGAGATAGAATAATTTCATGAGTTTGACATTGTGTAATGCACAGACAGTTTTATAAATTGGATTATGGTTTGTGCATATGGTAACACACTTGAAAGATGGTTTTGATGGATAGCCGTATTGATTGATATTATAAGCAGGAAACTTGAATCGTAACAGCCATTTACGTTTGAATTCATTCAGAACAAAAATTTTTGTAGCATTATGTAAATGTTCACGGAGTAAGTTTGCAATTTGAGAGTAGTCAAGCCCATCAGTATTCCAAGCTATTCCGTGATTATGTTTGAGGCGAATGTTTTCTTCTTGTAATTCGTCAGAAAGCCTTTTCCATGAAAAAGGTTTTTTGAACAGATGAACGATAGGATCACCACTGTCGTTGAGAGGAATAATTGCTATTTCCTTTAGAACATATTCACCACCCATTTGCTTAAAACCAATCCAGTCTACCGCATATTCCATTTTGAAATATAAATTTTTTTACGTAAAGTGAAGATAATTCAGACAAGCTTCCGAACATCTCCACTAATAGGATTATACTGAACGATGCGATCGTGTAAGATCATGCAATAAGCTGAAGTATTAGCTGGAAAGTCAGTTTGAGACTCAAATTCTAGACGTACATCGACAGGAGCGCTCTTTAGAGTTTCGTTTTGTCGTGAACAGTTAATAACTATGAGTGGTTCAAAGTTGATAAACTGAGACTTTGTCAACAATGGCTGTGAATCTCTTCCGTAATAGCTTTTCTGAAAATTAGCATACATATCATATAGAATAGCAAATTGATTCTTAGATATGTCAAGATTGAGATTGTTGTACGGATAATATTGGGAATTCAAGAAAAGTCTCACATTACTAATATTACAGTGGTCGAAGCGACTGGCATTTTTAGATCTTGAACCTTTTTTTCCCGATTGTAATCCAAGAATCACGAAACGTGGTTTCTCCAATTGATTTGAAGTTTTTACCGTCCAGACGTGTTTATTTGTTGTTGGAAGAAGAGGATATTCAAATAACTCCCATGAACGAAAACTCATAGAAATAGGATTATCTTTGCCAATGAAATTTAACAGCTGGATTTTTTGTTTATCTGATGCAATAACATATGGCATTAACCACTCTATCTTTGATATTTTTATTTGATAAGGTTCATATGTGGTTGCATTGTTGGCTACAGTACCTTCCTGTATTATAGCATTCAGGTCATTTCTTGATCTTGTGAGAATGAGTTCATGCTTCATATTAACAACAATTTTCTTGTAATCTTCTGCGAAGCCTAAAATCATACTTAGAGGGATAGAAACGTCAAAATTTCCATGATCATCTACAATTGTTTTGTTTGCTTCTTCAACACCAAGCCAGCCTGCATTTTCTAATGTTAGAGTCTGATTTGGATTAAATGAAGTGCATCCCTTCATAAGACTACTCAAACCAACATTTTTACTTTTATCTACCTCTACAGCATTAAGTTCATATCGAATTTCATCAAACAGATGACAAATGCCATTGTTAACGAAATTAGTTTTAGTTAGTGCTTGTCCATCTGGTTTTTGTAATTTTCCACATACATGGATGTAACTACATGATGGTAAGAGGCATAAATCTTGATGCTGAATAGAAATACGGATTTCATCACTGTTATTGAAACTTAATGTGGAGTATGGTTGATGTGCGTGAACCTCATAATGAGCAATAGACTCATCGAATGCGACACCTGATTGAATGCTTAGAATTTCGTCCATTTTTCTGAAAGCAGCAGAGAATGATACAATTTATCTTTTTCCACGTACTTTGAGACCTATGCTTTTGAGAAACTGGATGCTCTTCTGTGTTAACGGTTTGAGTACCTTTGAACGACTGATGGTGGGTTGACATGATGGCTGACTTATATGCACACTTGAATTATAAACGATTTCCATTATACAGATTTTATGTGAAGTCTAACAGTAATTTCCTCTCCTCGGAAATTCACTAAATTTCCGTCTTGATCAACGATTCGGATTTGAAGATGATCTATACTTTTAACATTGAGTGGTAAATATATGACATGCGATGGAACTTCTATGATTTTATATCCTGGAGGAACTTTTGGGAAAAACTCATGGATCGTGTAAACTTTTTTGTTGTTGATGTAAGCACCTGTAGTAATATTACACTCTACTCTGAGTGCGTTTATTTTCAATATCTTCACAGGTAAATCAGAGCTGTGATTAATGTCTTCATGAAGAACGCGATGAGTGAAACCGAGAAGACTGCCTATTGAATCGCGAGGTCTAAGATCTATCTGATGGCTGCAATGAATTTCACTTCTGAGAGTATTGTTGTTACCTTTCAAGGAAAACTCGATGTCTTTAGATTTCAAATCTTTTTGCAAAAATTGATTAATAGCATCAATTTCATAACTGCCAGTAGGAATAATAATAATAATCTTCTCTCCGTTTATATGAAGTTTATTATTCGAATCGTCAACATTGGGAATCGAGTTGAATGTTAAAAGTTCAACTAAACCCAAAACAAAATTCTTATGCTGTGGTAGTTCTATTGAAGGAAAATATTGCGCTTCTAAGATAGAAGATTTGCCTGAAAGACTCAAAGTGAAACTATCTTCCATGACTGTTTGAAAAAGAATGATCCTGCTTGTCTGAAAACTCTTCTTTTATAGTCTTTCACACAAGAATTGAAGACAAAGATGTCCACAAATAAATGAGTCAAAATTTTGATATCTTTTATAGTTGTAATTTCACTTCTTCCACGTTAAAATATAACATGAGATCTATAGGGGGTTTAAGATCACCAAAACTATCAAAATAAATCACTTCAGAACCTCGTTTTCGATAACATACCCAGTGAGTGCCTTTGTTTTGAAAATCATCTAAGTTAACTATAGCAGATTCGTTAAGCCGTGGGCCATCAGAAGGTAGATTATTTCTCATGAAAACACCTCGAAAATATGGGATTTGCATCATACGAGCATACTTTATAAGATCATAGTCAGTCAGTGCACGATTTGGCAAAGTTAAATCGAAGTTTTTTTTTTTTTAACTTGACCATTACCGATATGAGGTTTCATAAATAATCCCATTCCAGTTTTATATGGTTTAAGATGGAGACCTTTTCCTAGAGCAATAGCTTCCATAGTTTTATTATGTCTCTTACTTTCTTCATAATTTTTCTGTGCAGCTTTAGCCTCATTTACTGCTTTAGCTATTCCAGCAGCTCCTCCAGCCAGAGCACCAGTTGCACTTAGTGCTGCGAACAATGGTATGAGAAAAGGCAGAGCGCCACCTATTTTTGTTGGAACAGGTAGAATACGTGGAATGATAATTTTTTTCTTACCGCCAACAATTTTGAGAGCTTCACGTGCACCTTTTAAAGCAGACTGAATAACTTTGCGAGAATGTTTACTTGGTTTTAATGATTTTTTACTTGCAGTTACTAATTGACTCAATTTTACACCCATTCCTGTCTTTCCTTTTAATTTCATAGCATTTGCAACAACAAAAGCAGTTGCTTTTTCGCTAAGACTTGCATTTTTGGCTCTAACACGCTGCCAAGCTTTATCAGCGAGCTTCATGTCAGCGACTTTTCGATCAGCATTTTTATCAGAATAAGATATGTCATGTTCTTTGCAAGCTTGATCAAGTGGATTGATACCTGTATCACCTCTTTTTAGACGCTTTTTCAGTTTTGTTCCGGGACCACAATATTGATATCCAGGAATATGCATTTCAATAGGTAAGTTATTGATTACTTTATCAAGTAACCCTTTACCCTTAGGGTGCTTCTGTGATTTGTGTACGAGCATCTCTCTTCGAGTGTTGATTTACAACTGATGATCAAAAATATAAAACAAGCGTTTATATTTAGAAAAGGTCAATCTTAGATTTGACTTTGTTACGTAAACATGGATTTTACTGAGCAGAACGTCAAACTTCCCGTCGGCAACTTTGATTTTGAGAAAACGAAAAGAAAAAAGCGACATGGAGAGTTACTTCCAGATAATATACGAGCAGTATTTTGTGGCCCATCGAACTGTGAAAAATCTAATAGTTTATTAGCTCTAATTACACACCCTAATGGTCTTAGATTTGAAAATTTGTATGTATACTCTAAATCCTTTAATCAACCGAAATACCAATTTCTTCAAAAAGTTTTAGAACCAATGGAAGGTATATCATATCTACCGTTTAGTGAACATGCATCTGTAGTGTCACCAGATGAAGCCCTACCTAATTCAATTATGATTTTTGATGATGTGGCTTGTGAGAAGCAGGATAACGTCAGAGCTTTTTTCTGTATGGGGAGACACAAAAGTGTAGATAGCTTTTATTTATGTCAGTCATATGCTCATATACCGAAACATCTCATCAGGGACAATATTAATTTGATGGTAATTTATCGTCAAGATGATGTTAATCTTAAACATATCTATAAAGACCATGTGAATGCTGACTTAACTTTAAATGAATTTCGAAATCTTTGTACAGAATGCTGGAAAAATGACAAGTATAGATTTGTTGTTATTGACAAAGATAGAGCAATGAATGATGGTAGATATAGAAAAGGATTTGACTGTTTTGCCATTAAAAAGGAAGTATAAATCTCAATCTTTGCAGTTTGATTGTAGACAGCATCTTGTCAGCATGCCTGACTTTAAGAAAGAAAAAAGTGTTCTTAGCGAGCTCTTACGAGCACGCGAGGCTATTAAAAAAAAATACTCTTTGTTAGAAAAGGAGAGAGATGATTTTGAAAAGGTTATTGGTGATACTTTAAAACCAGTTATTACACCACTTGAAAAGCTTGTCGATTCGACAACTAAAAGTGTGTCACGTTCTAATCACATTTCGGCCATAGACAGTAACAGAAAATCTGCAAAAAAAAGATTGAGATTTGATGAATCAAGTTATATTGTAAACGATATTAATAACTCGGGTTCGGCGTTTGATAATGATGCTTCTAATGGCGATGATTTTTCTCCGATAAATAGCACAATGATGAATTCATCATTCAATTCTGCAAATTCATCATTCAAATCTATATATTCACCATTTGTATCTGCGCATAAAGAAACTGAACCGACAGACTTTTTATCAATGCTAAATGGAAGCCGCAGCAAAATCGATAACATATACGGAGTGAGAAAAGTCAGTGGGGTATACATGATGGGTGATTCACAAATTCAATTTGATGATAAAATGATAAAAGTGAAAGATTTAAGTTTTCCTAAAAGCAGTGGTCTAATGGAATTGCTTTTCAAAAAAGAACCAGATGATAATCTTTTGAGTACAACAGATCACAAGAACTATCGCATTATCCTGGAAGCAACAAATGCCCATAGAAAAAGACATAGCAAAAGTGAGAATATACGCTCTTCGAAGAGTAGAAAATATTCAAAAATCATAGCACCAATGTTCCGCAGTGATCGTAGTAGAATGTCTACCAGCGGAGGGGGTCTCATACCTAAATATAAAATAGCAAAAAAGAATACTTCCATAGATCTAGTCTACTGGGATGATCCGAATGAGCTTGTCGAAAGATTGCGATTATTGATAGCCGAACGATCTGCTGGAAAAAATAATCACAACAATGAAATCCAATCAATCATAGAGGAACTACGTGAAGCTAGGCATATATATTGACGTACACAATTTTCAAATCAATAGTAGTATCATGAGTCTCGATGTGTTTGGAAGAAAACTTGAGGGCTCGCAAGTGAGTCGTGGTCCTCAAGGTATTGGATTCAATGTTACATCAGATGGTGATTTTGATTTAGAAAATAAGCGGCTTTGCAATATTGGAGAGGCTAATGATCCAAATGATGCCATTAGTTTGAATTCACTAAATAATATCCTACAGAAAGAAGTTGATTGCTTATCTTCTAAAATTATAGAAGTTGCTAAAGCTATACAAGAATAAGAGAACAAAGTTGAAATATATAAAGCAGAAATAGACGAAAAATTAACTTATGTCTATGATATGACTCAACGAAATTTTGCAAGTATTTAATATATAATTAAAGAAATGAATAGACGATCGGATATTGCTAAAGTTGAAGTTTAAGATGGAACGTCAAAGAGTAGTTGAAGAGCTACACAAGCCAGCACGTCGAAGGTACAAGCGAAGAAAATATGACATACGCGGATTAGATGAGACTTGGCAAACTGACCTTGTAGAAATGATACCTTATTTTAAGGAAAACAAAGGTTTTCGCTACTTACTAACTGTCACAGATATATTTTCAAAGTATGCATGAGCTGTACCAGTCAAATCGAAGAGTGGCAATGATGTTACTCTAGCTATGAAGTCAATATTAAAACAAGAACGGGTGCCATCAAATTTACAAACTGACCAAGGAAAAGAATTCTACAATTCAAACTTTCAGAATCTTATGAAAAAGTACAAGATAAATCACTACTCTTCACATAGTAATCTTCATGCAAGCATATGTGAGCGCTTTAATAGAACTTTAAAAAATGCAATGTGGTTAGAATTCAGCAAACAAGGAAGTTATAAATGGTTGGATATTCTGCCTGAGTTAGTGAAAGCATACAATTCAAGAAAATATCGGACAATAGGAATCGAGCCTAAAAACGTTACGAAGATAAATGAAAAAGAAATTAAGAAAAATTACCCAACTAAAAAAAGACCCGTAAAAAACCAAAATTCAAAGTAGGAGATAAAGTGCGAATAAGTAAGATAAAACAAGTTTTTGAAAAAGGTTATACACCAAATTGGCCAACTGAAATTTTCACAATAACAAGAGTTGTAAAAACCAATCCCATAACTTACCACGTCAAAGATTATTATGATGAACCAGTCTCCGGCGGCTTTTATGAAACGGAAATTCGAAAGACTATGTATCCAGAAATTTATTTAGTAGAAAAAGTTTTAAAGAAAAGTGGTAAACGTGTATATATTAAGTGGTTAGGTCTAAATAGCAAGCATAATAGTTGGATAGATAAAAATGAGATTATTTGAATAAGCTAAGATGTATTTTACAACGTATTTCAGTGTAATAAATAAAAAAGAAAAAAAAATTTAATTTTATTATGTTCATTAATTTAAGTTATGTATAAAATATTTTTATTATTGAAAATTTTCTTTTTATGATTCAATATAAATATAATAATTATAAGTGGTGGTGATAAATAAAAACAATTATATAATGTTTAATAATTTTCATTTATTCATGTATTCTTATTATGTACAATTTACAATAAATAGTTTGAAAAATAATTTGACGAGTATATTTTTATTTATTTTAAGCCCGATCGAATTTAAAAGAAGATCCTCCCAGGTATATTGCAATCAAACGCAGTTTATTTGCATTATCACAGAGATTGTAGAAAAATTCTTCATCTTTTAAGATTGCAGATGAAATCTTCTCTGGTAAGAAGACTTGGAAGCTTTGGTCGAAATCTGCTACGACCTTGGTTCCAAATCTTGTCTTGACTTGTTTCAGTGAAGTCACCATGTACTGCTGGTCTTTTTCTAAGTCTGTGACTTTCTTCCTTGGCAGGAAGTCGCTTTCAGCAATCTTGTTTAGTGCAGATAAATCCATTCTGAAAACAAGAAAAAGTAAAAAAAATTAAAAATTTCTGTTAGAGAAAAAATTTGATGAAAAAAAAAAATAATGTTTTTTGGTAAAAAAATAAATTGTAACTTACTTAAAAAGTTAGTCGATTTTAGATTTTTTTGTGCAAGGTTGATCGTCCTCAAGCTCTTCGATTACTTGAATGCGCTCCTCATTGTGGTCCATTGGTTGATATAGCCCATTCCCCACTTCGATGTCTGTCCTTTCCATTGCTACTCGTAATATATCCTTTTTTTCTCCTTCCTGGGAACTTGCCCCCTCCATTGATGGATGCCAGTCATTCATGAACTCCTCTAACACATCATACTCAATGGTAATTTGCTCGCCTTCATAAAGTGACATCCCCACTCACTCTGCACTATTTTCATTGGTTGCTTCATCCCTTCTCTCGATTTCCCTCTCTCTTTCATTCTCTGTAGCATCAATTTCCACTCGTGTATCTCCCCTCCTCATTTCTACCTTCCGCTCTTTTTCTTTTTTTTCAGCAGCCATTTTTCTTGCATATTCCCTCTCTACTTCAAGTGCAGCTTGCGCCATCTGTATTTCTTAAATTTTATAATGTCCCCAAGGTAAAGTATCTGTGCTATCAGGCAATAAAAATCTCTTATCATCGTGAGGACTCAGAGCAATTTGTCTCTGTTTTTCAGTACGCACAGTATGCAATTTTGAACGGATATTGCACTGTTCACGGTATATAATAGTGAGATCCTGAAGACAGCTTCGGTAATCCTCAAAAGTAATTGATTTTTTAACAACACTGGACTTTATACCTTTGGCTTTCTTTATAACTCCTCCTCCATCGATTGAAATACTATACATTTTACTTCGTAATCCTATAAATTCTGTCATTATCTTACCATTACATTCGTCTTTCATCAAACCCGGAACTTTCTTATTAACTCGAGGAATTTCGAACGGATTATTTTCTTTATAATCAGAAGTATCAAATTTATGTATGTCCTCTTTCATTATTTTGTACATGTCAACACCCTCAACTTCGTATATGAGACTATCAGTATCAGTATACAAAAGTTTGCATTTGTCTCCAACTCGCTTTTTCATATACGAATAATGAAAATCATAAACTGATGTTTTTGATAATTCTAAAATGCAAAATCCAACATAAATTGGTTTCTTGATTGTGATGCTTGTTCTCTTCATTTGAATGACAACTAAATTCTCATCAAAAATAGCACAGCTGTGAAAATTTGGTAGAGCTATGCGTGCTTCTGCTCCATATCTACCAGTAAATTTATTTACCAATCGGACATCAACTCGAGACCGCTCTCGCTCAATGCACTTTCCATAGACAGCATTGATTAACAATTTATAAAAAAGTTTTTCAAATTCGTTCTTAGCCTGCATTCTTTTTTGAGTATTCAATTCCACATAATGTTTAAGCCATGCCTTTTGCTCAAAACTTAAAATTCTATGCACTTTTTTCAGTCGAAGTCCATTTTCCAACACTTGTCTAAGTGTTCGATAGTAAATAACATATCTCTCCTTGTTCTTCAAAGTAGTGAGAAGTTTTTTTTGTTTCGAGCCATGTGGCGCACTATGCTCTGCGCAGAATGGAAAATCTCGATGTGCATCGTGTATTTCCTCGGGATACTCCAAATCTACTTCAGCAATATATCCAATAACTGAATCTAGCGGTGCGTTGTAAAAGTTTGAATTCATCTCATATTCTACCCATTTGAATTTTCCGACTGGCAAATATTGAACCATTGCCCATCCATAAAGATTATTAATATCAAAGTACATAAGTGTTTTCATTTTCTGTTTTTCATCATACGAAGAGCCCATATATGGATTGTTCGCCTTGGCATAGCGATTACAGCATTGACTTATTCCTCCCCGAATACCTGCTTCAATGAACATCAACATATCTATATCTGTAAGAAGCTCTAGTTCTACCTTCGTCATTTTTAGTGCTGCTGAAAATGTCAAGCCTGGAGACGTATAAAAGTGAGCTGGACATAAACCGTAAGCTTTGAGAGATGTTTCTCGAAAACTTTCAAATACATCCGCCAATAGTAAAACATCTGTTTTTAAGTATAAATCTGAATACTCGCCTAATGTCCTTATATTGAACTTACTCCAGACTTGAATAGCATGCTTATAGTCTTTATCAGCAATATGAGAATCGGTGAGTTGGTTATAAAACTGATTTTTCTCTGGCAATTTCGTAACTAATAATTTATCCAATCCATCTACAAAATCATATAGAAATATACCTCTACGTTTGAGAAAATCAATTTTCTCATCTGTAAATCCATCAGTTCGAAACTCTTTTATCAATATCGGAACATTTTCCAAGTATGATGCAAGTTTTTCTAATGACGAAGGAAGAAAACGCCAAGAATCTATGAATCTAAAACTTAGGTCACTGCCATCTATGTATTTTGTAAAAGAAATATATTTCTCCTTATTATGTGGCAATAGCGTAACTCGTCCTCCCATCAATGAAGATGTGGCTATCTCTTTCAAAATGAAGTGTGTATCGTAATTGAGGTTATGAAAAACCACAGGAATAAATTTTGAATACTTGTAATTCAAATTACATGAATTATGTGCTGCACCTCTGAAACTAATGTAAAAAAAAAATAGATATTTTAAAAAAATTTGCATGATAAAGTAAATTTTTTTTTCATTGAAATATAACTATAATTAATATCTTACCGTCCTGTGAGATGACAGTGATCTTGTACTGCGAGTTCTTCATCACGGATTAGTTTTCGGCATATGTGACAAATGGTTGACCTCTGGAAAGATAATTCTTCTAAATCCGTAAGTTTTAATGGTTTCGGATTCTTGTAGAGTTTATCAATTTCCTCACTGATTGATTTTAATTCTTGAACAAACCATTGTGCAGGAGTCTGTCCATCTTCGATATTTTTTCTATATGACTTATAAAAAGATAAGCTGTCATCAAAGCTACATTTTATATAATATCCTATGCTATATGCTTCATGAAGTTGGAAGGCAATCTCATTCATTGTAGGCTTCAGTAAACATTCAAAATCAGCATAAATAATAAAAGGAACTTTTTCGCTTTTATAATAATCTTCAAATTTCAGAATGTTGTTCTGCAAGTCAGGTAGATTAATTCGACAATAATTCAAATTCTTACAATCATTTTCATGAACTTGCAATCTTTCTTCATTATAAAAGACTTGTAAACATCTTTCACAATGGAATGATTTTACATGTGTCTTAGATAGTTGAGATTTCAGAAGACGGGACATATTTTTTATCCAAACGTAGTGGTATTTGGGTAAACTAATATCATCAGAATGATTATCTTTTTCATACTCATCGATGTAAAAGTCTTGGATGATGAGTAGATTGACATGCTTTTCCTTTTTATCCGATGTAATGTGGCAAGGTGATACTTCAAACTTTTGTCCAAACTTCTTCAACATGTACACATTTACTGAAATATTATTCAGTTCTTCAAATTTTGGAACATTTTTAAGTGTCACTGGAAATTCTATGTTATTAAATTTCAACTTGTTCTCATGCATGCTATATTGATTAACTCTATTAGTATTAGTTTCACTTGGATATATCGCTGAGAGGATAGCATACTTGAAACATTGATTGTCATTGTTACGAACATTGACACATGCTTTTTTCTTTTGTATAAAAGGTGGTAGAGGAATGTACGAACTGCCCTTGATCGGAGAATATTTTTTCATATTTATACTCAGACTTATAATGCTTTTTAGAGCCCAGCCAGAATCTTTTTCCTGAAATTCTTCTATCTGTGTCAAAATAGAATCTTTGATATTTATTTTGAACCATTCTTCTAGATTCGTTAACATGAAAATTGAAGTACTTGTGGTTGTAAAATATTTAATATCTGTCAATTCTTCACTACTTTTCTGTATAGAAAATTCTGCGGTGAAATCTGAATTCACTTTCAGAGCACTATATTCTTCTAAGCATGACTGTACATGTACTTTAAAGAGTTCTTGGGCGTCGTTTAAAAAACTTAAAATATCCACATGATTTATATTTACCACTACGCCAGTTCCAATTCTGTTTTCGAAAGCTGACTGCACATCTCGCCATTCAACAGAAGCTTCTATTTCTTCAGATTGCAGACCACCTCCTCGTTGAAGATGATGTTCAAATTGAACTTGAATACCCGGAAGATGTAACACACAAGTTTGACATCTCTGCTTTTCTCCTCTTGTAAGATCAGAATTGACAATTTTTTCATTTAATTTCTCTAAACTACCATTGCACATATCTATCCAATAATGGAGATCGGTATTGTTCAGTTCATTTACATTTTGTAAAGCATCACGGAGTAGTTGCACAAGACGTTCAAAGAAATTAATTGAAGACATTTTTTTTTTCTTTTTATTTAAAATAACCTTTCACAAACACAAACTTTCACGATTGGTAAAGTTTAGTCCCGATGACTATGTATACTCACGACTCCTCTGACGAAGTATGCTCATCCAGAAACCTTCAGTCCTTTTTAAAGGTAAGTTAACAAAAGGAGAGATAGAAAATTCAATTAATTAACCAATAGTAAAACGGAGTGCAAGTTTTTCAGAGAAAGAGAGGTTTTCACGGGTAGGGATGAATTTTTTACCTTTTTTAACCTATCAGAATTATTTCTTAGTTTTAACTAATGAGGATTGAGCGATTTTCCATCGTCCAATCTTAAAAAGTTAGAGGGGGAGTGACTATCATCTTTTAGTTTAACCAGTGAAAACTGAGCTATTTTCCATCGTCCAATCTTAAAAAAGTAAGAGGGGAATTGCTTGACATAAACTTACGATTTGAAAATTTTCTATTCTCATTTTCCGATATTAATTCATACTGAAACATCCAACGCTACGAGATGGCTAGAACTCGTGATTACGATATGCTGTTCAAAAATTATATCATGCAGTCTGCGGAAGAAGAAAGCATTTATATATGTGATATTCAAGGATTTCAAAGAATATCAGAGGATTCTTTTATTTTCAAAGAAGTTAGTTTCCTCAATTTTAGAAAAACAGCTTTACCTACAGTCTATGTTTTCAAATCTCCAATTACATGGGAGGAACTAAATACAGAAGAAAAATGCATGGCTCAGTGGGTGGAAAGGTTCCATCACGGTATAGCATGGAATTCCGGAGACATTCCATATCATCGTCTACAACGTGTTTTCCAAATCTGCTCGCAAGGAATCAAAAAATTATTTGTCAAAGGAGAGCAGAAAGTGCAATGGTTGAAAAATCTTTTACCAAGTGTGTAAGTAAAAATATATTTAAATTTTTTATACTCAAAATAATCATTTTTTTAATACTTTTCATACTTTTTTATACTTTTTTATACTTTTTTATACTTTTTTTATACTTTTTTATACTTTTTTTATACTTTTTTATACTTTTTTATACTTTTTTTTATACTTTTTATACTTTTTCATACTTTTCTCATACTTTTTAATACTTTTTTCATACTTTTTAATACTTTTTTTCATACTTTTTAATACTTTTCTTATACTTTTATATTATAGTTTAATTATTCTGTTTATTTTATTTGCAGGTCAATTTCAAATGTTGAAGATTTCGGCTGTCCAGCATTAGAAGAAATAATAGGTGATAAGCACCACTTCTGCTTGAACCACGTTTTCTGTATAAGAAGAAAAAGACCCGTGTGTGCAGTCAATAATACGATTGCTATACGAGCATGGCTACGAAATTACTTAAATATTAATGATAAAGATGAGATTGATAATTATTTTAAACAAAACAAAAAAATGAAATAATGAATAAAATTTAAAAAATTTTTATTAATACCTTATTAAAATACTATAATAATTGTATTTCTAAAATGAAAAAATAATTGTATTTCTAAAATGAAAAAAATAATTGTATTTCTAAAATGAAAAAAATAATTATATGTGATTTTAAAAAAATAAAAATTTTATCAATGATTATTATAATTTAATTTAATATTCCCAAAACCAACTACTATTTTTAATTATAATAATTTATTTAAGTGAAAAAAAATTTTTTTTTATAAAATAGATTATATTACATATATATAGGAAGGCATTTCATGAGCGAGATTAAGATTTTATGAACTATTATTATTTTTTTTTTTTTATTGAATTAAAATTTTTATTACATATTTTTCCGCCAGTTACAAAAATTCTTTTTTTATATTTACATAAAAAATACATATACATAAATTTATTTTTCAATCAAGATATGTGATGTCTTCTGTTATCACGGGATCACTGCATGACGAAACTGTTCCCTCATCCTCCTGCGTTGATTTAGGGAATCTGGCATTCTCATTCTCCTGGTTAGACTTAGGAAGCCTTGTATTCATCACAATCTTTTTCCCTGAATGTTTAAGCTGCAAGATTCGTCTTGCAGGAGGAGGTCTATTCTCCTGGATAGTAGCGCTGCCATTCTCTTCTGAAAAAAGGAAAAAAAAATTAATTATTTATTTAGATAAAATTAATATTTTCAAAAAAAATTAATATTTTAAACTTTTTTCTTTTTTTATTTTCTTTCAATGAAATATTTTTTGTTTTTTTTCAACTTACTTGTACCCGAGGGTCCTGGTTGCAGAGACTTCTCCCGAAGTTGTGATCCTGAAACAGAAAAAATAAATATTTTAATCTTTTTCTTTTTATATTTTAATGAAATATTTTTTGTTTTTTTTAACTTACTTGTGCCCGAGGGCCCTGGTTGCGGAGACTTCTCCCGAAGTTGTGATCCTGAAACAGAAAAAATAAATATTTTAATCTTTTTTCTTTTTATATTTTAATGAAATATTTTTTGTTTTTTTTAACTTACTTGTGCCCGAGGGCCCTGGTTGCGGAGACTTCTCCCGAAGTTGTGATCCTGAAACAGAAAAAATAAATATTTTAATCTTTTTTCTTTTTATATTTTAATGAAATATTTTTTTTCGTTTTTTTTAACTTACTTGTACCCGAGGGCCCTGGTTGCGGCGAGTTCTCTCGAAGAGGAGTTCTTACATCCTCGTTGTTGACTCTGGGAACTTTCTTGGGCGTTGCTCTGCATAAAGAGCAACTCGATGACGTTCCACTGGTACTCGAACTTGAACTCGAACTCGAGCTCGATGATCTTTTTCTCGAGCGCTTCGGGCTTGCCCTCGGTGTTTCCATATTTTCGAAGCCTTGATATAATTGCTGCATTGAAGCAGACTGCGGCATCGGTGGCACTAAAAAAAAGAAAACAAAAATAATTAATTATTGAAATAATATATAAAAAACTATTAATTATGAAAAAAGAAAAAAATTATCAAATATTACTCACACGATGTTATTGCATCCATCGCCCATGTGACGTGATCAAGCATCAACAAGATCAACGAGCCGTTCCTCATTAACCATTGGATTCTATCCCTCATTATTTTGAGGCTCGCACTAGTTTTGTTTTCTTGGTTTTTTTTCCGTTTGCCATTTTTTATTTTTTTAAATACGATTTAAATCGAAACTTAAATTTTTCAATCTTGCTTTAGGAAGCTTGAGAGACTGAATACTGAACATTGCATGCAGCACAGTATTTATACAAAAAAAATTTACAAAAATTACCTACCTGCGGAAAAAATTTTTTGACAATCCTCCAAGTATTTTCCACGCCCTCTTTTCTATCTAAAAAGAATGCATTCGCAAAGGGCTTCATTTTCAAAATTAAATGACCGATATATCGTTTTAGGAAAAGAGTAAAAGACCTTTTTTCTTAAAAAAAAAAAAAAAAAGATAAAATAAGATAAGTGGTGACTTTCAAAAATATAAACCTGTCAAGAAAACCTTTTCTGAAAAGAAAAAAATTCACCAATAACCTTATTTTAATTTAATACATGGATATAGAATGGGCACAATAAAAGTTTCAATTTTGAAAGAAAAAAGATTGTAAGATTATAAACATGAAAACCAAAAAAAAGTTTCTTTTCTCAGTAAAAGAAAACATATTTTTACGAAAAGGAAAAAAAAGGTCTCTTTCCAACAAAATGAAAACAAGTGACTTTAAATAGTAAAGTAATGTGAAAGTGACCAAAGGGAAAATATCTATCCATCAGAAGCATGTGGGTTAAAGAAACTGTCATAAAGATGAAAAAGAAAAAAACATGCAGTGATAAAACAATGACGAGACCGAGGGTTTTCTGTGTATACCTGCACTCAAAGACATTAGGCGCCGCATGTATCCTTCAGCGTTGCGTAAAGCGCCGATTGCATTAAGATTATCAGAACAAGCAGAAAGTGACTTTGAATAGTAAAGTAATGTGAAAGTGACCAAAGGGAAAATATCTATCGATCAGAAGCATGTGGGTTAAAGAAACTGTCATAGAGATGAAAAAGAAAAAACATGCAGTGGTAAACAATGACGAGACCGAGGGTTTTCTGTGTATACCTGCACTCAAAGACATTAGGCGCCGCATGTATCCTTCAGCGTTGCGTAAAGCGCCGATTGCATTAAGATTATCAGAACAAGCAGAAAGTGACTTTGAATAGTAAAGTAATGTGAAAGTGACCAAAGGGAAAATATCTATCGATCAGAAGCATGTGGGTTAAAGAAACTGTCATAGAGATGAAAAAAAAACATGCAGTGGTAAACAATGACGAGACCGAGGGTTTTCTGTGTATACCTGCACTCAAAGACATGAGGCGCCGCATGTATCCTTCAGCGTTGCGTAAAGCGCCGATTGCATTAAGATTATCGGAACAAGCAGAAAGTGACTTTGAATAGTAAAGTAATGTGAAAGTGACCAAAGGGAAAATATCTATCGATCAGAAGCATGTGGGTTAAAGAAACTGTCATAGAGATGAAAAAAAAACATGCAGTGGTAAAACAATGACGAGACCGAGGGTTTTCTGTGTATACCTGCACTCAAAGACATGAGGCGCCGCATGTATCCTTCAGCGTTGCGTAAAGCGCCGATTGCATTAAGATTATCGGAACAAGCAGAAAGTGACTTTGAATAGTAAAGTAATGTGAAAGTGACCAAAGGGAAAATATCTATCGATCAGAAGCATGTGGGTTAAAGAAACTGTCATAGAGATGAAAAAAAAACATGCAGTGGTAAAACAATGACGAGACCGAGGGTTTTCTGTGTATACCTGCACCCAAAGACATTTGGCGCCGCATGTATCCTTCAGCGTTGCGTAAAACGCCGATTGCATTAAGACTATCGGAGCAATCAGAGTCCGTTTTTGGCACACTGACTGTACTGACTAAGTGGCGCTGCGGGGAAGCGAAAGAGAAAGGGTCACTAGCAAACGTAAAATTTTTCTGTGGATGGAGAGTCTTTGCATTAAGATTATCGGAGTAATCAGAGTCCATTTTCAACTCACTGATTGCGCCGACTAAGTGGCGCTGCGGGGAAGCGAAAGGGTCACTAGCAAACATAAAGTTTTTTCGGTGGATGGAGAGTCTTTTTTTGTAGCGCTGCCTACTATGCATTTTATTGAACGGTGCACAAAAATTAACCTGCTTTTAGGAGAGATGGAAAAGAATGTCCTTTCTCTTAATGCAGTACACTGTGTGTATTCTTTTTTGAGTCGCAGGTGCATGAAAATAATGAATCGTGCAACCTTTAAGATATAATACTGTCTTTATCTTTTTGAAAGAAAATCTTTTTTGAGAAAAAAGTTTATTATAAGGGTCAGCTATCTTTTTTCATCTTGTTTAAAAAAAAGGAGAACTCTTATTTGTAAAAGATAAGGAAAAATATTCCTTGACCAAAGGAAAAATATCTATCGATCAAAAGAAGGTGGCTTAAAGAAAAAAAAGTCATAGAGATGAAAAAAAGAAAAACATGCAATCGTAAACATTAATCTTTCAAAAGAAAAAAACATCTTGGGACTTCCTACGGTATGGGGCCACCTACAAATCAAACAAAAAAAAGGTAACTCTTATGGGTTTATACACATATTGGATTCTAAATCACATGGAGTAGGGAAGGGTGGGCGTGCACAAAATACTGAAATTCAAAAAAATCACACGGAGAAGGGGATACTCTTATGTGCTTATACACACATCAGATTCTCGATCACATGGAGTAGGGAAGGGTGGGCGTAAATAAAAACCAAAATTCAAAAAATCACTCGAAGAAGGGGATACTCTTATGGGCTTATACACACATTACGTTCTCGATCACATGGAGTAGGGAAGGGTGGGCGTAAATAAAAACCAAAATTCAAAAAATCACTCGAAGAAGGGGATACTCTTATGGGCTTATACACACATTACATTCTAGATCACTTTGAGGAGAGAGGGGGTGATCCAGAAGGAACCTGAGCCAGTATGCCTATAGCTTATCTACTCCTACCGAGGGCTTTAGTAGTGGGTGAAGCCTATATTAAATTTAAAAATTCAGTGGAAAAAGAAGTTCGAGATATTTGGGGAAAGATTAGAAATAGTAGAGGGGCTTTACAAAGGCAACGCGCGGATATTCTTATAGCTAGCGCCAACGTTGAAATTCCTGAAAATGGCTGCGGTATAGAGGAAATAGAGAAGTTTCAAACATACTACACGATGCGCGGAATAGCTATTGTTATTTATGATGAATCCACTTTTAGGTGTGGGGAGCCACCATTTTTCGACGGTCGGCCGTATGTAGAGCACAATAAAAATTCAATCATTAACCTTTTATATGACAATCGTACTCGACATTTTGACACTATTTCAAATTTAAATTTTAAATTTTCTGCGAATACTATAACATTAAATATCCTCTTGTAAATATGCATAAGTGTTCGTCAATTTGCTCCAGCTGCTTTGTATCACTACCTTGTAAATCTGAAAACGTTGAATTAATAAAATGCAACGATTGCAATAGAGATTTTTTGGACATATTTGTTTTAACAAGCATAAAACAGTCGGTAGTTACAAAAAAAAATAACAAAAAATTATGCGATGTTGTCCAAACGTGTCCTCGTTGCTGTAAAAGAATTAATAAAATTAAAGATAAGCATGTATGCGGGGTTAATTGCTGCAGTACATGTCGTCGAAAACATAATGTGAACGATTTATGTTATATACCGACAATTCCATCTGATAAAGCAAAAAGCGGTCAATCAAGCGATACATCGAAAACGAAAAGAAATTTATTTATATTCTACAATTTCGAAACCCGGCAAGACACATCGTACAGGGATAGCTCCAGTATAAAAATACATGTACCAAACCTCTGCGTAGTACATCAGGTATGCGAAGACTGTATGGATGTCGAGTATATAGGTACTTTTTGCTCTACATGCGGTGTACGCGAGTTTGTTTTTTGGGATGATTTGGTCAAGCGTTTACTCGAAATTGCTATTCGTAAAAAAACAGGTTTTGAGCAAATAATATGTATTGCGCATAATTCTGGAGGCTTCGACGGTCAATTTATTTTAAAAGAAATCGTGGAAAATACATCTTACGTGCCAAGCGTGATTTTAAACGGACAAAGTATTATCATGCTTCAATGTGGCAAGACTAAGTTTATCGATGGTTTAAACTACTTCCACATGAGGTTGAGCGCGCTTCCAAAGGCTTTTGGCTTACCACCATCTAGTAAAAAAGGTTATTTTCCACACCTGTTTAATACACAGGAAAATCAAAATTACAGAGGACCTTTACCAGATGTTAAATTTTACGGTATAGACACAATGCCTCTTTCCGAGAGAGTTGAATTCTTTACGTGGTATAACGATAATGTAGGTAACTATAAATTCGATTTTAAACGAGAAATCGTAGAATATTGTCATATGGACGTAGAAATTTTAAGGCGATCGTGTATAGCCTTCAGAAAGATATTTCTAGAATGCGGGAAAATATGCCCTTTTACGGAAGCTGTAACTATAGCATCCACGTGTTCAACGATATATAGAAAAAATTATTTACAAAAAAATACTATCGGTGTTATACCATCCGCTGGTTATCGACGGGGTGACAAGAACTCGCAAAAATCTCTAGAATGGTTAGTGCAGTATGAACGCGAACTCGGTAGAGAAATAGCTCATGCTGGTAGAGTACGTGAAGTCATGCTACCAGAGAGACTTCGCGTTGACAGTTTCCTAGTAGCAGATCAAAATTCACCAAATCAAAGGGGTATTGTATTCGAGTATCAGGGTTGCTTCATCCATGGTTGTCCCAAATGTTTTCCAAATAATCGTGAGCAGCGATTGTCTTACGGTCGCACATTTAACGAGGTTTTTGAAAACACAGTAAGGAAAATAGAAAAAATAAAATCATTCAGCTACGAAGTTCGCGAGATATGGGAATGTAAATTCGATCGTATCAAAAGCGAGAACCCCGATATTAAAAATTACGTTAGTAATCACCCCTTAATGCTACGTATAACTTTGGATCCACGGGACGAATTTTTCGGCGGTAGAACGGAAAATTTTGTCACTCAGTGCAGAGTTGGTGAGGGAGAAAAAATTAAATATACGGATATTTGCTCTCTCTACCCTTACGTGTGTAAGCACGGGCGATTTCCTCTCGGGCATCCGCGTATTTTACTCGGAGAAGAGTGTAAAAAACTGACATCAGGTAACAATAACGATTTATCAGGCGTCGAAGGTTCAATTAAATGTAAGGTGCTACCACCTCGTAATTTGTATATACCGCTGCTACCTATAAAAATGCACAATCGACTACTTTTTGCTCTATGTCGCTCTCGCTGTGAAGAAATGCGTCAAGGAAATTGTAGTCATGAAAATGTAAAAGATCGTGAATTCACAGGTACATGGGTTGTCGATGAAATGCGTAAAGCCGTTGAACTAGGGTATCGTATAACTGAAATATATATCATTTGGCAATACGAAATGACGCAGTTCGACCAAGCGACTGCAAGTGGTGGACTCTTTGCTGAATACGTAAACACCTTTCTAAAGATCAATCAGGAGGCTAGCAGTTGGCCTTCTTGGTGTATCGATGACGCTAGTAAAGATCAATATATCAAACAGTATGAAATAGATGAAGGTATTCGTATGGATAAGGAGAAAATTGAGAAAAATACAGGGTTAAGAGCTGCTGCAAAACTCTGTCTCAATTCCTTCTGGGGTAAATTTGAACAGCGTAGTAATTTAAAACAAACGGATATTATAAAGTCACGAAAAGCACTCTTGAAACTTCTTACAGCAGCCGATAAAGAAGTGTACAACATGCTTGCTGTGAATAATGAAATTTTGTATCATAACTGACAATACAAAGAGGAAGCATCGCCTACTGCAGCATATACAAATGTCGTTATAGCGGTTTATACGACGGCTTAAGCTAGATTGAAACTTTATGAGGATCTAGAAAAATTAGGGAGACGCGTTTTATATTGCGATACCAACTCGTGTATATTTACATCCAAAGATAATGAAATCGGGAAATATAATCCGGTCGAGGGTACAAAGCTCGGTGACATGGCCGACGAGTTGACAGCCTATGGAGAGGGTGCGTATATACAACATTTTATTTCAGGGGGTCCGAAATTTTACGCTTATCACGCTGTAAACCTTAATGGGGAAATATTTGAATGTTGTAAGGTTAAGGGTATAACTTTAAATTTCTCTGATGGGTTGAAAATAAATTTTGAAAGCATCAATGAATTGATTATTGATGCATTTCGCAGTACATCAGATCCCAATGATGATTATGAAAATCAAATAGATGACGAGGTCGAGCAAGAAAATCAACCATGTAAAAAAATTAAATTAAATTTTAAAAGTATACGGCGTACAAATATGCATGAGGTTGTTACACGTCCAGAATCTAAAACTTGTTGCGTGGTTCTAAAAAAGAGACGTTATATTAATCCTAGACTTTCTCTACCACTTGGTTATAAAAAAACTTGAGCAATATTTTATGTAATAATGAAAAATATGTATATATTTTATTGTAAATAAAAACATTAAATAAAATTTTATTTTTTATTCAACCTTTACTCTTACTCAAAAAAATTTTCAATTATAAATTATAATGTTAAAATAATAATAATAATATTATCGAGAGACACGCAGAATTAGCTGATTATCACGCGTGTCTCCGCCGCGTGAAGCGGCTGATTTTTTAACACACGCGAAATTAGCTGATGAAACGCGTGTGTTTCGCGCCCGCACAAGTTAATTAGCTGAGTAAGAGGCGTGAAAAAAAGCTAATTATCACGCCTCCCGCCGCCGCCGCCCCCCCTACCCTTGTTTACTAGTTAAATACAGCCATCATCATTGTCAAAATGGTAGTAAGTAAAAAGATAACGAGATGGATACATGTTTCAGACACCCGTTTACGTGTATCGTAAGCGGTCCTACGGGCTGTGGTAAAACGGTATTTATAAAGCGAAATCTCGCAAACCTCCCTCGTATCTGCGATGTAACATTTGACAGAATATTATTTTATTACGCTGAGTGGCAAGAAGCATACAAAAACGATTTGAAAATACCAAGTCAGCAGGTTATAGAATTTAACGAAGGTTTACCACACAACTCGGATTATACACACGATAATGAAAAGAAAAACTTAATAATTATCGATGATTTGATGCGTGAATCTTCCAACAATACTATTCTAGATTTATTTACAAAAGGTAGCCACCATAAGAATATTAGTGTTATTTTCATCACTCAAAATCTATTTCACAAAGGTAGTGGTCAAAGAGATATTTCATTGAACGCGAATTACATTGTAATTTTTAAAAACCCCCGAGATCGTGCTCAAATTCAGTATCTTGCATGACAAGTATACCCCGAAGATCCGAAATTCCTGCAAGAAGCCTATTTAGACAGTACACGTGTACCACATGGTTATCTTTTCTTGGACTTGAAACAAAGTACAAATGATGAATATCGTTTTAGAACGTGTGTATTTCCCGATGATAGAGTTCAGTATGCCTATTTACCGAAATATCATTCAAATCTACGCGAAAGATATAAAACAAGCGTCAACAAGACGAATTGACGCAGTATGCGAGCAGCTATGGTCAAGGTAACATCGAAAAACAAGAAAAAGAAGAAAAGAAAGAAGAATAAAAACAGTCAATCTGGTGGTGCTGGTAATTGCGGCTGTTTACCATCTAATTTTAGTAAAAAGTGCGTTGCAATTTTAAACGCCCTTTGTCATTCGGATACTCAACAGCGAGTAGCTTTACTACGATCAGCTGATAAAAATTTAATAAAGTGTATATGCAAGTGTGTATTAAACGTGTTACACGGGACAGTAAAATTAAAACATTCTCAGAAAGAGCGATTAAAAAAGTACAAGCATATATTACGAAAATTGATAATAAGAAGAAAAAAAGATGGGAATGATTCTCAACGTAAAAATACCAACTGGCATCAGAAGAAACGTGTACTTATTCAAAATGGTGGAGGTTTTTTACCTCTACTTTTAGCCCCAATCATAGGTGCTTTAGTATCAAAAATGTTTGGTGGCAACAACGCTTAAACTATGGGACGTACGCGTAAAATGGTCATTATCCCAGAAGATGAGTATAAGCGGGGAATACGTTCATCCTTGATAGTGGCTGAAAAAAACCAGTCTACGGGTAAAGAAATAGAACAAACAGTACAGACAAAAGGAGATAATTTATCAAGCTTAGATGCTGAGATGCATGATATTCTTTTTTCCAAAAGTATCACCGATGAACGAGAGAAATATCAAAAATATATGCAGATACTCCAAAAATATCTTTATTTTGAAAATATCGAACGACATGAAAGCTCGGTCGATAGCGAAAATGAAGTCAAAGAAGGTGAAGCGCCACTCTCTGAAGATTCGATTCTCGATAACGTATATAAGAGTTGTAAAAGAAGCGCACGGTTACTATTAAATCATTGGAAAAAAAGTGCTGTTGGTAACCTTTTAAAGTGGGATAACACAGGTCGTGTAACGATAGAAAGTAATGTTATACCGCATTCTAATATTATAGACCTAATCGGTGACGTTATAAGAAGAAAAAAATCTCTCACTCCACCCGCCGGAAGAGCAGAAATGACAAGATTTTTAGCTTTGTCAGAAACACCGTTTAAACTTGTCGGTAATACAGATGTGTTACAGCAGTATAAGACATTAGATGCTGAAAAGTCTAATAATAAACGAAAGCGAAAAAATTCAACAGATATTGAAGATTTAGAGAGAGAGCTACACTCTCGATACGAATACAGTAAAGCCGAAGGTAGGAATAAGAAAAAAATACTTAAGCAAAAGTGGAAAACTTTTAGCATATAAAAATGTCTTTTGAAAAAATATATTACGATACTTCACACGAGGCTGGATACGCTGGCGCCCGTAATTTAATTCGTAAAAGTACTTGGAGAAATAAAAAAGAAAAAGAGCGTATTTATGAGTGGTTAAGTAACCAGGATGCTTATACGCTACACAAACCTATTCATCGAAGATTTCCAAGATTAAGATACAACGTAACAAATATCGATGATTGCTGGGAGATAGACTTGTGTGATATGCAATCTTTCAAAGAATATAACGATGGCTACTGCTAGCTACTTGTCGTCATAGATGTTCTCAGCAAATATGCTTGGGTAGAGGCGCTCCTAGATAAAAGCAGACGTAGGGTCACCATAGCTTTTGAGAAGATTCTCAAGAGAGCAAATGGACGGATTCCTGTAACTATACAATCGGACAAGGGTAAAGAGTTTATAAATTCTTCTTTTCAAGAGTACTTAAAAAAGCGAGATATAAATTTTCGCACAGCGCGCAATCCTAACATCAAAGCAGCTGTTGTAGAGCGTTTAAATCGCACGCTTAAGGAACGAATGTTTAGATATTTTACACACAAAAATACTCACAGGTACATCGATGTAATACAAAATATCGTCAATGTGTATAATCACACTTTACATACGGGAATTAAAATGGTGCCCGCAGATGCAACTATTTATAACGCATTTACAGCGAGAAAAAATTTAGAAAAAATAGCTCTTAGTCAGCGAAGACCATCACGCGCACCTATATACACGCAGGGCTCTTACGTACGCATCAGTCGTTCGAAAGGCACGTTCGAGAAAGGATATGAAAAACATTATAGCGAAGAAATTTTCAAAATTTCACGAATATCAAGACGACAACAGCTATACACATACGAATTGTCGGATTCAAATGGTGAAAAGATTGATGGCTTTTTTTTACCCAGAGGAGCTAGTCAAAGTTGAAGAAAAGCGCTTAGCAGAGACAGAAAAGTTTAAAATTGAACTGTGACAACCTTGGGGATCAGGAGGTTGCACTAAATTTATAAAAGTATATAAGCTGTAATTAATTAAGTAACAAAAAAAAGAGAAACTTTATTTAAGAAATTTGTACAGTAATCGTACGCTTGCTCAAAATGGACGCCAGTCGCGTATAGCGTACGCGACGCCGCTTGCACTAATTAAATAACTATCGGTACGACGAAAAGCAGATATTAACAAAAATGTAAGCTAAAAGGGACACGAGCAATAAACACACAACAAACAAAGAATTAGAAAAGCACGAGAGAAATATATGCAATACAACGCGCACGGGATCGCCCGGCACACACGTCGTAAAAGACAGAAATAAATTATATTATTTCAATTAGCAATCGTGGTATTATTTTAATTCACAATAAAAAAAATAAAATAGTAAATCTATCTATTTTCGCTCACTCTAACTACGATAATTGTAACACACAACCAGAAAAGTATTACGCAGTATCGCAAGTCCTAACGCTCTTTATCGGACGCCGGCGACAGAAGGAATAATGCTACGGCATTCCTTCTTGCCTCTGCTCGGCTTCGTTTCTCTTGCTGTACGCTGCGCGCGCCGCAAGAGAGAGACGAACGATCCTTAATGGACCCAAGCTCAGCTTCTCGAGTCAAGCTGCTCGCTAGCTATATCAGTGCACATTATACGTGCTTTAGAGATTCGCACGTGTGTGCGAATGATTTTGGGTTTTGCTTTTAGATATTTGACTCGTGTCGTCTGCTTTCCGTCTTGCCCGTAGTTAGATGCTCCCTTCTGTCGGCTATATGCGCCACAAATATACATATAAGTAATGTGGCCAATCTGCTATGTTACAATCCCCCCCCTACCACACGGAAGTATACGGTGGAACCGGATACTTCCGTCAAACGCGAAAAAAAAGAGGCATAAGCTAAATTAAAACAAAAAAAAGAAAATTTATGTATCGAAAAGAAAAGTATTAGGGCTTAAACTAAGATAACCGGTGTTATCTGCAGCGGTGTGAAGTGTATCTATAAACTTCTTCTTCTGCTGTATCTGCTGACTTTTAGCTAAATTAAATAATTGTAAAATGTATATGTTTCGCGCTGTATATGAGGTTGCTTAATTGAAAACGACGCGACTGGCTTATCCATATATTATATACCAAAGTTACAAATCTTAAAACTAGTCATCTTAAAGCTAAAGAAAATAATAATCATAGCCCATTCTTACATGTATTTCACTCATACACACACCAAAAAAAATATTAAAATTACATTTTGTTTGAAATAAAAAATAAAAATGAAAATTTACGGGTTTACTCACTGAAAGATGACGCTCTGATGGTATGTGTCGATGCATACTATGATTTTATAAGATTAATTATTTTATAATTAATATTTTGCAGCAATTTTTTAAATGCACAAAAAAAATAGCTAAAAGCGCATAGCTAAAATTTGGAATATTGTAGTCGTGCTCTGCTCGCTCGCCCTTGTTTTGCTCTGCTCGCTCGCTCTGTTTTGGCTCTGCTTGCTTGCTTTTATTTTGCTCTGCTCGCTCGCTCTTATTGTGCTCTGCCCGCATGCTCTGACTTGGCTCTGATTGCTTACCCTTGCTCTGCTTTTGCTCTGCTCGCTTGCTTTGGATTAGCTCTGCTCGTTTGCTCTGCTTTGCTCGCATGCTGTGGCTCTGCTCTGCTCGTTCGCCCTTGCTCTGCTCTGCTCGCTCGCCCTTGCTCTGCTCTGCTCGCTCGCTCTGTTGACACTGGGTGCAGTTGCGGATGCGGACGTTGATTTGTCCACAGCCATAGCACTTCATAGGCTGAGAACATTCTCGCAGCCAGTGTCCTAAGCTACTACACCTGAAGCACGGCTCTACCTGCTTTCGCCAAAAACTTTTCCTGATTGGCGGTAGGTTCGTCTTTGGTTCTACTCTATTTGCTCGATTCGCTCTTCAAGTTTTACTCTTTGTTCTTGGTTTGGGGCGACGATTTTCCTTCTGTACGCGCTCGCTCTTATTTGAAATGTTAGCTAATGGGGTTGCAGGGTGATTGCTAGTAATTGATGCTAACACTGGTATTGGGTGTTGATGCATCGGAGCATCTTCAAGTTTAAGGGGAGAAATCAAAGTTGTCTCACTCAATTTAGACGACTTTATACCAGTGCAAGCTGTAGTGGGGGATAAAGATTCATCCGGAGCTGGAGGGGGTCGGCATATGTTTTTCTGGGCTCCGCAAGTCTCTTCTTGCTGGTTCAACCATTGCAGTTCTCTGAAGCTAGAAGCATAACTTGTATGCTCTGGTGCCGGGGGTTGATTTGTAGGATTTGCTGAAATGGTTGAAAAAAGGGGCGGCTGTATTAAAGGTTGTGAGATGGGCAGATATCCAGAAGGTGCTGCAATATACAGGACATGACTCCATGGACTAGGATAAAAAGAGTAATACGAGTATGGATAAAAATAAGGAGTTGGTGCGCTATCACGTCCTCCATGGTACGTCGTTGCCGTATTCATAGGAAGGGTATTTGTTGCTCTCACAGGATGAGGTATGCTCGCTGTACTAAAAGAAGGACATGTAGTCGTGGTGTACGTGGTCGATGGGTGAATAGTTGCATTGCTATTGCTAGGAGGAATAGGATTTTCTAAGCTATTCGAGGGATTAACGAATTGATTGCACGCGCTTTGCTCTGACGGGAGGTTGATAAATTCTAGCCGCAAATCAAATGTCACCTCATCTATTATTATTTTACGAGCGTCTAAGCTCATATCGTAAAACTCGCTCTTTAAACATCGGTACACTTCCGGCCATGCTCACTCCTCGCTCAGTGTATTTAAAGAGCTGCTCCGCGGATAGTCGGTCTACTATTTGCGCGATTTCGTCTACTGCTTTAAAAACATCATTCCTGCATATATGCTCAGAAATCCATAGGGGCTCTACATTTAACTGTTGGCTTATCATATTTACATGTAAGTTCATAGGTTATAAACTTATAAAAGGAGATTAAATAATGTAGACAAGTATAGATGCAGTTGACAATACTGTATTAAGAATATTTACATGATTATTATAATAAACTTAATTCTAAGCATAAAGACTTCAAAACTAACCTGAATCTATACAATTGTCGATTACTAAGCAAAATGTAAATTACAAAACGTGAGACTTATGAGTAGGGCTATTCACGATGCGTATTGCTCGGAGCCTACCATTGTACTGTCTCTCCTGCTTCCAGAGCAACTGCTCTGCTGATAGTGTGACCATCAGTCACACTATTAAGTTTTTGGCACTAGCGTTTAAACTTACATCCCCCCCTTTTAAGACCAATAGTAACACCTTACGCATAAGGGACCAGCTTACTGGCGTGAAAGTAACTTGATTCATTTTTCCTAAATCTACTATCTATTAAATGAATGTTACTTGATACTTTTTTTTAATTTTGTATGGTCCAGATCTTATTTCATCTAATTTATCTCTATTTAATTTATTCCTGTTTTGAATATAAACCAAATCACCTACTTCGTAATTAACTTCTTTGACATGTTTATCATAGTATGTTTTGTTTTGTATATGTATTTTTTCAGATCTTTCTAATGCTAATTTCCTATTATCTTCTAAGTTGTTCTTGTTATTTTCGTTTAATTCTTTTGGCAATAGGTTATTATTAATACCTGTTAGCAGATAGTTTGGTGTGAATCCATTGGAACTATGTATTGTATTATTATATTCTTTTGTACATTCCTCTGCTATAGTTGGCCAAGACTTTCCTTTATTTTCATAAATTTTACATCTGATTCTATTTACTAAGGTTTGGTTTGTTCTTTCATTCAGGCCATTCGAAAAGGCACAATCTACAGCAGTGAAAATTAATAATATGTTTAAATTGTGCAGAGTTTATTCCTGCGTACTGATCTGTTAAAATTGTTTTTATTTTATTATTTTTTTCTAATTTTTTTACTAAGTTGATAAAGTCATTTGCAACTTGTGTCTTAGATGTGCTAATATATGCAAATCTCGTAAAATGATCTATTAATAAATGTAGATATCTTTTAGTACTCTTTCCTTTTAAACCTCCAATAGTATCCATAGACATTATTTTAAAAGGTTTTTCTGCTGGTCCCAGCTGGGATAGCGGAGCTCTAACTCCTATTCTTGATTTATTTTTAACACATGTTTCACAACTTTTACAAACATTTTTTATATGTTTATACATATTTTTGAAATAAATCTTGTGGCATATAGTTAGAATTAATTGTTTAATTCCTATGTGTCCTTGTTCCAAATGAATTTTCTTTATAATTGAAACACCTAATTGTTCTGTAATCCAAAATTTTTTTTTTAATTTTTAAGAATTTCATATATCATTTCATTTTTTATTTCACATGAATTATCTAGTTTTATCAACTTTTGATCATTTTTAATTCCTTCAATATTTAAAAAGTTTGCTATCCTTATCACAGATTCATTTTCAGAACTTTCATGTGACTCTAAAACAGGATTTCTTGACAGGCAATCAGCCTCTACATTGTCTTTTCCAGGATTGTAGATAATGTCAAAATCAAATTGTGATATGTAATTCAATATATCTATCAACTGTGGATCATTACTGTTTTTGATATTAAAATTCTCTAGTGGTCTGTGGTCTGTGAAAATTACAAATTTCTCACCTATTAAATAATATTGCCAATAGAGAATTGCTTCTTTTATAGCAAGGCATTCAATGTAGATAGCTTTTTTTGTTGTTTGTGTTTTGTTGAACTTTTTTGAAAAGTAAAAAACAGTTTTTAGTGATTTATCTTCTTGTGGTTGTTACAATATAGCACCTATTCCCTCAATGCTGGCATCCGTAAACAAATATATAGGCGCTTCATCATCAAAAATTGCCAGTGCAGGAGTAGAAATTAAGTACTTTTTTGTTTCTTCAAAACTACCATTACACTGTTCAGACCAAACAAATTCTATATTTTTTCTTAGCAAATTACGTAGTGGATCTAATAGGATAGAATGCTGTGGTATGTATTCCAAATAAAAATTTATTTTACCCAGAAATTGTCTTACTTGCTTTTTTGTTTGAGGTATTGGAAAATTTTTAATAGCGATTACGTTATGATTTATGGGTTCAATTAAGTTATTTCCAATTCTATGACCCAAATATGTTACTTCGTTTAAAGAGAACTGACATTTTCCTTCATTTAATTTAAATCCATGATTTTTCAAGACTTTTAAAGTTTGCTCTACATGTTTAATATGATCATCATAGGTTCTAGAAAACACAAGAATGTCATCAATATAATTTACCGCAAACTTATTTAGTTCATTTTTCCTTAAAACACTAGACAGAACTCTTTGAAAAATTGCCGGAGCAGACTTTAATCCGTATGGTAGACAATTCCATTGCCAGTGTCCATGATATGTTACAAATGCCAACTTATGTCTGTCCTTTTTACGTACTGGTATCGACCAGAAAGCCGAATTAATATCTAGTTTTATAAAAAACTTGCAATTTCTAGCACATAGTGTCAGATCATCAATCCTTGGAAAAGGTTGACTTTCTGGCACAACAATTTTATTGAGTTCTTTGAAGTCTATATAAAAGCGAGATGTTTTATTATCTTCTTTTTTAAAAAGCATAGTAACCGGTGATGCGTATAAGCTACAAGATTCTTCAATTAAACCTGCTTTCAACAATTCACTCACTTGCTTTTCAATCTCAATTTTATCTTGAAATGAGCATTTGTAAGGTTTCTTTGAAATGTATTTATATTTTGTCAGTTTTATAGAAGCTTCATAATCTTTAATTTTCCCTATTTCAAATTTTGAATTTGCGAAAATATTATTATTATTTTTAAGTATGTTTTGAATATCATTATTGTTATCATTTTCTTTAACTACATTTTGAACCGTGTTTATTTTTATGTTAATATTTTCCTCTTTGCCATCATTTTTAATCTGTGCGTATTTTTGAGTTATTTTTAATTTTTCATCTTGACATAATTTAAATTTTTGAATCAAATCTAAACCCATTAGTATATCCTCATTAAAAAATTTATTCTTTACTATAAAAAATGAAAAATTTTCTTGTATTTTACAAATTTTAATTTTTAACTCAATCGTACCTTCAGATCTTGTTATTCCATTTATACCTTTGAGAATAGTCACCCCACTCATAATTTTATTTATGTTATTTAACTTGTTTAAAAATTCTTGACTAATTAATAATACATTTGCTCCAGAATCATATAAACCTATAGCTGGAGAGTCATTAACAAAAATCTTTAACCTTATGAGTGGAGTGACTACTCGTTTTTTGCTTCTTCAGTGGATGCTATTAAGTTTTCGCAATCTATATTGTTTACAATCTTAATTTTATCATTCTTTGACTTTGACATTTGTTTATCTTTAAACCTACATTTCTGTTCTGGGTGATATCTTTTATAATAACCTAATTTTTCACATATCGTACATGGATTTGTTTGGTTTGAGTATTTTTCACTCTTTTTCCCACTGTTCTTAACACTCAAATTACCAAAATGTTTCAACTTAGACATCAAGTCTTCCATATTTAAAATTGATTTTCTTTCTAATTTATCCTGTACAAGTTTAGGCAATTTAATAACTATAAAGTCAATCTGAGTATTGAGAGTCATGGAATCATTTATTTCTAACAATAAACTCCTTTTCTTTAACGCATACTCTAATAAGGAGCCATTTAAATATTTAAACTCATATGCATATGCAATGTCTGTCCAGGATTGCACTGAGAAAGTTTCTAGAAAATTATTATTCCAAATTTCCCAATTGTTAATTAAACCATTTTGTCTTAAAGAGACGTTAAACCAGTCTAAAGCTGATTTTTCTAGAAATAATCTCAATGTTTCAGAATATTCATTTTCATTTATCCTCACTCTTTTGCACTCCCGAACAAACATTGTTAACCAAGTAGACGCTTTAACATTTTCACCGTTAAATTTTTCCAAAACAATGTCTTTAGCTAAACTACGGCTGCTTCTTTCCGTGACGCTTGTAGTAGTAGTATTAGTCTGTGTTGTGCTTACTTCTTCTAAATATTCCTCACCTAACACAACATTACCTTCTTCGTCCATGTAAACATGTTGGAGCTCTTTCATCAAGGTCACTAACACATTGCGAAACTTATTCCTTGCCTTTAAACTTTTAACGACATTCTTAGCCACGGTCGTATCGAAAAGTTTTGTGTGATGCTCACGGGTCCTTTTATCATTTGGAAATGAGAAAACTTCCTCTTGACCCTCCAGCTGTATAGTTTTAACTTTAATCATAGTGCTTTTAGAATCGGCACCGGCTTCCGAGATGAAACAAAATTTTGCCCTTCTCTCCATTGTATAGATTTGTAAGTTTATAGCTTATAAACTTATAAAAGGAGATTAAATAATGTAGACAAGTATAGGTGCAGTTGACAATACTGTATTAAAAATATTTACATGATTATTACAATAAACTTAATTCTAAGCATAAAGACTTCAAAACTAACCTGAATCTATACAATTGTCGATTACTAAGCAAAATGTAAATTACAAAACGTGAGACTTATGAGTAGGGCTATTCACGATGCGTATTGCTCGGAGCCTACCATTGTACTGTCTCTCCTGCTTCCAGAGCAACTGCTCTGCTGATAGTGTGACTGTCAGTCACATTATTAAGTTTTTGGCGCTAGCGTTTAAACTTACATACAATAAAAGTTACACTACACAAGGGTACCCACAAGGAAAATTTATTACTAATAATTAATGCTATGGTGAGATGCTATCTCAGAAGGTTCGAATAAGAATAACTCTGGCTACAACAAAAGAAAAGAAAATTGTTAAATACTTTATAATTAAAAAACTAAACGAAAACAAAGCTAAGTTATATTAGAGATACAACAAAAAATAGAATTGTTTAATAGTTGATCAATTTTATATAGCACGCCCATAATACTCAAAAGCTAAAAATTAAAATTTTTGTAAAGCCAAATGCACGCTAAAGCAAAAGAAAATTAGGCGTAAGCTATTGTGTACCGACACGCACTAAGGTAGCCATTATAGTGATATATTCTGCGCAAGCACAAATAGGAATATAGATTGCTCAGCACACTTAAGATATTCAATTATATTATATATGCAAAAAAAAATCAACTTTGCTTAATATGGAGTTTAAAGACACGTAGTGCTAAAAGATAATAAAGCTAGAGGGAAATGAGCTTTAGGGTAACACAAGTAAAGACAAATACAAGCAACAATGCAATGATATATATGGATGTGTATCGAAATATATGTATATGTATGTGTATTTAAATGGAGTGCTATTATCAAATGAATTATTTAGCTTAACGCTCGCGCTCAAATTAAAAATAATGCTCTATGTATTTACAAAAAAAAAATGTGTAAGCAAAACCTTTAGCACAAAAACAAAAAGAATGCAAAAACAAAATTTATTTCTTGGCTAACTGCACGCACTTTAGGAAAAATGTTGCTGCAAAATGAATTGTCGCGGCTACCTCATACCACGCGACGCCAAGAACAAAAATGGCCGCTAGAGTGCCTTCTTTCAGCCTCGTCGTTTATGCGTCGTTCGTAATGGCGACCACTTGGCAAAGCGGAAACGCATAAGTAGAAAAATGTTTTTTTCACTGGCATAGCCAATTGTCTTTCACTTAAAGCACAGATTTTTTTTCTTTTTCATAGCACAGCTTCATTTTCTTTTATTTTAAGCACAGTTTTTTTCCTATTTTGCGCAGTTTTTTTTTCTTTTTTAATTTTTAAGCACAGATTTTTCTATTATTTTAAAGCACAAATTTTCTCTATTAATTTTCGATCCCGTGATTCTAAACAAAAATTTTCACCGAAATTTTTGTCGGCCCCACGTTGGTTGCGTCAGTTGTGACAACCTTGGGGATCAGGAGGTTGCACTAAATTTATAAAAGTATATAAGCTGTAATTAATTAAGTAACAAAAAAAAAGAGAAACTTTATTTAAGAAATTTGTACAGTAATCGTACGCTCGCTCAAAATGGACGCCAGCCGCGTATAGCGTACGCAACGCCGCTTGCACTAATTAAATAACTATCGGCACGACGAAAAGCAGATATTAACAAAAATGTAAACTAAAAGGGACACGAGCAATAAAGACACAACAAATAAAGAATTAGAAAAGCACGAGAGGAATATATGCAATACAACGCGCACGGGATCGCCCGGCACACACGTCGTAAAAGACAGAAAGAAATAATATTATTTTAATTAACAATCGTGGTATTATTTTAATTCACAATAAAAAAAATAAAATAGTAAATCTATCTATTTTCGCTCACTCTAACTACGATAATTGTAACACACAACCAAAAAAGTATTACGCAGTATCGCAAGTCGTAACGCTCTTTATCGGACGCCGGCGACAGCAGGAATAATGCTATGGCATTCCTTCTTGCCTCTGCTTGGCTTTGTTTCTCTTGCTGTACGCTGCGCGCGCCGCAAGAGAGAAACAAACGATCCTTAATGGACCCAAGCTCAGCTTCTCGAGTCAAGCTGCTCGCTAGCTATATTAGTGCATATAATACGTGCTTTAGAGATTCGCACGTGTGTGCCAACGATTTTGGGTTTTGCTTTTAGATATTTGACTCGCGTGGTCTGTTTTCCGTCTTGCCCGTAGTTAAATGCTCCCTTCTGTCGACTATATGCGCCACAAATATACATATAAGTAATGTGGCCAATCTGCTATGTTACAGAACGTATAATACATAGTAAAGGACGAGGATCGAACAAAAAAGTTCTAGTAAAGTAGTACGGATACCCAGAAAAATTTAATTCTTGGATTAAAGCGAGTGAATTGACTTTAATTAAAAATTAAAAATGGATGAAGATGACTTTTATCTGGTATTACCAAGTAACAGCAGTATGAAATATTTTCCGGATAATACTACAACCTGTTATACCACACATTTATCACATGGAATTCGTGTACAAGGTAACTGGAGCGTCGGTATGACAGAAATTCATATTCCCTACACTATTTTACACATTTAAGAGTCTGAAGCAAGTTTTTTACTTTATTCATCGGATGAAGAAGAAGTAGTATCACAAAACCTTATTAATTTAGATAATGCGCGCGCTATAGAATTTGTGTTTCCATATGGTGTGTATGAGAACATTGCAGATTTATCACATGCCATCAATCAAGCAAATGAATTAAATAAGCACATAGTAATTGAAAATCAAAGGTGCTAAGAAACAACACTCAATTATTGGAGACAGACCTGCGTCTTTAGCAAGAGTGATACCCGATCAACTCTTTCTTTACACAGATATATGCTTGCCTTATACTGTCGGAGATACTCAAGCAGCTCTTTTACGTATAGTTACATTTAATAACACAAAATATACGCTAGGACCAACCATAGTGAAACATTTTTCACCTGTAAATTATATCCCTTTACTAAATAATACTTTTCAGAATATCATTATCGATATAAGGGATCAACACGGTAAACATATACCATTTGAGTACGGGACGTTGACGATTACACTTCACTTTAAGCGTAATCACTAAACGGAAAAAATGACTCACTATACAGCTTATTACAGCGAACAGATTGGTGGTGGGGGAGTTCATCGTGTGTATAACGGTTCACACTATCAACGTGAACATAGAATAGGAAGTTTTTCAGGTGGACTTTTCCGTAGAGTCTTACCTTATTTAACTAGTGGGGCGAAAGCGGTTGGAAAAGAAGCTGTTCGAGCTGGCATGCATGTGCTGGATGACGTCACCAATAGTGGAGTTAATTTTAAGCATGTTATAAATACGAGAATCAAGAGAGAATCTCAAGAGAAAAGCTGCAAAGAAAATCAGTGAAATGATGAAAGGTAGTGGTTGTAAACGAAGGGTTAGTAAGCATAAGCGTCAGTCTCTAAAGAGCAGTTCAGCAGGGCGTAACAAAGCTAAGAAAAATCGTACCAGTATAAAGAAGAAGAAGAAAGCTGGTATTAGGAAGAGGAAAAGGACTGTTGGTAGGAAAAAGAAACAGGCTTTACGGAGTGTAACAGATATTTTTGGACCAAGATAATAACATAGCCTTCTTACACGTAAACTCGTGTGAATACATGAAATTCGAATTAGATTCGTTCACTCTTCCACCGACGCAGATATCTTTAGAGTCCTCTTAGTTTATTCATTATAAACCAGTCTCATCTCTCACCGACGATGGGCCTATTGAATTTGTTGTACCGGGTGGTGAGGATTATCTTGATCTAGCACACACCATGCTAAGTGTTCGCGTACAAATTTTACCAAATATCGCTGCTGAGAATAATAAAGTGGGTCCAGTAAATAATTTTCTTCATTCGCTTTTCAACCACATTGATGTATTTTTTAATCAAAAACTCATTTCTCCACCAAATAATGCATATCCATACAGAGCTTATATTAAAACCTTGTTAAATTACTCAACTGGTGCAATGAACTCGCACTTGACTACATCGCTATGGTACCTGGATACTCCTGGAAAAATGGAAGGCTTACCCAATTTGAATCGGGATGCCCCAGAAGCTAACTTGGGACTTTTAAACCGTCAATACTATACGGGTAATGCAAGTACTGTTGATTTAATCGGTCATTTACATTGCGATATTTTTAACCAGAATAAATTTTTATCAAACGGTGTGGAAGTACGCGTACGTCTTGTACGAAGCAAAGACGCTTTCTGCCTGATGGATGCTGCAGAAAATGACACTTTTACCGTCAGTATTAAAGAAGCATCATTGATTATTCGTCGTGTAAAAATTAGTCCTGGGATATTATTAGCTCATGCTAATGCTTTATCAAAGGCAACTGCGAAATATCCTATTACACGTGTTGAAGTTAAATCATTTACTATGCATAGAGGCATTCTCGGAGATATACTCGACAACGTTATTTTAGGTCAGCTCCCCAAAAGAATTATCATTGGTTTTGTTGACAACAGATCGTTTAATGGTAACCGAAGATTTAATCCATTCAACTTTCAACATTTCTCTATTAATTATCTCTTTTTCTACATTAATGGTATACAAATACCGAGTAAACCTCTACAGCCTAAATTTACAGGTAATAACCCTCAATATGTAAAGGCTTATCATACATTATTTTCCGGTACTGGGATACATTTCCTTAACGAGTCTCTTGCCCTTACTCGAATAGATTATTCTAGAGGTTATTGTCTGTTTGCATTTGATCTAACGCCCGATCTCTCTGCAAATTCAGCCCAGCACTGGAACCTTTTTAAGCGTGGTAGTGTACGGATAGAAGTGAAATTTGATCACGCCTTGGCGCAAACAGTAAATTGTATTATTTACGCTGAATACGATAATGTTCTTGAAATAGACTCTAGCCGTCAAATTATAACAGATTTTAGCGCTTGAACTATTTTGTGATGGCGCTGGTGGTAGATGATACAGTTATAAAATCACGTTGCGCGCTCCCATCAGACATCAGTCTTCTAAGAGAGTTTGCTTCGTAAACATTTTCAATATAGTTATTTTTAAAATAAAAGACCATGGATTTTGTCATAGATATTCAAGGTCTAAAAGATCGAAATAATAATTTTTCCTGAAGGAGGTAGCTGTACTGAGTTTAAAAACAAGAATATTTAATCATTGTATAGTTAAATCACCGCATGATTTTTCTGATTTACCCAGTGGTATAAAACGTTCTACCGAGTTTGTTATCAACCATCATCATGGAATTAATTGGATTGAAGTTGATATCAGTATAGCACAATTACAACATCATTTATATAATATTGCCAAGATTGCAACCAGGATTTACACTAGAGGATATGAAAAAGCTAAATATCTTGAGTCAAATATGTCACGAGACATAATTAATCTTGAAGATTTATATTCACCTACATTTCATGAACTTTTTCAAAAATATCAAAAAACGTCTCTTTCCTGCGTAAGTCATTGTGTCAAGGAAAAGAATAAAAGCAGTATCTCTGCGCTTAATCAGGCATACCTATTGCGAAAGTGGTTGCATGCGATACTCCTGAATTGTATGAGACCCGGTTGTAAGGATGAACCTTTGAAATCAAGTGATGCGCTTTTGGAGCGAATAAGATCCCGCAGATTGTCAAGACTTTATCGTAGAGAGGGTAGAGATGAGGTTGATTGCTGCGACACACCGTCATCTTCAACCAAGGCTACGGTAAATTGTAATTCAGAAATAAACGGCGATAACAGCGACGACGACGACGACGACGACGACGACGAAAACGACGAAGGTCTTGAAAACGACAACGTATGAATACTCAGCAAATAAGCAAAGTTATTGCCTCACTGAAAGCTAGAACGATAGGTGCGTATGCGGACGATCGAATCCCGAATGTTCTAGAACATCCAACAGCAATTGTGGCAAACATTGATGATCATACGAAGCATGATTCTCATAGGATCGCTATATATATAGATAATAATGGATACGGAACGTACTTTGACAGCTATGGATACCCACCAGTCTCACCACATCACCTCAATAGGCTCAAACGTAACTGTAGACAGTATCAGTGGAATAAACAAAAAATGCAAAGCTACGACTCACAAGTATGTGGACAATATTACATTATGTTTCTTTACCATATGTGCCATCTTCATAATTTACGTACGTTTTGTAGCAAGTTTTCAAGAGATTCAAAGAAAAACGATAAATTAGTTATAAAATTTTATAACACTCTTTTATGAAATAAGATTAAACGGAAGAAATATGTGGAAACTTTTCAGAATGAATGTTCGTTAGGTTTTGGTTTTTGTAACCAGTCATGCACTTCAAAAATGTCACTAAAAAAAGAATTTATTACTCTATAATAAATTTATGATTAATAAAACAGAATTGAAAATGTACATTAATGTGTTGATTTTTTCTCACACCCCTCCTCCTTCAACACCTATCCGCTTTCTTTCCTTCACGCACACACTAAAAATATATTAGACTTGATAATGAATAGAGTTCTTTTTGTAAGCCAAAGTATTAAATTTTTATTTTCGAATCATAAAAAAATTTCCCATTATACTGCTCTCTCTCGCAAAACCATAAAAGTAAGTGTCATGAGTATCTGTCAAATTAATTTAGAGTGTAGTTCAATTAACCGAAAGGCCAAATCGCCGAAAACCAAAAACCAGAAAACCTTTATGCCGATAATCCAGAATACAGAAAACTAAAATACCGAAAGACCAAGATCCCGAAAACCATGGTAATGAAAATCAAGATATCGAAAACCATAACCCAGAAAACTAAATTGCCGAAAACCAAAAAACCGAAAACTTATTTCCCGAAAGGTCAAAATCCCGAAAACCATTTTCCCGAAACGCCAAGATCCCGAATACCATTATTACAAAAAGGCTAAAATCCCGAAAACCATTTTTACGAAGAGGCTAAAATCCCGAAAGTATTTATATCGACTATTTAAACTGAATTTTGACAAGAAATTTAATTGGTAAATTATTGAAGTTATTATTGCAATAATTTTAGCCTTTTTGTAATAATGGTATTCGGGATCTTGGCGTTTCGGGAAAATGGTTTTCAGGATTTTGACCTTTCGGGAAATAAGTTTTCGGTTTTTTGGTTTTCGGCAATTTAGTTTTCTGGGTTATGGTTTTCGATATCTTGATTTTCGTTACCATGGTTTTCGGGATCTTGGTCTTTCGGTATTTTAGTTTTCTGTATTCTGGATTATCGGCATAAAGGTTTTCTGGTTTTTGGTTTTCGGCGATTTGGCCTTTCGGTTAATTAAACTACACTCATTAATTTATTGACGTTTGCTTAGATTTCTTAAAAAAGTATATCGATAAGTTATCTTAAGAGAAAAGTAATAAAATTAAATTTCTCACTTAACCGAATAAAGACGTAGCCGTAAACACACATATATTGATATGAATAGAACCTTTGTGATCTGTGTAGCTGTAAAATATAATGAGTTCACACCCTTTCGTAGACATTTACGATCGTATATTATTTCTTTCTTTAAAAACACTTCATCCTTTATCGCTTTTTTTTCATAAAGAAGTCATTGTGTACAGGCACGTCATAATACCAAATTTCTAGAGGGCTCTGGGTATAAAGTCAGCAGCAAAATCCAGATACGACTAAGTATATTTTCAGCAGCAGTCGTAGTCAGATCTAAGTTATAAGATTTTTATATTTTAAAAACGAACATGGCGGAGTCTACTAGTGAAAAGTGTAGTGAACGCAATCTTACAAAAGACTACGCCATTCAACTGAATAACATGCTTCTCTCGACGACGTACTTTATCAATAAGTCTCTAAGTAAGCGAGTTTCTGCTGGATTACAATTTCGTGATGGCTACTACGTACCATGTGTAAAAATATCGACTGCACATTTTTACAGATGGGTTACTTTTGATATCAGTTCTTGGCGATTATTGAAGAACCAAATTGATCTTATTAACGCGTATTTCCAAGAAGCGCATATATTCAAGACGGAGTATGGTCACCCTTCGAAAGTATATTTAGAAAATCACGATATCTTATTTACAACATCATATAGTACGAGGAGTATTATATTTGAGGAGAGAGCTGTACTTAACCCTGCGGCTCTACCAAAATTAGTAAACGAAGATTAAGAAAACAAATCACCTAATAAAAGAAGAAGGCATACATTCCAACCATCCACTACGTGTCTTCAAAAAGTGACATTTGACGGATTCAAACTGATGATGCCTTGCATCGATGAACATATTGCGCAGTTGGAGCAGCAGACTGGTGAGGTAAATCGAATTATTGACTACATTCAAGAATATCTAAAAGATGAAATTAAGAAAGATAATGAAGAAGATAAGAAAATGAATATAATGAAAAACTTTTTAATGTTTCAACAATACTATAGTTTAAAAGTTCACGATGTGACGTCTTTTGTTTTAACAAAAATGCTTGACGACAATGATTTGTGCAAATCAGATCAGAATATTGTAATATTAGAAATAAGTGCTAATACTTTACCTTTTATATATAACGATTTATTCGCTTTTTTGTATGAAGAGTAAAATTGTATATTATAAGTAAAAATTTACAATAATAATAATAATAAAATGAAGCGAGTGCATTTTAAAGAAGGAGAACCAAGTATACGTATCATGTATGTGTGGGACTATGCGAGTCGCGTAGCACGATACGGGCTTTGGGAACAAGCCACGCGTGATAGAGACTTAGAATGAGAGTGGAAAGAATGAAAAATATAATAGAACCTATACTTTTAAAAAAAATTAATGATTATTCAATCAATAGAAAGTAAATTTTTCTGTACTAAAAAAAGAATACGAAAAATATAAATAAATTTTATACTTATTCTTAAATGGTCCTTTTCAGGACCACCATTTTAATAATAACGTAGAATATATAAACATAAATATATACATACTCTCTCTCTCTCTCTCCTTCTCTCTCAAGGCGCTTCCCTCTCCTCTTCAATACTTCTCGGCATCGGCTCTTTTATCTCATTATTCTGGCATCTCCCGGTGTGGTCAACCTTTATCTTCATTGAATGTCAAAGATATTCTTAGTATTCCTTTGTCTGACTTGTTGCCGGTCTTTAAATTTCGGGAGGTGGGCACCGAGACGGTCAGCGGTCTCATTGCTGCGGCAGAATCTAGGTCTTCTGATCCGGATGGTATCACGGTGCCAATGTTAAAGTTGGCCGCTCAATCCTTTGCTGAACCATTGGCCCAGTTAGTTAGTGCCTCTTTAAGACTCTCAGCCTTTCCATCTAGTTAAAAGAAGGCTTACCTACTCCCATTGGTTAAGCTAAAGTCCATGGACAATCCGGGCCAAACTAGGCTGATTGCTAGGTTATGTGAGCCATCGAAGGTCCTAGAGAGGGTGGTTAATCGTCAGCTTCTCAACCACATTAATGCAAATAACCTGCTTAACGAGCATCAGGCGGGCTTTCGAGCGGGCCACAGCGCGCAGACAGCACTCCTCAATATCTTAGAGGACGCTCGCACGGCCATTGACAGGAGAATGGTAACAGCCCTTCTCTTGTTTGATTTTTCAAAAGCCTTCGATACGGTTCCTCATAGGCTAATTCTTCGCAAATTACGCCATCTCAATTGCTCAGATAAGGTAATACTCTGCTTTGCTTCCTACCTTCAGGGCCGTACACAGGCAATTGAGGATCCAGCGAATGGCATGGCAGGTGAATGGGCGCTCTTAAACACGGGTGTACCACAGGGTAGCGTGTTGGGCCCTTTGCTATTTTCTATCTTCATTGATAACCTCCCTAGTGTCCTACGTTTTTGCAGACACATGTTGTTTTTTGAGCAAATTTATCGCTCCTTCTTTCCCAATGATTTCTCTGATAAGGTGATAAATATCAATGCTGACATCACCGCTTTGACTCTCTGGGCAACTGCCAATGGCCTTACCATCAATGCAGCTAAAACTCAGGCTATTATCATTGGTAGTGAGCAGCATGTCTTTCGTCTCTCTTATCAAGATTCCTCCTCTTCTCTGATAGTTAATGGCGAGTGCATACCATTTGCCACTGAGGTCAAGAGCCTTGGTGTCTAGATAAACCAGACCTTAAATTGGGGGAGACAAGTTTTGTCTATTGTTCGTAGGGTCCATGTTTCACTTCATTTGCTGAGATTACACAAACGCTCTCTCTCTCTCAAGGCCTTAGACAGAGGCTGGTTGAATTACTCATCTTCCCGATCTTTGACTATGCCTGTGTTGTCTATGACGACCTCTTTCAGTATCAGAACCTGAAACTTCATAGGGCCCTTAATGCATGTGTCAGATTCGTTTTCGGTAACATCAAGGCCCAGGAAAGAGTGTCGCCATACAGGCTTGAGCTTGGTTGGCTGTTGGTCGAGAGAAGAAGAAGCTATTTTCTTCAATCCTTGGCTTTCTCAATAATCTCCTCAGGGTGTCCGTCCTACTTGGCTCGACGCTTTTCGAGAGTCAACCATGATGTGGTTGTTAGGTCATCATCTCGTAGGCCCCCCAGAGTATTGATCTGTCCCACTGCTCGCACTAGTGCCCTTCAACAATCTTTCATTAATCGGGCTACTAATCTACTTAATGAGGCTAATATAGGCAGTGAAGCACCCTTGGTTTTCGATATGGGCTTAATCCCTCGATTAAAGAAGCACACTTTCGACCACCTAATGAACGCCGATCTTGGGAACTGGGAGGTATCACGGTGACCCCCAACATAGTTTTACTTCATTATGTTTTTTTTTTTTCTTTTATACTACACATCAATTATACTTTTTAATTTTGCTTTAGTTAATTACATTTTTATTTTTATTTATAGTTATTAATACATATGTATATGCTACATTGAGCCATACGGGGTTTAACCCCATGGCTAAATAAATATTTGTTTATGTCTATGTCTATGTCTCTCTCTCTCTCTCTCTTGACAACTTTTTATCATTTCATCACAATATATAATCACCCATCATTTCATAAAAGTCGTCATTTTCATTTCGACCTGCGGTAAGTACACATCGTGCTTTCTCTCTCTCTCTCTCTCTCTCTCTCTTCATATATATACACTCTCTCGCCCATTGACGTCATGTTTTTATGACTCATAAAATTTTTACGAGTCATAAAATCACGACCTATCATGGGTTATTGGGTTAAAACTCACGGGACCTACGATGGGGAGGATGACGTCATCCGTCTCCCCATCGTAGGTCCTAAACTACTGTTATTTTCCATATTATGGACCACTAAGAATTTTTATAGATTTCTTCAGTACATGTTTTCAGAGCTACAAAGCTTCAAAGTTGGGCTAAAACCATATTTTTCACATTTTTGACTAATTTTAGGCTTAAATTACTGAGTTGGGTTGCGTTTTAAGAATATATCACTGAAGAACTTTTTTGTTTAGAATATTCTAAATTTTGAGAAGAAAGTCATTCATAAGTGCTAATCTAGCCAACCGCTGAGTGAAAGTCATTTAAAACATTGAAATACCGCTTTTCAAGGTTTCGAACCATGATCCCATGTCCAAAAAACTCATCGAAGCAGGTATTATATGTATAAATATAGCCCAAAAATCTCAGAGTGGACATCTTTGGCGATCCCTTGAAAAAAATAAAAATGTAATTAATAATAATGAAAAATGTGATTTTTAGATGAATTTCTTAAGTTTTAAAATTGAAAATATTTCAAAATAATTTGCAAAATGATACTACGCAAGTTGTATTAAAATTAGTTAATTCCCTTTTTTTATATAGAATTAATCACTCCATTTCAGAATTATCAAATCTGTGTTACTACAATGTGGGATAAAAGTTGAAAATAAATAAATTGACTTTATGTGTCTATTTTTGAAATCATCGTATTAATGATAAGTTAAAAAAATTCTTATAATTGTTTAAGAAAGTGCATTTCCATGTTTTTAGTATACATTCATTGCAATTGAAATGAAAATAATTTTGAAGATTCCCTACTAAAAAATCTCAGGTGAGAAATCATGATTTCTCAGGTGATTAATCATGCTAAAATCTCATATGATGATTTTTTTGGTTTTTACACGTTTCAAACCATGCTTAGTCAATTGCGAACTATTTTTGAAAAATTTTGAAGAATTGAACTTAGAAAATTTTTTGTAAAATAAGTCAAAATTTTTTCTAAGACCAAATTTTTAAAAAATTTTTTAAGTTCGAATTGTTCAAAAATTTTCAAAAATAGTTCGCAATTGACTAAGTATGCTTTGAAACGTGTAAAAACAAAAAAAATCGTCACATGAGATTTTGGCATGATTAATCACCTGAGAAATCAGGTGATTTCTCACCTGAGATTTTTTAGTAGGGTTGTTATGGATTGATATACAACCTCAAAAAATATGGTTTATTAATATATCCAGAGCTGACATGAGTTTAATCGTATATCACTGACAATGAGAATGAATTAATTTAATATTAATATATACCAATGTCTGTGACATGCTGATTTTAATTATTTGTGTAAATGGTTCCTAAGTTCTTATACATGATTAGATTCAATTATTGCTGTCACATTATTAGATAAATTCAAATTCAAATGAAAATCAATTTTCATAAAATGAGAAAATTATTTACCAATGTGAATATAATAAGCTACTTTTAAAAAATACAGCAAGAATTATAATCAATTATTTTCTTAATCTTGACTTAAGAATACAGATTCATAGGTACTTTAATTTCAACAAGACTCGAGAAATAAAATTCAAGTCAGTGTCTATCATCCGCTAAGTCTATAAAAGAATATGATCATTCACCTGTTATTCACATTTATATTATTCATCTGTACTGTTAAAAATAGAATGCTTACTCACCCTGAATCACACTATTTATCATTTGTAATAAAAAAAAAGTTATTACAAACAATCAACCATTATTTTAAACAAATTTGTCAGGATATACATTTATACATGTTTTAAAGTACCCGGTTGAAAAAATTCATATGAATTTTTATATGAAATTTTAATATAAATTTTTCATATGAATTATTCATATATTCAATTAGCATTTTTGTTTCATTTTTATGAATTCAAAAATTCATATAAAAAATTCAAATGAATAATAATCACAGTGATCATCTCATTATTTTTATATGGAAAAGTATGAAAAAACTTTAAAATCCAACCTGCAATTTTTTATATAAATTTTTTAATCTAAAAAAAATGAAACAAAAATATATATTGAATATTTGAAAAATTCATATTAAAAATTCAGATTAAAACTTCATATTAAAATTCATATGAATTTTTTTAACCGGTTTTGTTTTAATTTTTTATATCCTGACACATTTGTTTGAAATAATGGTTGATACTTTGTAATACCATTTTTTTTATTACAAGTTATAAATAGTGTGATTCAGGGTGAGTAAGCATTCTATTTATAACAGTACACATGAATAATATAAATGTGAATAACAGGTAAATGATCGTATTCTTTATAGACTTAGCGGATGATAGATACTGACTTGAATTTTATTTCTCGAGTCTTGTTGAAATTAAAGTACCTATTGATCTATATTCTTCAGTTAAGTTTTAGAAAATGATTGATTCTAATTCTTGCTGTATTTTTTTAGAGTAGCTTATTATATTCACATTGGTAAATAATATTCTCATTTTATGAAAATTGATATTTATTTTATTTGAATACATCCAATGATGTGGCAGCAATAATTGAATCTAATCTTGTATAAAAACTTAGGAGCGAATTGAACAAATAATTAAAATCAGTATGTCACAGACATTGGTATATATTAATATTAAATTAATTCATTCTTATTGTCAGTGATGTACGATTAAACTCATGTCAGTTTTGGATATATTGATATACCATATTTTTTGAGGTTGTACAAGTCGAAATTCCCATAAAATATATTTATCACTTCTACGTTCATCCATAATAATCTTTGAAATTATTTTTACTTTAATTACAATGAATGTATGCTAAAAACATGGAAATGCACTTTCTTAAACAATTATAAGAATTTTTTTGACTTATCATTGATACGATGATTTCAAAAATAGACACATAAAGTCAATTTATTTATTTTCAACTTTTATCCCACATTGTAGTAACACAGATTTGATAATTCTGAAATTGAGTGATTAATTCTATATAAAAAAAAAGTGAATTAACTAATTTTAATACAACTTGCGTAGTATCATTTTGCAAATTATTTTGAAATATTTTCAAGTTTAAAACTTAAGAAATTCATCTAAAAATCACATTTTTCATTATTATTAATTACATTTTTATTTTTTCCAAGGGATCGCCAAGGATGTCCACTCTGAAATTTTTGGGCTATATTTATACATATATTAACTGCTTCGATGAGTTTTTTGGACATGGGATCATGGTTCGAAATCTTGAAAAGTGGTATTTCCATGTTATAAATGACTTTAGCTCAGCGGATGGCTACATTAGCACTTATGAATGACTTTCTTCTCAAAATTTAGAATATTCTGAACAAAAAAGTTCTTGGTAATATATTCTCAAAACGCAACCCAACTGAGTTATGTAAGCCTAAAATTAGTTGAAAATGTCAAAAATATGGTTTTAGCCCAACTTTGAAGCTTTGTAGCTCTGAAAATGTGTACTAAAGAGATCTATAAAAATTCTGAGTAGTCCATAATATGGAAAAAAACCATTATACCAATGTTAAGCGTAAAAAAATTTTTCGTCTTTTGTTACTTGAACCTAATTCTGTCTTTGTCTCTCCATGATAATAATTAAAGACAGTTGATACAACCGTTACTTGATCTAATAACTACACAAAAAAAAAAAATTATTATTAACGAAAAAAATTTTATTGTATCGAATATATTCTTTCGGGCAATCGGTGAAATATTTTTTTTATCAATATGATTTACTCCGTCAGTGAAAATAAAATTTTTAAATATCTATAAAATATTTCTCTACATACATAAGATATTTCTTGAACTTAACAATATCTCATACTGAAAATTATTAATTTTATTTCAAATTTATATCTCGTAATGTCAAAATAAAAATTAATTCAAATAATTAAAATGAAATTTTTTTCCTTCAATAAAATATCTTTATGCATATAAAAAATATTGCGTATTAATTCATTTCTGCGTACCAAATAGAAGTAACTATTCATTGAATAAATATTATCTTTCTTTTTAAATATATCTGAATTTTTCAAGCCTAAAAATATTTTTTTGTAGAAGAATATATTATTTTGAAAACATGAAACATCACTTTTAAGCATAGAAATAATTTGTTACAAGTAAATTTAAAATATTAATTCAAATAAACATTCTAACAAATTTAAGTTCTTTTTCTGCAATATAAATTTCAATTTTTTTTTATTACTGAAACTCTTTTGATACAAAGAATTATTTTTTTATTCAAAGAAATATTTCTTTAAAATAGTTAAATGTTGATTTTAATTAAAATTTATTTTTTGTAATTATGTTTATAAATAATTGTTGTGATATTTTTTTTTACTGTAATGTACGTTTTTAATTAAAATAATAATTACTTTATTAAAATGACAAATTTCTCAAAGTTTTTCAGTTATGTTTTCTTCATTCTGACAATTATTTTTTTTCAACTCAAAATCATCTTTTTAATGTAAATATCTGTAATTAATTACACCGATTTTGCACCAACAAACATTCTATTGTTGAAAAGAGATAGGTTTATCGAAGTTATGAACTAATTTGTTTAATTTAATTTGGATTAAAAAATTATTTGATGTAAGATATTTTTTTCATTTTTATATAAAAATTATTTTAAATAAATGTTACATTTTTCGAATAAAAAAATATAGCATTGTTTTTAAGAAAGTTTCGCTGACTTTCAACACTATTTTGAAAGTAACTAATTTCTTAAAGTTAATAAGATATTTTTCTAAATTCGAACATTTTTTTTCAAATATAATATTTTATTAAAGAAAATTTCAAGGTTTTTTTTTAATTTTAAAAATTATTTCATTAATTTAAAAATGATTTTTCTTTGACTCAAAGAAATTCATTTCCTTGCATCGTATTTCTTCTATTTAAAAACACCTTCTTTAAAGTTACAAAAACTTTTTACGCTGTGTAGTAACAAATTTTGCGTGAAATTCTGTGATAAAAGGAACATTTTCACGTATCAATTTAATATCATTCCAAAACAATGTATAATAACTATTTTTATGGTGAAAAATAGTACATCTGAATGTGTTAATAATAATTTCATTAAAGCAATAATAATTTTATTAAGAAAAACATATTAATTTTTAGAATATATCTAATGACCTTATTTGAAAAATTATCATAACATAATATAAAAGTATTCGTTTTAGTATCTTTTTAACATACATTTTATAAAATACAATCTTAAAAAGTTATTTTTTCAATATTGAATTTTTTTTAATAGTCGATTATAAAGATAGAAAAATATATGAAATAAAGATAAATTTTCTTTATTATGTCTATAATTATGAATTTATATTCATGATCTGTCTGTATGGAAATGGAATTTCCTAGTAAAAAGTAAACACTTTAAAAACAATTTAGCAAGAAATTTATTAAGAGCAGGCCGAATTCGCTGTCCTTGTCTAATTGAGTTTTTTGTTACTCACTTGAGTATTAATTGGTATATCTGCAGTTTGAAGGTTGAGCGCAATAGATATTATTATTATGATTATATGTATGCACAAGAACAAAAAATTCTACCGCATTGATTTTTAAAAAAGTAAGGAACGCTGAAGTTATAGGTTATTGTTATAATATTTTTGCTTTTATTTAGATTAGAAAAGGACAAGAATAAATGACCTATTATAAAACAAAATTTTTAAGGATTCGCTGTAGACCTATACTTTATCGATCAAATATAGTTTAAAAATAAATATTGTTTTTTTTTCATATAAATAAATATCAGAATTGTTTGTAATCCCTAGCGGAAATATAAAATGTTTAAAAATGTTTAAAATTGTTTGATACTGTTTATAAGTGCGAAATTCAGGACATTTAAAATAGTTATGAACAGTTTTAAACATTTCTAAACACATTCAAAAAGTTTTGAAAAGTTCGAAATGATTTCAAACGGTGTTTAATAGTTTTGAATTTTTTATGTTAAAAAGTTATAGATTATTTTAAATATTCAAAATATTTCAAAACAATTTCAAATCAATATGAACTATTTTTTATTAACTTGAACAGTTTTGAACGGTTTTAAACAGTTTTAAACACCTTTAAACAGTTTTAAATAGTTTTAAAAAGTTTTAAAAAGTTCGAAATGATTTCAAACAGTGCTTCATAATTTTGGGTATGTAAAAATTTTCTTATATATATTAAAATTTATATAATATAAACGAGGAAATGTTCAATTTAGTTTCAAATTATTCTGTATCGTTCAAAACTGATAAAAAATGTTTTAAATGTCCCAAATTTCACATTTATAATTTATTTTGAACAGTTTTGAACAGTTTTAAATATCTTTGAACAGTTTTGAATAATTTGAAACTATTTCAAACAGTAATGCACATTTTATATTTCCACTAGGGATTGGAGATATCATCTTCTCCTCTATTATATTGCCAGTGGGTCTCTTGATCGCTGTGGACTAAGACCCGTGATTTCACCTTACTCATGTATTTTTTATTAGCCAGGGAGAATTTTTAATTGGTTTTTCTTGGTCTCCTAGTTCTATTTCACAGAGAAAAATTCAGGAAAATTTTTCCAAAATTTTCCTGGAGGTTAAACTCCGGTCTACTACAGCATGAGCCAAGAGCCTTAGCCCCTGCGCTACCACCGATTCTACTTATAGGTTTGAACTTATTTTAAATAAATGAGAATTGGAAGAGTGTAAATATGTATAAATTTAAAGAACAAACCGAGAAAAACCATCCCTACTGAAAATATTGTATGAACTCTCATGTGAGATTTCCTATAAAATCGCCTATTAAATCTCATATATATTCGTTTAATTTTGAAAATAAAATGAATATATATGAGATCTCATGTCAGATCGCACATATATTTATTTTATTTAAAAAATTTAACGAATATACATTCGATTTCATATGTGATCTCATAGGCGATTTCATGTGACATCTCATATGCAATCTTGTGTGCGATCTCATATGTGATCTCACATGGGATCTCTTATATATTTTATTGAATTGGAAAAATTTGAAAAAGATATTTATTTTAATTTTTTTCGTCTTGTTCTTTAAATTTTGACAAATTTTGACATTAGCTATATTAGTACAATCATTTTAGTTAAAATAAAAAATCCTTTGGAGCTGTAATTTTTTTATGAACTTAGATCGCAAATTAGAAATCGAAGTTGACCAATCTAACCTCAAAATATTATAAATTAAAAACTTTTATACAAGTTTTTCAGTATAAGATTTTGGTTGATTTCTTTAGTTGTCCGCACTCAAGTTGAATCCTACTAATTTTTTTCTTGAAGTGAAATAAACCCGATTGAATTTACCATTCACTCATAAACTTGGATCAGAAATATTATGTGAACTAACCCCGAGCCTCGTATACATGATTTCGTTTGTGATATGAAATAAGTAATTCAATTTATAAATACACAAATTCTGTACAAACCTTTGTATACGAACGGCATCGCTCCAGCCCTTACTGAAAAGTGATGGCCTTTTTGAGTGTAAAAGGCAATATGCATAATTGTAGTGACTAGTTTCTTAACTATTACTTGTAAATATCGTCTGAATTATTGTAAAAAATTCGATTGTTTTTATTATTTGCCATGTATAATCATGCTCGTGCAGAGATGTAAACGACTATAGTGACATTTTGTTGAATCATATTGTCGCATTATTAGACATGTGCACAAAAAGCGATTGGAAGTGATTGTTAGCTATTGAAACTGAATTTCCAAAACACGAAAATCTTAATAAATGAATCAATCGAGTCTTCAAATGGTACGCAAGATTAAACTGTAAATACTCATGTAAATGCAAAACCATCAACAATAAATCAAAATATAAAAACACATTTAGCATCCACATTAAGAGCAGGTCGGATTCGCTGTCCTTGTCTAATTGGCATTTTTGTTATTTACTCAAGTATTAATCGGTGTATCTGCAAATTGAAGGTTAAGCTCAATAGATATTATTATTACAAATATTTATGCACAAGAAAAAAAAATCTATCGCTTTGTTTTTGAGAAAAGTAAGGAACGCGAAAATATTATAAACATAATCTTTTACTTCGGCGTTCCTTACTTTTCTCAAAAACAAATCGGTAGATTTTTTTTTTCTTGTGCATAGATATTCATAATAATAATATCTATTGCGATCAACCTTTATTTTGAAGATACACCGATTAATACTTGAGTAAATAACAAACAACTCAATTGTTACTCAGTCGGTATCAGGTTCTACTCCGGCCTGCTGTTAAGTAATAAATGTATTCTTTGCGATGATCGAACACATGCTTTGTATAAGTGTAAACATTTTTTAGATGATTGAAGCTTAGTAAATGTAAATCTTTAAAAACTTGTTCTAAATGTCATCAAAAACATAATACATTGTTGCATAGAGAGAATCAAACATAAGATAAGAAAGTAGAAAATCAGTTGTTCATAACCCAGCAAAATCATCAAACACGCAAGTTGTTAACGATGATATTGTAAATTCATATTTTTTAATGTCTAAACAAATTAATCATTTATCAATTTTATTTTCTACATCTCGTGTTTGGGTACTCTCTTCTACAAATAGTTCGAGCATTGTTGGATTATGGGTCCACGTGGACGTTTACGTCGCATGATTTAGCTCGTGTATTAAGAGTTAAAATCAATCGTATTTTCGCTCCATTATAGAGAGTTGGGGATTCAGAAACAACTCATATTAATACAATCGCTGACATCAGAATCTCCTCGAATAGTTAAGATGTCAACACCTTCGTTACCTCAGCACTTATAGTGCCTAAAATCACGTCATATATACCAAATAATAAAATTCAATTTAAATTATTGCCACATTGATCTCAACTTAACCTAGCAGATGACCCTTCAAGCAATGAACCCATACATTTGCTGTTAGGAGCTAACTTATACGGTGATTCACTCCTCGATGGAATAAAAAGAGATCGTGTCGGTGAACTAATAGCACAACAAACAATATTTGGTTGAGTAATAACCAGAAATGCTAGTAAATCGTCTTTAGATTCGAACGGTAATCAACACAAGTATACTATCGTAAATCATTGTATCTCAAACAGTGCACCAGAAGCATCTTTAAAACAATTTTTTAAATCAGAGAAATTTCCTCAAACTAAAGTAGAATCTGTAGAAGACGAACTGTTCGAAACACTTTTGTTAAACCTATTTCAGAGTATCTGATGGTCATTATATAGTATGCATTCCATTTAAATCAACTCCTTCGTTCAATATTGGTAATTTTTATCGTCAAAGAGAACTTACCTCAAACAAATGGAAAATCGTCTTGCGAAAAGTGAAAATCAGCAACGACTGAAGTATATTTCTTTTATGGGAGAATATAAACAATTGCAACACATGCAGTTATTCAATGATCCTGATTCTCAAAACAAACTATCTAAGCCTCTGTTTATTTCTTATCATCTTATAATAAAAATTGATAGTTTGACAACACGACCTCACGTTGTATTTAATGCTTTCGCAAAAACCTAAAACAAAAAGTCACTCAACGATCATATGTATACTGGCCCCACATTGCAATCGGATTAACCTATGACCTTACAAAATTGGCGATTGTGTAAATTTGTATTTGGAGCAAATATTGTAAAAATGTATAGACAGATTCTTGTTGATCTGTGTGATGTGTGGTATCTGTGCATATTGCGGCGTACTAATTCGAATTTACCGATCGAAGAATATAGTCTTATAACCGACACTTACGGCACATAATGTGCACTCTTTTTGGCAGTGCGTGTATTATTACAATTACACTGAAAGACTATCGACGCAGCCTGTAACCTTCAAGGTTATGTGCTACTCTGATTCGTTACGTTTCGAGGTATACGCGCAATCGGAGTAGCAGTTACTCAGATTTGAGTTTCCCTTACGCTGATCGAGGCATATGTAAAGCGCCGATTTGTCAAAACAACGTTACACACAAAAGATCGGAGCAGACACAGTTCATTTTCAGTACTTTCTTTGTCGTTTTCGGCACACCATTTGCGCCGAACGCGTGGCGCTAGCGTAGTTAGGGAGAAGGGCAACTAGCAAGCAAAAAGTTTTCCAGTGTAGTTGAAGACGAAGGTAATTTTGAAAAATGATACTTTCGTCGATGACCTCCTTTTTGGTGCTCATGATAAAGCTTCTGTCTTACAGACTCGTGATCAATTAATCCAACTTTTAGATAAAGCTAAACTTCAAGCTCAATTATAAAAATCTATTAAAAAATTCAGAGTTCAGTGGAGTAGTGACTAAGGCGTGTGACTCGTATTCCCGTTGGCGTGGGATCGATTCCTTGTCTGGTCGCTTTTTCACTGTCTCTGCCGTGGGCTGACACCACGTTAAATAATACGTCAAACTGTGTTGCATTAAATGAATTTCTTTGTGTTAAAAAGGGCATTGATGCCCATGAATATAATAACAGTATATTGTGTAATGAGTAAGGTTTAGTTGACTATTGCGCACGAGGGCAAGCTGGCGCACGAGCGTAGCGAGTAGCGCCATTGCCCGAGTGGCGCAATAGTCAACTAAACCGAACGAGATTCACATACTATTTTTTCTCATAAGTGCTGGGTGTAAGAGAGAGAGAGTGACATGTTAGGGCGCGGAAAGGGGGGTTGGGGGGGGGGGGGTGAAGCCCCCCCATTTAAAAAAATTAATATGTAAATAAAAAAAAACATTTTATATAAATATTATTTTTTGCATCGCCAACAACTTTCATCAAGAAGCTAGCACACAAATGACTCGTACATAGAAACTCGTGCACATTCTAGCGTGTTTTGTTTCCTTTCGATATAGCATTCTCTTACTCTCTCTCTCTCTCTCTCTCTCTCTCTCTCTCTCTCTCTCTCTCTCTCTCTCATATCTGCCGTACGACTGACTCGTAAACACGTTCTGGCATGTCTTGTTTTCTTTCGATAAAGCATTCTCTTTTTCTCTCTCTCTCCTATCATTTTCTCCCGCGCGACGCTACTTATGCATATACAAAACAAAATTGTGGTTTTCTTTTTTTCATTAGTTAACGGATTTGCGTGACGTTATTTTTTATAACCTAACGCTTTTTACTCAAACACACGCTTCAAAGACAAAACACACGCGGCGCGCGCTATTAGCTACTTACCACCCCGAAAACGCATGCGCTATAGGCCACTTACCCAGCAAGTATGAGAACATAAAAAAAACCTTGATTCGGGTGATTATGATTTAGCATGGAACGCTTACTTGAGTGAATCAGATACATTAAAAATTCTTGGACTCTGTTGGAATCCTGTTGTGGATAATTTTATTTTGTAAACCAATGTAGAACCACTCGCTCGTGTAACCAAACGTACGCTCTTCTCATTAATCGCACCACTCTTTGATCCGACGGGTTGAATTTCGCCAATTACATTAGTCGAAAAATTATTTATGTAGCAATTATGGCGCGATAATTACTCATGGGATGATCTATTGCCGTCTAAGCTAACTGAATTAATTGTCAAATACATTGGCTCATTAAATCACTTAAGAAACATCAGAATACCTCGTAAAACAGGATTTTCAATGGCATGACTTCGCAGATACGTTAGAAAAAGCATACGGAGCTGTAGTTTACTTAAGGGCAGTAACTGCTTCTGGACATATGATTGTTACTCTATTGTCAAGTAGAACCAAGATTGTACTTTAAACAGCTGTTTTGCTAGCTCGTCTTTTCGTCACAATCCTTAACTCTCGTTCTATTTCACACCTCAAGTATCAATGTTGGATGGATGCTGGAATAGTATTATCATGGTTGAGCCAATATTCCTCTTGTTAGAAAACATATTAGTAAAAGAGGTTAATATTATTATATCGTGGGAAAAAAATAGTAATAAGTATTAATTTATTATACACATATGTATTTGTAGAAAAGTAATGTTCCCTATAAGCTGTTATAGGAATTGGTTATGGGTTATAAGAATAGGTATATTTTAAGGAAAAAAAATATTTAATTTAATTTGTTTCACAACATATGGGACTGTTTGGTGACATTTGTTTCACAACATATGGGACTGTGGGACTCTTTTTATTTACTAAATTGAAATTCAGTAAATGAAAAGAGACAAAAAAAAGATTATGAATAATTTAAAAATGTCACAATGTAAACAAATCTTCGTAATAATTTATCAAGATAGACCTCGCGAAAATTAAAGAAAAAGAGTTATGATTGAATGGAAATTGATTTAAAGTCACGCACGAGCCTTGCCTTTTTGAAACTCCATAACATATTTCATAATCTTATTTTTGCACTGGGCCTAGGTCTTATAGATGCAAACACAAAAATCAATTATACAATTGAAATTTAAACAAAGTATTAAATTGAACGTGGGTCTAAGCTAGATAAACTGAAGACCACTGGACTGGTCCGTAAACAAGAACAAAGTCTACAAGTTGCGCGTTGAAGCATCGAGAGAACCGCGAAGTTCTCCTTTCTTTTACTTTTTAGAAATTTGTGGCTCGCTGATTGATCCTCTCCTGCCTTGTGCTGGCTTTGAACCCGATGATACTCACTGTAGAATATCAAGATATGGAAAGAGCCGAGTAAATCTTGTTTTTTCCTTAACCTTTTAAGGACGGGGATTTTGACGTTGAAATTCGACTTTTTTTTTAAACAATATTTGTGCATAAAATGAAAGAATATGTCACGTGGAGTGCCTGATAAAATTGGTGGTCGATATATCGACCAGTCCCGTCTGGAACGTAAAGTCCAATGTTAAAAATTTAATTTGGCGAGTTAGGATTGCTTTTAGACGTATTTGGATGCGCTGAATACGAAAAAAATATCAAAAAATGTTCAGGAGACATCCGTGACCTTGAAAATGGCATTTCAAGGTCAACTTCATTACTTGTACTATTTTAGTCCAAAAATGATATCTCTACGTTTTTATATGCATAACATACATTTTTATCACAAGGAATGTGTTCGTTTTCGCTCTCACCATGACCCAGAATCAACAGCGTGGATGTGGCGAAAATTTGATCCCTTTGGGGTGCTTTATTTTTGTGAGTCCCCTTGCCTCTCACGTTGGGGTGCTTTATTTTCGTGAGTCCCCTTGCCTCTCACGTTGGGGTGCTTTATTTCCGTGAGTCCCCTTGCCTCTCACGTTGGGGTGCTTTATTTTCGTGAGTCCCCTTGCCTCTCACCTCTAAATATTTAACTTTATGATAATGTCTTTTTTGTGTGATGTAACCTTTCCTACCCGTAATTCTATTATCCTAAAGGTTCTTAGAAACTCTATGTGGTATCGCGTTAAAGGATCGTTAAATAGCTAGCGCGCCATGCCTAGCTATTGCGGACCCTGTATTTCGTTTTAATATTGTTAAAGTCGTTTATAGCTAGGACGCCTTGCCTAGCTATAGCTGACTTTTAAGATATATTTGTTAGTATTATTTAGGATTATTATGTGAAAAGCCCGTTATTATTAAGGACCAAATGCCTTAATATTCGGGGCTTTACACCGGGTGAATTGGATGAGGGTATATCTTGGAAAAGCTCTTTATTAACAACTTAAATTGAATCACTGTACAATGCAAAAACTAAGAGTAATCTCGCGCTTAATAAAGAGATACTTGCTTGTAGCACGTGTCAGGCCATTCGCCACTTGTGCTACGAGCAAGCGTGTCTTCACACCAAGAGAGCTGATCCAAGAGTGCCAGAGTCGCGAGCTCCTCGCACTGCTTGCTTCAGCTCTCTTAGGTCTCTCTCCCACTCTTCTATCTTAATAGAAGAGAGGGAGAGTCGCCGTATATTTTCAGCGGTACTTACACATGCAAACGCGTGTACGTATACACGCGCGCTTGCATGTTCAACCACTTTGGTCTTTTTGGGTGTTTGCGCGCGCATCTTCCAGTATCGTACGGTTTCAGGGCCGTACATACTCGGGCGCTCACATTGCCCCTCAAATTAAAATACGATTTTGTAAATTTTAATTAATTAAATGATGGAAAAATCTATTTTATTTTTAATTACGCGCCTTACTGAAGATGCGCGCTCAAACACCCAAAATGCGCACTTATACACTAAGCGGGTGTTGAGGTTTGCCCCCCAAAATAAAAATCGATTTTTACATAATAAAAACAAAATATATATTCTTTTTTACTTATAAATTTACAAAAAAAATTTTACATATGCTTTACGCCTTTATTCACTTAAAATAAATTCTTTTCAAAAAAAAATGTTTGGTTTCTTACGAAAATTATATAACTGGTTTTTTTTTTTGTGCTAAACAAAAAAAAATTTATTATTTTTATTTCTATACTTTTTGATTTTATTTTATTTATGATAACTTAACATAAATTCTTTTTATTTTTCTTATATTTAATGATTATCACTTAAAACAAAACAATTTTTTCTTCAATAATTATTATTCAAAACAAAAAAAAATTTTTTCTTTCTAAATAAAACTAAACTAAAAATTTCTTTTCTTTTTAAAATTAATTTGTTTTTCCCATTTATTGTTCTAATTAACCAAAAAAATTTCTTCTTTTTATTTTCAACTTAAACTTTAACTGTTTTTTATTTTATTTTTTCTTTCACTTTCTTTACCACTTATTTACATCTTCTCTATTTGTATTTTTCCTTTTTCTTTCTAAATAAAACTAAAACTAAAATTTTCTTTTTCACACGTTTTTAAAATTTAATATTCTAATTTTTTAAATTAAAATAACGAAACCAAATTTTTCTTTTTTTAACTAAAACTAAAATTAAAATTGTTTTTTTTTTTTTTTAACCTAAAACATGAATAATTTTTATTTTTTAACTAAAACATTGTTTCTTTTGTCTTTTTGCACTATTTTTTCTTGTTTTTACTTGTTTTAAACTGTTCCCCCCTTTTTTTTTTTTACACTTTCTTTTGCTTCTTATTTTTTCTTGTTTTTTCTTCTAACCACCTGTCTATGTCTTCTTCACTATCATCCAAATCATCTCTGCATGTCTTCGTTCCTTTTGTTGTTTTTTTCCATTCCTTTAGTTTCCAGCCCAGCGTAATAGATTTTTATTTTCTTTTTTGATTTTTCCAGGTAAACTTCTTTTATTAACCTTTCTTCTTCTTCTTTTTTGTTTTTTATTTTTCTTTTATTTGTTTCTTTTTTCACTTTTTTATTCCAATTCTTGTATTTTGGTGTATTTGTCTCTTTTATAATTTTTTCATTTCTTGTGTGGTAATAATAACCGGGTTCACTGAAGTCCATAGGGTTGGGTTGGACGAAGCTCGAGGTGCTTGCATATATCACCCTGCCTAAATTACCGCTCCGCATCTCTGGGTCCTCGTCCCACTCGCAATCAATTAAATTATTTTTAATTTTTATTTCATTCACTGACGTACTAACGTGTTTTACATTGAAGTACGTCATGGTTTGCGCACTAGAGTTTTTGTAGCACGTTGCCATCATAAATTTTTTATGACACTTTTACTTTTTGACTTTAAACTAGGTGATGTAGCTACTATGAAGTGTCGATGAATAATGAACCACCCTGTCAAAATTTCTCTTAAGTGTTTAAATTCTTTTTCAGTGTTTTTCTATGTGTTTGTGTATATGTATACTTGTTTCGTTTGCTTTAGTACGTTTTTGGTCATTGCCTTTGACCTTTTATGTACTTCAAGTGTACGCTCGCGTAAATACTTGTATACGTTACTAGCATGTGTCTTTTTACTATGTTTTTTGCATTCCTTTGCTACTTAGTCTTTTATTATTTTAAAATAATATTTTAGTTAAAATACTTTTAGAACTCTTTTAAATGTTCTATATGGGACTTTTCACGTTTATGTCTTTTCAATTGCAATTAATTAGATTTATTTTTTATTTTATTTTTTAGTTAATTTAATCATTAGGCTCGTAGAACGGTTTCAGGTGTTTTATGTGGAATTTTCCACGTTCTACGGCTTTTTCATTGATTAATAAGTATGTATCTGGTGCAATGATGTTTTTTATAATATATGGACCTTCATATATCTCAAAAAATTTTGCGATTTTATCATCATCTGCACTTGATACGTTTAATGATTTCAGCAGTACTTTATCATTTAAATTAAATTGATAATGAGTACTTTTTGCATTTGTTGCGTTTGCTCTATTTTTTATTTTCTTATGCATTTTATTTCTAGCATAGAAAATCTTTCTATCATATGGTACCTCAGTATTTTCTAATTTAAAATACTTTTCCCATATTCTAGTTGGTTTTTTACCCATATGTAATTCAGTTGGCGTAAGACCTGTTGTTTCATGGGTAGTTTCGTTCATTATGCTTTGAATTTTTTGCATATATGACGCCTATGACTTATGTGAATTATTCACATAAGTTCTAAAGAATCTGCCCAATTCACGATGGATTCTTTCCACAATATTGCTCTGTGGGTGTCTAATTGATGAATAAATATTTTTAATGTTTTCATCATTTAGCTTTTTTATCCATTTTTTGGAAGTAAATTGTGTACCATGGTCAGTCATTATTGACTGAGGTTTACCATAATTTGGTACATAATCGTTAAATATTTTTCTAATTGTTGTTAATGTATTTGCCTTTTTAATAGGATACATTACAACGTATTTGGAAAATACATCTATAGTTGTTAAAATATATTTAACGCCTCCTATAGATGTAGGCAATGGACCATAAAAATCAATCGATAGTATTTCATTTTTTTCGTTTACTATGATTGGCTGCATTTCTGCATTATATTTTACTGTTAAGTATTTTGTCTTTTGACAAGTTATGCATGATTTTAAAATTTTGTGTACATGCTTTTTTAATTTAGGAGCTGTGAAGCTTTCTATTAATAATTTATACGTTTTTTTGGGACCAATGTGCCCATAAAAATCGTGTATTTCTATTATTAATTCTGATAATAGTGATTCAGGTATTATTATTTTTAATCCTGATTCATCTTTTTTATATAAAAAATCATTTTCGAATTTATAATGATTTTTTATTTTATCATTTTTTACTTCGTTTAATTTTTTTCTTATTTTGATGCAATATGCATCATTTTTTTGCGCTTTTTTAAAGCTTTTTAACAATTTTTCTAATTGTTTATTTATTTTTAATTTGTTTCTGATATTCGCAATTAATACTTCGTTTTCATCATCTTTTGCGTTATCAGATGTTTGTCTGCTTAAAAAATCTGCAGCAACATTTATTTTTCCAGGTATATGCTCTGGTTTGATATTAAAATCTTGGATTGATAAGGCCCATCTTCTCAATCTATAATTATTAAATTTACATTTATTTAAAAATGTTATAGCTTCATGGTCAGTTCTTACTGTTAAGTCCTGGCTTTCACCAGGACTAAATAAAAGTGTATAATTTGATTATGTTGAATATTTTTGTATGATTTTAAATATGAATTTGAATTAATTTGAAATAATTGAATTTATTATTAAATTATAATTATGAAAGATAAATATATGTATAATCTAGTGGTGAATTGAACTCCACCAATATTTAATTGAGTAAATCGTTTCTCACAAATTGAAATATATTGCAGGATATTTATTTAGAGTACTTGAATAGAGAATATATAAATTGAATATTCTTACCTTGATTGATTCAAGTAGATGAAGGCTGGATACAGACAAACAAAGAATAGATATAGGCACGATTAAAAATAAGACTCGAGTCGAATATAAGAAACTTTTAAGATATTTATTGACACTTGTAAAAATAATTAAATATTGAATACAATAACTTTATTAGAATTTGAATTTGAATTTGAATTTGAATTTGAACTACAGGATTTACGACTTGGTACCAACGATGATCCTGGGGTAGTGCCCCCTCTCGTTAATTGCAGTTGGCTTTTATAAGATTTATCTTGACATGATTTCATTATAAAATAAGTGGATCTTGCTTGTTTTATGACTTAGTAATTTTGAAACAACGAATTTTGTTGCTTAATATCAACTTAAAGTTTTCTTTACTGCTTAGGTTAACACATTCTTTTATTGTTCGATAACCGTTTAATTAGTTCATCAATGTCATATTAATGAAAAGATATTTTAAAAATTGTAAATTAAAAAGTAATATAAAAGATACGTTGTGACGTAACACCTTGGGGCTCAAGAGATTGCATATCGGAAGGATAGGCAATCGAAAGAAAAAGGAAAACAAAACAGTTATCGAACAATTTACAGATAATTATTACAAGCTTAATTGATAAATTTACATATTTTATATTTAAATAAATACTAATACACAAGGGTACGTTTTATTTCGTACACCTTGGGGCTCAAAGATTGTACATAAACCATCATGATAAGTAGTAAAATGTATTTTACAATGATTTTGGTGTGTTTTACAAAAGGTGAATAACATATTGCTAATGCAATTCAGCAAGAGAAAATGACAATATTCGATATGTCTTACAAAATATAGGTGAATGACATGTAGATGTGCAATTTAGATTTTCTTTTGACTCTTTACATAAATCATTACATATATATAAATATAAATTGTTTGTTTGTTTGTTTTTTTTTTTTTTTTTTTTCTTTTTCTTTACATTTCTTAACCTTTCACTGTTTAATAATGATATAAAGAGCAAAATTTACAATTTTCATAGATTGTAATATTAATGTTAAATTCAGATTTTTTTATTATCATTCATTTCAAATTTGATGAATCGTAAAAATTTTTATATTGCAAAAAATAAAATAATAAGTGTATTAAATATTTTTAAATAATTATTTTTTTTATGATAAGTTACCTGATAAATTATAAACTTTTTACTTAAATTATTTGTATAATTTTAATTGTAACGATCCTTTTGTTTTTTTGTTTAATTTTAAAAAAATATACTTCTGAAATATGCTATGCTTTATAAAACTTGAACATATATGAATGACATATAATTAGTGTCATTCACCCTTCCCACACAAAGTTGAATCGGAAACGATTCAGTAAATAAAACAAAAGGATTGTTTTACAATGAACGCAAAAATGACCGCTTAATAAACTTAAAGTATCAAATTTTTAAATTCTAGTTTCGTAAAAGAGTCATCTCTTATAAAATTATAACATTACTCTACATTTTTTTGTTAGATTACTTCTTAAACAATAATATGCTAAATAATGCAACTTGAAGGATAATTAACAAAAAAGAATTTTTTATTATCTTAGTTTCCACCTTATCTTTTTTTATATGTATTCGTAGAAGGTTAAGATTTCGATGGATAATATCTAAAAATCTAAATGAAATATGTGCTTACTAAAGTATATAAATCAATGACACGCAGAAAAATAAATAAAATAAAATTTATAATCGCTTTACTATAGATGTGTATCCATCATGTGTTGTTTTTTTTTTATTGTTAGATCAAATATGCTTACGATGTCATTTGATATTTACACGTTTAGGTGAATGACACACGCGCATAGTGTCATTCATTCTTTTATGTAACACAACACAATGAAATATGCATAATTTTTATTATATTTGAATATTATGTATATGTAATCTATTTCGAATCATAATTAAAGATTTTTATTAATTGTTTTTATATAACTAACAAATAATTATTATCAGCTATATTTATATGTATTTGATTATATATATGATAATGCTTATTTAATAGAACGACATTTATGGGCTGATTTTATATTTTTTAAATTATGAAATTTATTATTATATATATATATATTTTTTTTTTAAACTAATTACGACTAATACTGAATAATCGAATCTCTTTTTGTTCTTGAGATGTTGGTTTAGAAGGAGTAGATGTACTTGTGGAAGGTAGTGTTATATAGGGTGATTTACTTGGTAAAGGTGGAGGCGTTGGTCGCGGCAAAGTAGATTGTAAAACCATGGGTTCTGATATAACTGGCTTTTCTATTTTCACTTCCTTTAATTCTATTTCTTCATATCTTGGTATTTTTTTCATTTGATTATTATTTAATATAATTATTAAATGCGTAATGGAGCTAAAAATGGCTCCTAATAAATGTATGGACCAGCCATATATTGTATGAAGAGTATATCCTCTTATAATAGTATCCATAATTAATTTAATTATATGAAGAATGATTAAAATCATTATTATAGCTGAACTTATTGACCCAAATGTTGTCAGTTTATTTATGAATTTTTTCCAGGTGTTTTCTGCTATATTTGATAAAGTATTTTCTGTTAATAAATTACTTAATAAATCTCCTCTTGAATTTTCTTCACCCTGAATTCCTCTCGCTATAGCATTTAATAAAGCTGCTTTTTCGAAAGGAAACATTATATGTTGTTGTAATTCCTGTAAGTCTTCTTGAGAATAAATGCCACTAGTTGCCAGTGATGTTATTTTTTTAGGCATCCATGAAGTTTGAGTATTTGGTCTTAAAATTTTTACAATATTTTTCGTTGTCCTTGGTTTTGGTAAAAGGTTTATCCAATCTTCCCCAATTTTATAATATTGTGGAATGATTGAATTACAATTTATTTCAGAACCTGATTTCAATAAAATATGTGTTTTCGGTGTTAAAAACCATGTCTCATTTTTTGTTGTTACAGGAAGTTGAATATAACACTTGTTTGTGTGTTTTAATTGTACTTCTACTGGTGTACATTTTATCACATGTACTACTTCTCCAGCAAGTTTAGCTATATACCCAGGTTTTTGCATGATATTATAGGCAAATTCATCGGGAGCTATGGATGCAAGGGATAGAGATTCGCGTATTATTTTTTCTCAATTTCACATTTTTCTTTTAAGATATTAAAGTATAAATCTTTAAGATCAGCCCTAAAATGTTTTTCTATATATACAAATTTAGAATTCACGTAAGTAAATATATCTAAGTTCGTTACTTCTTTCTTCATTTCATTATTGTCAAATAATAATTTATTATATGAAAGGTCTAAGATAAATAATTTAGGATGTTCAGTTTTTGTTAATATCCTATTACAAATGTTAATATTATTTAACGCTGATAATGAAAATATTGTCTCAATAGAATTTACAGTATAAATACGATTTTGATTGGCTGAATTTATTATTTTTGCGGGGGCCTCTATATAAGGTTTCGTATTCTGTTTTAAAACCCTCCTCTGCAGGTAAATGTTCCCAAAAAGTATAGCCTGCTTGTGAATCGATGCAGTGTTCATCCGTAAATTTACATATGGTTCCTGAGTTTAATCGTAATTTATTGTTTTTAAACTTACTTGAGCATATTCTTCTAGTAGAGTTATTCTTATGAGGCCTTGGACGAGTACGTTATCCCAGGAACCAAAATTATCCGTGTAAGATGCTCCTTTGCATGTTTTATCCTTAACTGAACCAGCGAAATCCATTCCTACAGATCTTGTTGAATTTATTTTTAAATCTGCTATTGTATGAATATTATCATATTTAAATATTCCTGTTTCATGTATAAATTTGCATTTTTCATGGCTGATTTCGTTAAGATACTCTTGTAAGGCATGAGCTGTAGTACCCAAATGGCTGAACATTCCACAGTGAAATACTGTTCTCTGTATTTCTATTTTACACTGCATAATTTTTATAGATTTAAATTCTGCAATTTGTAGTAATTCTATTGTTGTATTACTTATAGTAACATTTTCTTGTTGAAAATCACATTCGCCCGTATCTAGTAAAGAGTATGTATTAATAATTGGATCTGTAGATTCACAGTTGAAACCGATGATTGCAGAATTACTCTTGATAAGAGATAAGAAGATAAATATGATAAACAGCATTTTTCTTATGTTTATATAGAGGATGAAAAGTTCTGAAAATAGAAAATAATATTAATTTTTACGTTTATGCAAAATTAATTTATTAGCATGAACTAGTTTTGGACCACCCTTATAATTTATAGTGATATTGCTATTTTCGTGAATTTTTAATACCTCAAAGGGTCCCAAATTATGATTTTTCTCTAATTTTCCTGGCTTTGGTTCTTTTATAAACCAGACTTCATCGCCAATGTTAAAATGTACAGGATTTATAGATCTGTCATAGTATAGTTTAGATTTTTCCTTTGATGATATTAAATTTTCTCGAGCTATTTTTGCAATATCTTTCATGTTTGTTAATAACTTTTCTATATAATCATTAAAAGTTGGTAATTTTTCTGATTGTTTCAAAGGTTCGCTAGATGGTAATCTAGCTGGGTAGGCGAAAACTAATTCATGTGGTGTGAATTTATGACTTGAATGAACACTTGTATTATAATTAAATTGTGCAAGTTCAAGCCAATTATCCCATTCGATTTTTTTATCTGCGAAATTTTTCAAATATTCGCATAAGGGATGATGAGCCCTTTCTAACGCGCCGTTAGATTGTGGGTGAAATGCGGTTGTCTCAATTTTTTTAAATTTAAATCTTTTTGAAATCGCTTTTATTAATTTACCTGTAAAATTTGCACCCTTGTCGGTAAGAACTATTTTTGGTGAACCGAAAATGCAAATGAATTTTTTTATGAATGCTTCAGCTATAGACTCTGCAGTTTGATCTTTAAGTGCAACAGCTATTACAAATTTCGATAAATGATCTTGCATTGTTAGTATATATTTATTATTATTTTTAGTTATATTTAAAGGTCCTACTATATCTAAAGAAATTTTATCGAATGTTTTTTCTGGGGTATCTGTTATGATCATTGGTTGTTTAGTTTTAATTCTTTTTAATTTATTTTTTTGACATGTTTCGCAATTTTTTATTCGATTTTGTATATCGGTTTTTAAATTTTCCCAAAAGTATTTATTTTTAATTCTATTATAAGTTCTATTAACTCCTGAATGACCTCCTATACTTGAAGAATGATATAAATCAAAAATTTTTTCTCTGTTATCAATTTTCACATATTCTGTATTATTTAAACAAATAATAATTTTAATATCTGTATCTTTAAAAATATCATATAAAATTTCTTCAATTTCGTTCCAATTTATGTTTACAATTTTAATATTCTTTGAAATGCTGAACATATTACATTTATTTTTAATTAACAGATTTTTTAATACATTAAAATTATTTATTAATTTTTCTTTTATTAAAATAAATGATTCTTTAATATTTAAGCACATAATAAAAATTTTTCTTTTTTTAAAATTTATTATTTCGATTTCATTGTCTTTTAATTCATTATTTATTTTTATATTATTTTGTACGAGATATCTATCTGTTAATTCGTCTAATGGCTTCTTTTCTGTTGTAATTAAATGAATAATATTATCTTTTCTATGTTCTATAGAATTTTTCGAATATATTATTGTATTCGATTTGTTTGTACACGTATCTTGTTGTATAATATTTTCGTCAGTCTTGACGTCTTGATTTGTTATTGTTTTAATTATTTTTTTTGGACGACCTCGTTTCTTTTTTATACGTGTACGTTCTTCATTTAATTTCTGTATTTTCATTTCATTTGTTGGTAAAGGTGTTGCTTTATTATTGCTTTCGTTTTCTTTAGCTTTTTGTGCTCTCGTTACGACGTTTATTTCTACTGTATCTATGGGATTTCTTGATAAAGCATCACTATTTACATTCATTTTTCCTTTTTATATATTATGTTAAAATCATATTCTGCTAATTTGAGTCGCCATCTTTGAACTCTATTATTTTTATCTGCTGATCTAAATGAAAGTAATGGCTTATGGTCCGTCACTATTGTAAATTTATTTCCATAGATATAATTTTTGAATGTTTCTATGCCAAATAATATACCTAGTGCTTCTTTTTCATATGTGTGATATTTTAATTCTGGTCCTTTCAAGACCCTTGATGCATATGCTATCGGCTTATCTTCTCCAATTACTCCCTGTGATAATATAGCCCCTAATGCATATCCTGATGCATCAGTTGTTATTATAAAAGGTTTATCTAGTTGAGGAAATTGTAATAATGGGGCAGAGCATAATGTTTCTTTAAGTTTATCGAAAGCTTCTTGCTTTCCAGGGTCCCATATAAATTTTACTTCTTTTTGTAATAACTGTGTTAATGGTTTTGTTATTTTTGCAAAATCATTAATGAATCTCCTATAATATCCTGCCAATCCTAAAAATTCTCTTATATTCTTAACTGTTTTTGGAATTGGGAATAATTTTACCGCTTCAACTTTTTTAGGATCGGCTTTTATGCCATTTTCACTTATTATATGTCCCAAAAATATAACTTCTTCTTTCATAAATTCACACTTTTTAGGTTCTAACTTTAGTCCTGCTTCTCTTAATTTTGAGGCTACTAAATTAAATTTGATATTATGTTCTTTTTTTGATTTAGCAGCTATTATTATGTCATCAATGTACACATGACATATTCTTTTACTTATAAGTTCGCCAAGAGCATTATTGGCAACTCTCATAAATGTCCGTGGAGAATTTGTTAAACCAAAAGGTAAAACCTTAAATTCAAATCTTCCTAAGGGATGTACACTAAAAGCTGTTTTATGAATATCAGATTCTCTCATTGGTACCCAATGAAAGGCCGAAACCATATCTACAGTTGTAAAGTATTTATTTCCACCTAAATCATCGAAGATTTCTGTTATAGATGGTATTAAGTATGGGTCAGGTATGGTTTTTTCATTTAATTTTCTATAATCTATGACTAAACGCCATCTTGGTTTTCCATCAATACCAGGTTTCTTTTTTACAACAAATGCTGGTGCATTGTAAGCACTTTTAGAAGGTCTTATTAAATCATTGTTTATTAATTTCTGTGTTTCTTCTATAGCGATTTCTTTTGATTTGTATGGTAATGGGAATTGTTTAACGTATATTGGTCTATTATCTGTTAAATTTATTTCATGATATTCTAAATTACATTTTCCCATTTTTTCTCCTTCAAGCCAAAATATATCTTCATTTTGTATAATTAGATCCTTTATACTTTGTTTATTTTCTTCGGTTAAATGATTTAAAATTATTTTATTTAATAATTTTTCTTTACGATCGATATTTTCTTCATACATATGATTTATTTTTTCATGTGTTGTAGTTTCTTCAGATTCTTCTTCTTGCATATTTAATGTTGTAATATCTCCTTCAATAAAATAAGTGAGAAATTGTTTATCTTTATTTTCAATATTAAAATTTATATTATCTTGTAATTTTAAAAGGAATTTATAATAATCTATATCTTGTTCATCTTTAAATTGATTTTTTTCTAAAATACAGTTAATATCTTTCATAAGATTTTCTATGTTTTCATTTTTATCTTGTAAAAATTGTGTAATCGAAGCTATATATTTAGTATCTTGCATAGGCATAATATAATTCAATAATTGAAATATGTTAGTAACTGCTGCGTCATTTCTTTCGTTGTTTTGTATACATAAATTTAAACTTGAATTTTGCTCATCTTTATAGTCTGTTTGAATGTAATATTTTTTCCCATTTATTTCTAAATATCCTTTATCCAATCTTAATTTATTTACTTTTAAAACATTTATACCTAATATTCCGTCATAGGGTATCGAAAAACTTTCCGACGCTACATGAAAATTTGTTTGTAATTTGTTTATAGGAAAATTAACTATACCACATGTTTTCATAGGTGTATTTGAAATTCCTGATAAATATATTTTAATATTATCATTAATAGAATTAGGTGGTACTAATTTTTCTTTTATTATATTAAGTTGAGCACCTGTATCTATTAATAATTTACATACTTCGTCTGTAAATGGATTTTTTATTTCAATAAATTGTAGTGTATCCCCTAGTTTAAATACGTAAATTGGTATATTTTTATCTATATCATTTTCAGAATAACTTATTTCAGTTTCTTTATTTATATTGTTTATATTTTTGGATTTGTTTTCATGTATTATTACTAATTTTGAGTCATTTTTCACCTGTGGTTTAAATTCTATCGTATCGTATAACATTTCTTTCTCTACACTACAGTTTAATGTAACACTTAAATTATTTATATCCATATTTTCAAATGTGTCACATGTTTCCAATTCATAATCAATTTCGTGTTCTCTTGCAAAATATTGAATGTCTTCATAATTATTGAGCGACTTTTGTTTTGTAACTCCTCTTGTTCGCTCTCTCCAAGATGAGTTTAAGCGTTTCCCTGTGTATTATTTAATTCAAGTATTTTCGATTGACATTGTTCATTCGTATGATTTGTTTTTTTGCATAATGTGCAAAATTTTTCTTGCTTTCTTTCTAAATTTTTAATTGTAAAACATGTATCAAGTGAGTGTCCTAATTTTTTACAATATGGACATTGTATATTTTGATTATTGTTTTGAGTTTTTTTATTTTGATAATCTCGTTTCCTGCATTGCTCTATATTATGTCCTTTAGTTTTACAGTATCTACAAAATTTATGTTGACCTCTTTGTCCATATTCATTATTATATCGATTATTTCCATTATAATTATTTCTGCAGTCTCTACCTGAGTGACCCCATCTGTCACATAATTGGCATCTTATTTGATCATCTGATTTAATTTGATTTACAAATATCTTAAATTTTTCGCAATTTGTAGTGCTGTGATTCTGATTACAAATGTCACAAGCTTGTGTGGGTATATTAATCTTTTCTTCAATTTGATTACATAATTCAGCATTGTGTCCGTTCTTTTTGCATTTCCAGCATAATTCATATTTTTTTATAATCGGACAACGACTTGATGGCTATTTTCTTGGCAGTATTGACAATATTGTTCATTGTCATCTAAAAGTGTACACATACCTCTTGAATGTCCTAGTTGATTACAAAATTTGCATATTAATTTTATTTTATCTTTTGTATTAGTGCACTGATATGACGAGTGAGTTGGTTCTTTACAATATACACAACTTGCAATATTGCAACATAACGCCTCATGACCTATATCTTTACATATTTGGCAGCATGTTATTTGTTTCGGTGATTTTTCAAAGATATCACTAACCATAATTTTTTTTGTATTTTGATCCGATTGTGTTCTAATATCTTTATATTTTTCCAAATTTTTTTCTATTTTTATTGCTTTTTCAGTTGCTTGTGAAAAATCCTGGACTTCTCCTAATTCATATCTAATTTCACTATTTAAGCCTTCTTTAAAATATTTTAATGTATTTGCACCCAGTTCATCATTAAAACGTTGTAAAGCATCTCTTGTTACGCCGTTTTCATTTTTCTTTTTATCTGTAATTTTTGTACTTAATTTTGTTATTCTTTCTATGTAATCGACCACTGGTTCATGCTTTGCTTGTTGAATTCGTTCTAATTGTGCATTTAAAGAGTGTAAATTATCAATCTCTGGATATAATTTTTTTATGAATTTAATAAATTCTTCTATAGTTTCAATTCTACTACCCTTTATAGCAGTACGAATTGTTCCTGATACCTTAAATCTTAAATAGTTCATAAATTTCGATTGTTCTTCTTCACTTAACATATCTTTTGCGATTTCTAATTTTTCTATATAATCTTCTAAAGGTAAATTTTTTCCATCAAATTCAGGTACTAATCTTGAAATTTCCTTCAGTGAGTATCCTGATGTATTTGCCATGTTTGTGTTATCTAGTAAGTTTCCAATTTCAACAATCGAATTGTTATTATTACCCACAAGAATATTCTCTTCGTCTATATCTTGATAACTTTCTTGTTTGATAGATAAATTTTCTGTATCGTTAAATATTCCGTCTGCTGTTGTATTATTTTCAGAATAAATCGTCACGTCTCTCGTTAAAGTATATTTGTCTAAAAAACTGTCTTGTAGATTATTTTTTTGTGTTGTTTTAGTACTTTTGGAAATTATTTTTGGAATTGTTCCTGTAGATTTACTTAATGGTGTATTCTGTTTGTTTAAAATATCTGTACAGCTTGTATTTGGACTATTATTTTTATTTGTTTCTTGTGGAATATCTATGTCCTCTGTTAGATCTGCGGTGTTATTTTCGATTGTTTCTTGTGAAATATTCGTCAAATTTGATGTATTATTTTCAATTGTTGTGTCTAAAGTTTTATTTGGAGAACGTGCAACTTTTGTACTTTTGCGAAATGGATCGATATTTTCGTAGATACGTTTTTCCTCTTTTTCTTTCTCTCTTAAAACTGCTTGTTTACTATATTTTCTGATTCTATCGCGAATAGCATTAATATTTTCGTTCTCTTTAGTAGATATTTTAAATTTTCGACAAATTTCAAATAATTCTAATTTAGAGTATGATAATAAACACTGTGTTTTCCCTTCTTTTAAATTATCCGATAGCTCTTTAAAATTTATTCTACTCATTTGTAATATTCATTATTTATTTTCCAATAAAGATCACATAACACGAAAATAAGAAATATTATTTTATAAATATTAATGATTATATTTTTAAATATCGTTTGTTAACCAAAAATAATGCATTTAAAATTTCTTTGACACTGACCTACTTTAAAAATAGATAAAAATGCTGACTTTTGCTTTAAATTCTTTTCTTTCTTTGACCTAATGTTGTTGAAAATACCCGCGAGTACATCACACGGTAATTTTGCTGAGTTAAAATTTTTATGAGTTCGATACTCTTTACAGTTATTTGATTACCAGCGTCTATTTTTTTTAAATGCCGTTTTGTTCTGACTTCCAATATTTAATGTTGAGTCAGGTTTTCTTTTATTCACTGAAACGTATTTCACTTTCAAAACTATGTATTGAAAATTATGTTATTTTCACGATTTTAATGAATTGTTAATGTATCAGATTACTGATATTATAAATGCAATGCAAGAAACTTTTAATATAATTGAAATGAAAAAAAAATGTTTTACAATTATTAAGAATGTATGAACTTATTCATTCAATTATTTTAATTGAAAATAATCTTTAATCGCGCACTTCACGATTGTATATTTTAATTACGCACTATGCGTATGATATATGTATTTAAATACAATATATATATTTTTATTAATTGACGCAATTCGCTAATAATGCACTTCGCGTATATATATTTATTTGTTTTAGATAACACTATTAATATTTAATGACACACTTTGTGTTTATTTTTAATGACGCTATTCGCTTTAAATATTGCACTTCGCGTATAAATAATTTATTCAATGGACGCTATTTTGCGTATAATATTTATTGTGCCCTTGGAAATATAATATTTTATTTGACGCACTTTTGCGTATAATATTTATTGTGCCCGTGGGAATATAATATTTTATTTGACGCACTTTTGCGTTTTCGTAATTCACTTTTAACCACTGTATTTATAATTGGTCCTTCATATATATTTTTATGCACTTCGTATATATATATATATATATATATATATATATATAGAGAATTTTCTCTAATGATCCCTCAATATATTCAATACGATTCCTCAATTAAAAAGTTTGTACCGGAACCAAAATGTTACGGTCAAACTAATTCGTACCGGAACCAAAATGTTAAGTCCTGGCTTTCACCAGGACTAAATAAAAGTGTATAATTTGATTATGTTGAATATTTTTGTATGATTTTAAATATGAATTTGAATTAATTTGAAATAATTGAATTTATTATTAAATTATAATTATGAAAGATAAATATATGTATAATCTAGTGGTGAATTGAACTCCACCAATATTTAATTGAGTAAATCGTTTCTCACAAATTGAAATATATTGCAGGATATTTATTTAGAGTACTTGAATAGAGAATATATAAATTGAATATTCTTACCTTGATTGATTCAAGTAGATGAAGGCTGGATACAGACAAACAAAGAATAGATATAGGCACGATTAAAAATAAGACTCGAGTCGAATATAAGAAACTTTTAAGATATTTATTGACACTTGTAAAAATAATTAAATATTGAATACAATAACTTTATTAGAATTTGAATTTGAATTTGAATTTGAATTTGAACTACAGGATTTACGACTTGGTACCAACGATGATCCTGGGGTAGTGCCCCCTCTCGTTAATTGCAGTTGGCTTTTATAAGATTTATCTTGACATGATTTCATTATAAAATAAGTGGATCTTGCTTGTTTTATGACTTAGTAATTTTGAAACAACGAATTTTGTTGCTTAATATCAACTTAAAGTTTTCTTTACTGCTTAGGTTAACACATTCTTTTATTGTTCGATAACCGTTTAATTAGTTCATCAATGTCATATTAATGAAAAGATATTTTAAAAATTGTAAATTAAAAAGTAATATAAAAGATACGTTGTGACGTAACATTACAATTATTTCTTTGGCACCTCTTAAGTATGTGTCAAGCTTATGTAATGACCATACGACAGCTAATAATTCTTTTTCGGTAGTGAAATAATTTAATTCACTACCTTTTAATGTTCTGCTAATAAAACAGACAATGTTTTCATGATTATATTCGTCCAATTGTGACAAGATTGCAGCTATTGCGTAATCGCTTGCATCTGTCGTTAGTATAAAAGGTTTTTCCATATCTATGAATTTCAATATGATATTTTCCGTGAAAAGTTCCTTTATACTTTCAAAGGCTTTTTGCTGTCTTGCCCCCCATTCATAGGGTACATTTTTTCTTAATAAGCCAATTAATGGCAATATTTCATTCGCATAACCTTTCGCGAATTTCGTGTAAAAATTTACAAACCCCAAGAATGCTTGTAATTCTTTAATATTTCTTGGTGTTTTAAAATGTTTTATTGATTTTATTTTTTCTGGATCTGGTGTTATTCCTTTTGACGTTATGAAGTGTCCAAGAAATTCAATTTTTTGCTTTAAGAAATTTGATTTTTTAAAATTAAATGTCAAATTATATTTAATTGCTTTAATAAATAATTGCTCTAAATGCTCCATATGCTCTTCGAATGTCGATGACCTTATGTGCAGATCATCTACGAAGGCTAGAACGAATTCTTGCATATCTTTTATTACGTAGTCCAGTCCTCTCAATAGTGCAGCGCTGCTGGTTTTTATGCCAAAAGCTGCTACATTAAATTCATATACTTTGTTATCGATTTTAAACGCTGTATATTTTTTGCTTGGCTCTGTTAATTCAATTTGCCAATACGAGCTTGTTAAATCTAAGCTCGACATGAAATTTTTCTCTTTACATCTGAGAAAAATCTCTTCTATTGAGGGTGGAGCTTCGTAATCGTCAATTATTTTCTCATTTAATTTACGAGCATCTAAACAAAGCCTTACAGTGCCATCTTTTTTAATTACTGTAACTATAGAATTTATATAAGGGCTTTTTGATCTCCTTATAATTCCTAGTTCTTCCATTTTTTCTATTTCTTTTAGTACCTTTTCTCTATGATTTATAGGAATCGGATAAGGTCTAGAATAAAATGGATGATCGTCTTTAAGTTTGATATCATGCTGATATGACTTCAATAGACCTGGAGCCTTTCTAAACACTCTACTATACTTTTTTATTAATAATGTTAATTCTTCTTTTTGTTTGTTTGTGATATTATCACATTCATTTATTTTTTCCTGAATCTCATCATTTGTGAGTTCAGTTGTATTAAAATAATTTTCGGAATTAAGAATTCGATGATTCTCGTTTTCCATTGCAAAGTCGTATGAATTCTGATCATTGTCTCCTTCATACACTTCGGTTATTTGCATAGCTGAGTATGCTAAAGAATTTATTTGTTTTTCGGTATAAGATAAATTTATATCTTTACCATCAATTATTATTAATATTTCTTCTAGCATCGTGTTTATAATCATACTCAAAGCCTTTTGAGTATCATATCCGATGATAACATCTTTGACTAATTTCGGAATTATTAGGTAGATTATTTTTATTTCTACATTTTTAAATTTTGTTTTTATTAATAACTGCCTCTTTATTCTTGTAGTTTTTGTGCCTGTGGCTGTTTTTATAAACTTCCCAGTTATTGGCAATAAAGGGCATTTTTTGAATGTCTCGTAATTTTGAAAATAAAATTGCTCCGATATACAGGTGACTTCGCTACCTGAATCGATTAGAGCTTTGACATTTATATTTTCTAATTCTATTTCAATTTCTGGACAACATATCATATTATTTTCTTTTGACTCTTGCTTGTCAATATCATCTATTAAATCGTCTTTTATACTCTCTTGCATAGAAGATATTATTTTTGGGGATTTTCCATTAGTTGCAACCTTACCCCTTCTATTTTTAATTTCAGGTGCAACTTTATTTAGTTTTCCTGATTTTTATCATTATCTTCTTTGTTCATGTCTATATTTAAAACATCTAATTCTTTGTTACTTTTCTGTAATTGTTTTTTATTTACAGGTGATTTTAATTTTTCACGTTGTTGATTCTTTTGTTTATTTTTATTTTCCTCGATTCTAGCTACATTTATACTAGGATCCTGTTGAGGTTTTTTGTATTCTTGTTTATAGTTGTTTTGATTTGTTGCGTTATTACTATGATTATAATATGTTTTATTAATTTTTTCATTATTATTAACTATTTTTTGTTGACTATTATTTTTATTTACTGCTCTTTTTTCCTGCAGTTTATCGTCATTATCAAAATCTGATAAAATTTTAAATAAGGTGTTTTTATCTTTGTTTTGCGAGAATTGCATGGCTTGCCTAACATTTCTGCTGAAATGTTTGCTAATTTTTTCAGCTAATTCCTCTTCAGAATATTGAAGATTTAGCTCTTTAGCGAAACCATATACTTGCGTGGCATAAGCCATACGACTTAATTTGCCATTCTCATAATATTGTCCGAACTCAACTTTCCTTCGAGTTGTTCTTTGGACATCCTCATTCCAATATCTATCCAGGAATAAATTTTTAAAACCTTCGTAGGTCAGTACATCATCTTGATAGATGTACCACCACTCATTTGCGTCCTTTTGTAGAACAGTATGCAAAAGTTCGAAAGTTTCTTCCTCTTCTAATTTTTTTAATGCAATATATTTTTCGAATTCATTTAAGAATTTCATAGGTCTTTCAACCTCCGTGCCTTCGTATTTTGGCAAAGGAATTTTTATTTTGTTCACATATGGTTCGAGACCTTGCGTTCGAATCCCATTACTTTTTAATTTTTCTTTCAATTCATTGATCTTATCATCTTGCTCTTGAGCAGTATCGTCTATTTTTCGCGTCAGGTTATCTTGAACCATTTTAATCGCTTCCTCTTCGTTTATTATTTTTTTAATTTGATTAATTCTTCATTTAAAGATTCGTTTTTAATAACTAAGTCTTCATTTTCTTTTTTATATTTGTTTAATAAATTTTTAATCACGATATTATCTTCTAACACGTTTTTTATCTTGTTTGATAATTCGCTTATTTGTTCTTTCAAATTTATTGTTCCCGCATCTGCGGTTTTTTCTAAGTTAAAGACTATAGCTTTGTCTGGACTAGCTGTAATTTTGTCATCCAACTCTTGTTGTTTATTAAACAACAATGTCAGCTCATATGACACAGCTTTCATCCATTCATTTTGTTTTGTGTTAAAATCTTCCTCTATGGTCCCATCAAGATTATCTAATTCTTGTATTAGTATCTCTGACCTTCTTTTCGCCATTTTTATTTTTATTATTATTCGCTATTACAATATTTACGTATTTCCGAAACTAAAATTTTAACTCTTTTTATTTCAATACTTTCTTATTTAAGTTAATTTTTGAATAAGCTATTTTTAATTTTAATAAATTTAAATTATCCAAAATTAAATTTCAAAATTTTAATTTCGTTTACAATTATTTTTTATCTTGGCTCTTTTAATTTTTTAATATATTTTATTTTTATTAACGAGCATATTCTTTATTACAATGATTGTTCTCATTCGCGTTGAGAACCTATGTTTAAGAATTCCTTCTGTCTATTTCTTAGCTATTGACCTTTTAACTTTGGTTTTTGACATTCTTTAAACATATTCGCGCTTTAGACTTGAGTTTGCGCGGCTATAACAAAAGATTTTAAGAAAAATTTAATGTGTACATTGTAACACTCAATCTTCTTGTTTTACCTCGCGACCTTCAAGTCTTTTTATTATTCTCATTTACGAATACTCTATTAAATATTAATATTAAGTAAAATTTTTGGTCAACCTTTTATTCGCATTTATTTAGAACAAAAGAAATTCTTTTATATAATTATGTTCTTATATTTTATACTGATGGTATTTTATATACCATTTTTCTTGCGTTTCTACGCTTTTTTTTTTTTTTTTTTTTTTTTTTTTTTTAAGTTTTATAAAATTTTTTTGTTATTAATTTTTTGATTTTTTATAGATTTTTTTGTATTTTTTAATTTTTGTATTTATTTTTATTTTCCTAATATATTTTTAAATTTTCCATTTTCTTTGTTATTAAGAAAATGTTCGTTTTTAACTGCAATATTTCGCCTTTTACTTCCCGGTATTGCTTATTTGTATTTTTTTTTATATTTATTATTTCATTTTCTATCTTTTCTATTCTTTCGTCTATTGATTTTAAACATTCCACCATTAACTCATTTCTTTGATTATTGATATTAATTAAATGTTGGATTCTATTTTCCAAATATTCTACTCTACTATAGTCTGTTCCTTGGAACAGACTATTTGGAAAGTTGGGAATCATAAGACGATTTTTTGTTTTTTAATGTCAAATTTATAATCTAATAATAAATATTACGCGACTCTAATTACGCGTGAGTTTTCTTAACAGCCGTTAAGATCCCGTGGGCGCCAATGTAACCTTTCCTACCCGTAATTCTATTATCCTAAAGGTTCTTAGAAACTCTATGTGGTATTGCGTTAAAGGATCGTTAAATAGCTAGCGCGCCATGCCTAGCTATTGCGGACCCTGTATTTCGTTTTAATATTGTTAAAGTCGTTTATAGCTAGGACGCCTTGCCTAGCTATAGCTGACTTTTAAGATATATTTGTTAGTATTATTTAGGATTATTATGTGAAAAGCCCGTTATTATTAAGGACCAAATGCCTTAAATTCGGGGCTTTACACCGGGTAAATTGGATGAGGGTATATCTTGGAAAAGCTCTTTATTAACAACTTAAATTGAATCACTGTACAATGCAAAAACTAAGAGTAATCTCGCGCTTAATAAAGAGATACTTGCTTGTAGCACGTGTCAGGCCATTCGCCACTTGTGCTACGAGCAAGCGTGTCTTCACACCAAGAGAGCTGATCCAAGAGTGCCAGAGTCGCGAGCTCCTCGCACTGCTTGCTTCAGCTCTCTTAGGTCTCTCTCCCACTCTTCTATCTTAATAGAAGAGAGGGAGAGTCGCCGTATATTTTCAGCGGTACTTACACATGCAAACGCGTGTACGTATACACGCGCGCTTGCATGTTCAACCACTTTGGTCTTTTTGGGTGTTTGCGCGCGCATCTTCCAGTATCGTACGGTTTCAGGGCCGTACATACTCGGGCGCTCACAGTGATATTCTTCAAAACATGAAGCTACGCATAAAGGAATATCACAATCAGAACACATGTATTTTGTTCGACTAGTCATTTTACGTAAAGCACACAAATGACACCTTCGACTTGTAACAAACCTTGGAAAATGACGACCAACTAATCGAGGAGGAGGGCTAACAAGACGAGAAATGCTATTATTAGTATTATCCAATTTCAATAATGATCTAACAACCGATAATCGGAATGAAGGAAAGGGCATTGGTCCTTCATTTTTCATTTTATATAAAGAATGAGCATTAGATAAACTTAGATCAATAAGATGGAAAAATAACTTGCGATACCACTTCATTGTTTTTCTAACTGTTTCGGTTATAGACAATTGTCTATCTACATTGTCAACACCACCCATATTTTGGTTGTATTCATGGATGCATGGTGGTTTTATAATATCCTCATTGGTTTGATAGTGTTTTTTGCCAATGGTACAGAACTCAGGTTCATGCACAGTTGTAAGGATGCAAACACTACGCTTATCTTGCCACCTGATTGCCATCCACAAATTATTATGAGCAACTTGAACTTCACCTCGCTCTAATTTATTTTCTAATTTTGGCATTCCTTTCCTATTTCTTTTTACCGTGCCACACATTCCTGTATCGCGATCATGCAAAAATTCTGCCAATATGGGAGATGTATACCAGTTATCTATGTATATGACATGACACTTGTAAAAATAAGGTTGTAAGAAATGAGCGACAATATCCCCAGTAACACCCAAATCAAACTTCTGATAATCAGTATCAGCGCCAGTGTAGACAACAAAGCCCAAAATGAATCCAGTTTCACAGTCTACTAATTCAAAAAGTTTGATACCAAACCGATTTCTTTTCAAAGGAATATACTGCTTGAATCAAAGCCTGCCTTTCTATAATACTAGGCTTTCATCTATGCACAAATTTTTGCCTGGAATAAGAGCTGCTGAGAATTTACTTTGTAGATAGTCTATTATTGGTTTTATTTTCACTAAAGGATGGTGAGCGATTTCCGAGGTATCTTCATTATTATGAAAATGTAAATAGCGTAAGATTGCAAGAAACCTATCACGAGACATTATTTGACCGAAAATTGGAGTATGAAGCAGAGGATCTTTAGACCAATAGTCTTTCAAGTCACCTTTTCGAATGTGGCCCATTAGAATTAAAAGGCCAAGAAAACATTCAAATTCATCTTTTGTAAGAGGATACCAAGTTTTCTGATGGGATTGCCGATCTTCATGATTCTGACTTCCATAGCGATTCGTCTCATCTATAATTCTTTCAATCAGAGGGGAATCAAAAAAGTATTCAAAGTAATTGATTGGTTTATTCCCCGATATAGAGATGTTAGGTTTTATTTCAGAAGTACCTTGAAAATCTTTGATTGATGGATAAAAATACGCGTTTTAAAAAATTTGAGTCTCATCATAATCATTTTCTACCAAATCAACTTCATGAATTTCCTCATTCTCCAAATCTTGTATCTCAGGTTCAGACTCGCCACTACTCCAAGCTTCAATATCAGCCATTTTATCAAAAGTAATCACTTGTAATTTTTTGACAACTTAGTAAATAAAGAGAATGATGAAATAATAAGAATATTATCAATAAAAAATCTTCTGCAAGAAAAAATAACTAAGTGTTGATCTGCTAAGAAACTAATAGTAATAAATAGTTCAAATAATCACTATGATAATGCGTTTTATCAAACGCAACACTATTTGTTTCGTATTTATAGCATCAAAATACGTTGGTATACCAATTTTCAGGTCGAAATACCGAATAAAAAATTTGACCTTGAAATCACTATTCAAGGTCAAATATGCTTTTTAGAATGATAACACTACGTTTCCTGTATTCAACATATAATATTACCCCCGAAACAATTCCAAAATAATATGATAGCGAAGTGGTCGATATATCGACCAGTCCCGTCCTTAAAAGGTTAAGCTGAAACGAAATTGAGAATTTAATTTCTTATAGTGGAAAATTCCACTAATAAAATAATTTAATATCTTAGAGTGTACTTCTAGCCACGTTGGCCTAGATAGTACCTTCGTATTAATTTTTAATTGCTATTGAAGAGCACATTTTGCTTTAGATAACTAATATCTTACCAAAATGCATTAAAAATTCATATCATAGCCTAATAATATGCTATGCTTCTAAAAGCGCCTATAAGCATTTACAAGTAATAATTTTTTCTTTAAGGAATTGTTTAAGGCGAATTCCTTTATATTTTAGGAAAATAATTTATTACGAAAATAGAAAGGGTTTACTTATCTATTCCATTCCCGCTTTTACTTTGAGTCCGTCGGAACGAGACTAGCGCAAGGAGGAACCTTTTCTTTTTGACCCAAGGTGAGGGACAAAGGACTTTGCTTTTGGTTTTTTTAAATGTATTAAAATCGTTCTTTTTCTCGCGCATTGTAACGGGCAAAATTTTCCTCGTTACAATTATAATCCACCAGCTGTTTCTTACTTTGGAGAATTGTTGAAGGCCGGGGTTCGTATAACGTGAAGAGATATCTGAATCATATTTTAGGTACTAAAACTCCAGCCATGGAGGAATTAAATACTTCATTATGTCAAATTGAGGCGTCTGCCAATTGATCGTCTTTTGCTTTGGCAGCAATTCCAACAATGCTACGAACTATTCTGGCAGAGATGGTCTACTGATTATTTATTATCGTTACAATAGTATTTTAAATAGCGTATTGAACAAAATAATTTCAAAATTAGTCAAATTGTGCTATTACGACAACCTCATTTGACGCCTACGAAATAGCTATTAGGTAGAATTGAACAATATGTTCCCATTAAGATAGATAACAAGGTTCACGTAATTCGAGTAAGAACAGCTAATTCAAGTTTTTTGACGCCTGTTGACCAAGTCGCTTTACTACCAATTGACGTAAACTACAAAGCATCTTACTCAAAATCTAAGAACTGATACTGTTACTAATATCATTACTAAGGTTTAAATAAAAAAATAAATAATAATAGCTACAAAACTTAAACCTTTAATTTTCCATTAATATTGAATTTAATTTTAGTTACTAGTATCAATTGCGATTTGGAATAACGTTATATATTCATTAGAAGCTAACTATCTGTACGTAAATTGTCAATAATTATATGCGTATTTCTATTATACAATTTAGTGATTATCATGTCTCAAAAATGTACATTTTGCTCACCACCAATTGTATTGTATTTTTAATCATGATGGTTCAAGGCGGGCTGTTTGTATAATATTTAAATATTGTTAGTAGTTATAGGGGCACCATGGACCGTCACAACAAACCCCCACTCTACCACCTCAAAGATTACTGACCACTAGGTCAATAATCTCTGAAAAGGCGGAGTAGGGGCTTGTTATGACGGTTCATGATACCCCTGAATTTGAATAAATAAATAAATAAATACACAATATTTAGAATTTTATTTATTTTTATTTCACACACACACACACACACACACACACAATAAAAATTTTCAAATAAGGAATATTTTATTACTTCACACACATACACACACTAACACGCATATACAATTTATATAAAATTAATATTATAATTACATATATATTATATATTAACATATATATAAACACTAGTTCACTTACAGTCTATAAAAGTTTATTATTTTTATATTCAAAAATTTTTTGTTTTTTCACAAACACTAAGATTAATAGAATTTTATTTATTTTTATTTCACACACACACACACACACACACACACACACACACACACACACACACACACACACACACACACACACAATAAAAATTTTCAAATAAGGAATATTTTATTACTTCACACACATACACACACTAACACGCATATACAATTTATATAAAATTAATATTATAATTACATATATATTATATATTAACATATATATATATATAAACACTAGTTCACTTACAGTCTATAAAAGTTTATTTATTGTTTATTATTTTTATATACTCAAAATTTTTTGTTTTTTTCACTAACACTAAGATTAATAGTATATCTTTATTTATTTATTTACGTCGACATACGCACACACATACACACACACTCTCACACGCACATTAAGACTCATAAATTTTACACACAAAATTAAAAATAATATTTTTACATTTTATGTATAAGCACTAAAATTCATAAATTTATAAAACTAAAACTCACACTTAAATTATAATATCATTTTGCCAGTGCACCGGATCCAGCGCACAATCCGGGCAAAGCCACAACCCGCACGAATCACACCTTTGCCACAGACGGACACTCTGTCTATAAAAGGGCTTCGCACAGCCCCAGCACACGTCATGACCTCTACGTGGGCGTTCTAATGTGGGAGCCGCGCGACGATGAGGTCGAGGTATTATCCTCTCCAATTCTTGTCGTTGCTCTTTTACTCTCCTTAAATCCCGTTGTAGACGTCGTAAACTACGCTTTATCTCTAAACGTAATTTTGCAATACGTGCACGCCAATAGAGGCGTACTACACCAAGCACATGGTGTTGACGAGCCTCATCTGCTCGACACCTATGGTAGCGTTGTACCAGTTCGGCCTCATCTACTTCTTCATCCTCCTCATCTTCTTCATCCTCCTCATCTTCTTCTTCTACCTCCATCGCCTGTGGAGCATAATCAGGATCGACTTCATCTTCATTGGACTTGTATCCTGAGTCGTTGTTGTCTTCTTCTTCTAGATTATTATTTTCCATTTCTTCTCTGCCTTCTGCTATCTCATTTTGTGCCAACACTTCTCTGTCTTCTTCAATCTCATTTTGCAGCATCACTTCTCTGTCTTCTTCTTCTACCTCATTTTGCTGCATCACTGCTCCACCTTCTTCTACCTCATTTTGCACTATTACATCGTTCACCACTTCGTTCACTGGGTTGTCCAATATCACCCAGTAATTGGGCACAAAAACATTAGCTACACCGTAATTAATGAAATTTACGAGTGGTGCTATATTCACCGAGTTCTCAAGTACCTGGACATCGTCGTCCAGTACTTGAACTTCATCGTCGTCGTCGATGACGATCGGTGATGGTGGTTGATTGAACATTTTTCTTTTTGATTATTACAGATTGTCGACTTATCGAGGACTGATCGTGGCTCCAAGTCCACGATCATAAAAAGTATAATTCCCACCCCAAATGCTTAAAAATATTTTCAAGTTCGCACGGTAAAATTAATAATTTGACACTTTTTTCCTCGTAGAAAAGATTCGAACTGCAGTTTTAAGAATCATATTCTACAGTAAAGTTAAAATTAAGAATTATATTACAAATTTAAGACGCAAAATTGATATTAGAGAAAACACATGATACCCCAATCTATAGAAAAAGTTTTTATTCTATCACTAACTCAGGTGTACAGTGATGATTTGTCTAAAATAACCCTAACGTAGTGTGAGAAAAGAATTTAATAAAGAAGACCCAAGGTCGCTGATTTTGTAAAATTACAAAATCTTTATCTGTGGTTTACAAGAATAAACTCACAAGACTTTGGAATGAATTTAATTAGTATATTCACTTGAAAATAATGATAAAATTTAAAACATTACACGTAATAAAGCTATTACGTTTAATTGAATTTAATTTTAAAAAATCTATCAACTATCGGTTATTAACGATATTAAAATGATAAAAAGTATAGCATTAGATAGACAGTAAAGTTTTGTATTCAAAATAAATTTAAATTTATAGAAACCAATAATTATCGGGAATTAACGATATTAAAATGATAAAAAAGTATCAGGAGAATAGAAGGCAAAAGAAAGTATAATATTAACTTAACATTAGATAGACAGTCAAGTTCCTCTATATATATATGTATATATATATACATATATATATATATATATATATATATATATATATATATATATAAACTTAATTTGCATACTCATATGCAAATAAGAATGATCAAGATTTAAAACATTACATGTAATAAATTTGTTGCATTTAAAATAAATTTAAATTTATAAAAATCAATAATTATCGGGAATTAATAATATTAAAATGATGAAAAAGTATTAGGAGAGCAGAAGGCAAAAGAAAGTATAACATTAACTTAACATTAAGTTAGATAGACAGTAGAGTTCCTACATATATATATATATACATACATATATAAAGAGAGAGAGAGAGAGAGAGAGAGAGAGAGAGAGAGAGACATATATATATATATATATATATATATATATATATATATATATATGTATATATATATACCATAACAATAGAAATTTAATAAGATCTCAGGATATTTAACTGAATATGGTCTACAATGTCATAGAAGTATACATGGTAATGAGTAAGTGTATTACTTACACAATGTTTATGCACAAATAACATACAATGCGTTACCCATATGCAAATGATAAATGTATTGAAATTCAATTTTTATGTAAAAAACAAGAGATTATTACGAAAAAATAATAAAAAGTATCAGGATAGTAGAAAGTAGAAGAGCATAACATTCATATCTTTTACAATAACTATATATATATTATTATAATTTAAATAAAATGTTATGTAGTTATTCTACTTATACTAAATATATGTAAATATATACATATATGCAAATAAGTATTAATTATATGCAGAATATATGTAAATATATACAAATTGTTTCAGTACGAATGATGTAGGTTGAGCAATTAACGCCTCTTTACTTAAGACACACACTAGCTAGGTGGACGATATAGAACACGCCCAAGTGTGATCGCGTTACATGAAAAAATTCCCGGCTACTCGTAAGCGAAATGATGGTGAATTATATGCATTCTGATTTATACTTACATGCACACCGGTCCACGATTCGTGCCAAACTGACATTATTTTACATGTGTTGGCGGATTTAAATATCAAATTAAGATGATTCTTGAAATATTAAATGTTGCGCACATACTACCGCTTCGTCACCCCTCATTCCTACTTCTAAATCGTACTATAAATACGCGAAGATTGACAGGTCTGATTAACAGTTGAAGTTCAACGTTCCAGAGAAGAAGATCAACACGAAGTAAGATGGTTAGAAAAAATTTACTTAAAGTCTTGATAAATATTGTTAATATAGCATTAGTTCGAGAGCCGCAAATAAAATTATTTTGCAATAATTCATGGCGCAAAAGCCTAAATATTTGCGCCAATAATGAATTATTAAAAAAAATTAAATTTATCTTAGGACTTTGCGGACTACGTACCTTAGCTTATATGTTTAAGCGAGGTATTTTTAACGATAATGAAATACTTGACATTGCTGGTCGTTGTATTAAAAGCAGAGGGATGCAAGATGCGTCACAAGTCAGGCTTCTCATGTTACATCACCGTGTTATTAAAGGTAAGTTATTCATAATTTCTTTTACCGTTTAAAAGCTTGTATCTTTTTTCTTTACGATCGTAGAATTTCGCTATAAAATACTTTTTTGTTGTGAATAAAATAATAAATCTGAAAACATGATTTGCAAGAAAATATCAGTTTCGGATCAATAATCAATAACCAATAAACTTTTTGTTTATGATCACAGAATTTCGCGGGATAAGACTTTTTTGTTAAAAATAGTGCAACTAAACAGATTTTACATAAATTTTACAGACCTGCAAAATATGATGGAGGACAGTAGTGGGGATGAACTGTTGATAAGGCTTCTGACCGAAGAAGAAGATGTATCTGATTCGAGAGATCTTGTGCTACTACCACCTCCCGAAGAGGTAAGAGAAGTCATAAATGTCTCTGAAACTACCCCAAACTTTGCGGTGAAGGGGATAAATAATAATACAGCAGCGCCACCACCTTTTGAACCAATGCCTGGTTGCTCTTGGTGGGGTGATGATGAGAGACAGTCATCAATGGCGATCAATAATAACGAGCAGAATACACTTAATACGATAATTTCATCTGAATCACCAGGTACAGAGAGAATACAGGTTGATTTAAGAAGATGTAAAATGGACACTACACCTATACTCATAAATATTTACTATCTTTTTATTTTATTGCATATTTTTAAGAAAATAAATGCTTTAGTTTGTAATATGTACCATAAAGATTATTCAATTAAATTTTAAAATGAATTCATTTATTAATTTCTCAGAATTTTAAATTTCTTGTACAAAATTTAAAAATTTTAATATGGTCAATGTCCCAATCGCTACTCACGAACCTATTACTAACCGCTCAATGTTATTTAGATACCAAAAATTTTTAACAATGAGTAGCTAGTAATAGGTTCGTGAGTAGCGATTGGGACATTGACCATATATAAATATTGGAACACTAAAATTTTTAAAACTAATGAATGAATTTATTTGAAAATTTAACTGAATGATCTTTATGGTAAATACTACAAGCTAAAGCATTTCTTTTCCTCAAGTTTTGCAATATAATGAAAAAATAAGTCAAATTCATGAACGCAGGGGTGGTGTCCGTTTTACATCTCCTTAAGCATAAATTTATAAATCATACATTTTATGTAACATTTAATTAGACTTATACGGTTATAAGTCTAATTAAAAATAAATTATTGTAAATATATTATCACTAAAGCGAATATATGATACAGGATAAAGAGAGAGAATTAAAACACAAACTATTTTGAAATAAATTTTTATATTTTATAAAAATTTAAAACGAAAAAATTTATTTATTTTCTATTAATTGAGTAGTCATCAATTTTTTTCAAAAGCACAGGTTCCAGAATAATCCGCATCCTTTCCACTCTCATTCTGAATCTTTCTCTATCACGAGCCGCTTGCTCCCACTCTCCACGTCGCGCTGCATGACTCGCATAGTCCCACACGTGTATCACATGAATTTCCGGCTTACCTTCTTTGTAATGCACTTGTTTTGTTTGATTCATCGTTCACTGTACTTTTTGTAGACTCTCTTTTCTGTAAAATTGTTGAGAATCAAAAATTTAAATCTGATTAATTCTTTGATAAAAATTTATTACCTTTTTCAATTTCTTGGTTATTGCTCACGATAGCAGCACTTTTTCAAGACTAACCAGCACTGACCGTTTACCAACGCTTTTGATTTTATACTATAAATGGTGGTGGTGGTGGTGGTGGGGGTGAAGGTATTTATTATAAGAAGGTGATTAATACTTATTTAGCTCTTTCAGCCATATAGCTAAAGAGCGGAATAATGCTGGCGTCAGCCAGCTATATGGCTAATCAGCTAAACGATTGGCTAGCGCCAGCACGATACTGCTCGCACATACGCGCGCCGCCGCCGCCCCCAACTCTTGCTCATCACTCTTAATGATCGTATATGTAGAGTGGTTGGAGGATTCGATGAGGTTAGTAATAAAAGTTTAGCAGCAGCGACGGTAACATGGATGTTTGCAGGTGGGTGCATCCGTGGACTTTGATGATTTCTGGACCCAGCTCGTGTGGTAAAACAGTATTCGTGAAGAATTTTTTGCATCACATTGATCGCATGAGTGATACAAAATTCGAGCGTATGCTCTTGTACTATACCGAGTGGCAGCCAATTTACAAGGAGTTGGCCGAGGGTATCGAATTTCACGAGGGTTTACCAAAGAGCGAAGACTATGCCAATGATCCACGAGCAAAACTCTTGATTCTCGACGATCTGATGAAAGAATCGTCCAACAGAGCTGCAGTAAATCTCTTTACCAAAGGCAGTCATCACAATAACTTGAGCGTCATCTTTATCTCGCAAAATCTCTTTCATCAAGGTCAGCGAGAAATTTCTTTAAACTCTAACTACATCGTGGTATTTAAAAATCCGCGCGATCGAGCGCAAATAAATCATCTGGCGCGCCAAGTCTGTCCCGAGGAGCCTCGTTTTTTGCAAGAGGCATATCTCGATGCCACAGCACAACCACACGGCTAATTGTTCATAGATCTGAAACAGGGTACGCCTGAAAACGTGAGATTTCGTACTTGTATATTCCCGTTCGACAAACATCAGTACGTTTATGTGCCTCGTTGCAAACCCATAAAAGCTGGTGCTCGCTCGAATAATGTACCAGTCGTGCGATTGTAACGGAGCCGGTGAGACGTAGTCGTAGCAGACCAATTCCAGAAAAGTACTGGACTCAGCTACATGTTTTGTGTAAAATCGAACTTTCTCAACTCAAGGCCATATTACGCGAAGCAAATTCCAAACTTATAACGTACATTTGCGAGTGTGCTTTGAACATTTTACGTGGAAATATTCCACTCAGCAAATATTATAAGAAACAATGGCGAAAAGTCGCACCACTGTTGCGAAAACTCGCTAAACCGGGTATTTTGGAGATAAAAAGGAAATTGGTGGTAAAATCAGCATATTTACTACGGCTAATTGTGAAACCTGTTTTATTGGCATGGAGTACGCAAGAAAAATGATTTTAGTACCGCAAGAGTGCTTGGAGCAACAGCGGCTGCAGCAGCAGCACGACGTACCAACTACCAATCATACAACACCACCATCCAGTGTCCAGACACCTGGTACAGCCACGACACGCCTTGACAAAGAAATGAGTAAAATTTTACATTCTACGGGTGATGAGCGTCAAAAATCTCTGCAATATCAACAAATCTTGCAGCGTTACTTGCATCTAAGAGGGGAGGAGAAGGATGAAAATAGGAGTATAATACGTCCAAACGAGACAACATTATTAGAAACGGAAACGACGATGGGTACAGACAATAATGACGAAATTGACGACGAACAGCTTGTCCAGTCGGTACCGCAGAAATTTCAAAGTAATGCTAGACATCTCATTAGATATTTGCGGCAAGCTGGTAATATTGAATGGGATAGTCGTGGTATAATCAAGCTAGATGGTACTGTTGTCGAGGGTGCTAATATTGTCGATTTAATGAACAAAGCTATGAGAAGTAGAAAAAGATCACCACCGCGTGGGTACAAACAGTTTGCACGCGTCTTGCGACAAGTTAGCATACCTCGAGAATTCATTGGTAACGATCAACTGTGGCGTAAGTTTGCATCTCATAGCCCTGATTCACCGCTGTCATCGTCGTCAGAAAACGAAGGTTATTATTCTTCAACAGCTACTGGTCTAACGAGCGTAAAGGAGAAAGAAGTCGAGAGTGCGAAAAAGCGTAAAAAAGTTGGTAGCGAGTTGGCAGCTACACCATCAACCCCTGTAAAAAAGAGTCGCCTCGAACAGCTAAAATGTACTGTAAAGGGACCGTATGTGAAAGCATGGAAGGAAGTGATGGAGGGGGAGGAGGAGGAGGAGGGGGAGAAAACTGGTACTATTAGAGACCGATTAATTTCGGTTGTACCCTTTGAAATGCATCTACCAGGCTACCAGTTTCTCGGCCCTGGCACGCATTTTGAAGAGCGTCTCAGACGTAGTCAGAGAGGAAAAAATCCTCTTGACAATGCCTGTCTAGAGCACGATATTTCATATTCAAATAAAAAAATAACGAATCATATAAAAGCCGACAGACTGCTGGCTGAACGAGCATTTTCACGCATGCTCTCGGAGACTGTGGATGGTAATGAAAAGACTGCAGCTGGTATTACTGTTTTGTGCATGGTCAGCAAAATTGCGTTTGATAAATGTTTAAAACGCATTAAAAATACATTTAAAAGACAGCAAATGAGAGAGAAAAAGCTAGTTTGTAAGAGGGGGAGGAGGAGGAGCAATGAAAAAGAAAAAGGAGGCGAAAAAGCTGGACGATCTTGAGCATTATTACTATAATCTTTCTGCACCATCAGCGTACGCTGGTGCTCATCTACTGAAACACGCGAAACCCAAAAAATTTGATAACAATACCATTGCCAAATGGTTGGAGAGTCAGGATGCACATACCTTACACAAACTCGTGAGACATCGTTTTCCTCGTCGACATTACAACGTTTTTAGCCCCTTTGAAGTGTGGGAAGCTGACTTGGCAGATTTTAGATCACTTGAAACCTACAATGATGGATACAGCTATATTCTCATTGTCATTGATGCACTTTCAAAGTTTGCCTGGGTAGAGCCTCTTCTCGACAAAACGAGTCGAAGCGTCGCTGTAGCATTAGACAAAATTTTATCACGATGTAATGATAGACATCCTATTTATCTACAGACTGATAAAGGTAAAGAGTTTATCGGTCGAGAGGTGCAAGAGGTGCTAAAAAAGAAACATATTACCTATCGAGTCGTCAGAGACCCTGATACAAAGGCAGCCATTGCCGAACGCTTTATTCGAACTCTCAAAGGTCGTATCTGGCGATACTTTACTCACTCGCGCACAAGACGTTATATAGACGTTTTGCAAAAAATTGTGACGTGTTACAACGAGTCGTGGCACAGTGCCATAAAAATGCCCCCTTCCAAAGTCAACTTATATAATGCTCACGTGGTACGTCAAAATTTGACGTTGCGTTACAGCGAAAAACAGCCGTTTCGAGTAGCTAAATACAGCGTTGGCGATCTGGTTCGTGTCAGTCGTGCCAAGACAGCCTTCAGGAAAGCATACGAGGGTGGCTGGACTCTGGAGCTGTTTAAAATTATAAGAGTCGACACAAGACAACAACCACCCGTCTATATTTTGACAGATCTTGATGGAGAAAAAATTGACGGATATTTTTACGAAGAACAGTTGAGCAGAGTGCGCAAAGATTTAGATAGCGAAGCGTTTGAGGTTGATGAGGTTTTGAAGAGCAAAGGTAGGGGGTCGAAAAAACAATATTTGGTCAGTTGGAGGGGGTACCCAGAAAAATTCAATTCTTCGATCGAAGCTAAAGATTTAAAAAATTTACAATGAACGATGAATTTTACATGGTTTTGCCGAGCAACAGCAGCAAGTTTGTCTTTCCACATAATGTGGCGACACATTTTACAACACAATTATCACAAAATTTTTATCTTCATGGTGACTGGTGTGTAGGACTCACGGAAATTCAAATACCTCTCACATTTCAGCATAAATCAGTGGTAGAGCGTGAGGGGGTGATTTCTGTTAAGACATCCAAACGTGACGTGGCGAATGTTTTGCGAGAAACAGAGGAGGAGACTCAACAGAAGGCTGAGGTGTTTGCCCGCGTTAAACCTGGTGTTTACCGTGACATTGAAAGTCTCTTAGAAGAAATAAATAGTCTCGAGAATGTGGAAAATCATTTATATTTTAAAATCCGCGCTGGTGGCTATGTACAGATTATATGTCGATGTGGTGAAGATTGTACAACTTATATGCACACGTTTACCCTATCGGAAAAATTACTTAGAATTTTAGGTTTGGAAAATGTACCAATTTTCTCCTGCAAAGGTAATAAAGAGCACTACATTGCCGGTAATCGACCAGCAAATCTTGTGAACGGGTTACTAACCGTGCTCATGGTTTACAGCAACATTTGCCAGCCTTATGTAACAGGTGACATGCGCACGAGCTTACTACGTATAGTCTCGCTTCATTTGCGTGACTACGTTTACGGAGGTGTACAAATTAAAAACTTTTCACCACCCATGTACCTACCACTGCTGTCTTCAGCGTTTTAGTCGATAGAAATAGATATAAGAGACGAACACGGATTTCCCATTCCATTCGACTACGGTACGCTGACTGTAACGCTTCACTTTAAGCGCATCCGATAAAATGCCTGTGTTTGAAGATTTTTTCAATAACCAAATGATTGGTGGTGGTGGGGGTAAGTGTGTTACAGTTGGTAAACCTTGTTTTGGTTATCACCAGTCGGGTGCAGGAGTAGGTAGTTTTTTGAAAGGCCTCTTCCGAGCAGCTATACCGAAGATCAAACAAGGTGCAAAAGTGGTCGGTAAGGAGGCTCTCCGAGCGGGTAAAAATATCCTAGATGATGTCACTCTAGGTGGCAGACCGGTCAAAGAGGCGACCAAACAGCGCATTCGCGAGAGTGGTAAAAATCTCAAAAGAAAAGCTGACGTTGTTCTGGACAAATTGCTCTTGGGTGAGTCAAGTGCGAAAGATGGGGAGGAATCAGAATATAAAAAGAAGAACGAGACATCACCAACTCAGTCGTCGAGTGCACCTGGCACTACAAACACCTCAGCGGCTAAACGCTCGAAAAGTGATAAAGTTGCGAAAAAGAAGAAGAAGCAGAATAAGAAAGCACGTGTAGCTAGAGATATTTTTGAAAATTGAAATTTCAAGATGGCGCTGTTGCATACAGAATCTTGTCAGTCGATCAAGTCGGAATTATCACTTTTTGAATTACCTTCGACACAAACTGCAATTGAAGGCTCTTACTGGGTTCAGTACAAACCGATATCTTCACTTAACGACCAATCACCAATTGAATTTACCATCCCTGGCAACACTGAGTATCTAGACTTGGCTCACACAATGTTAAGTGTGAGTGTCAGTGTAACATGCACTAGTGCTGAACCACCTAAAGATCCGAACGTTGGACCAATAAATAATCTTTTGCATTCGTTGTTCAATCAAGTCGACGTGCTATTCAATCAGAAACCTGTTTCACCACCAAACAATGCTTATGCATACAGAGCTTACATTGAAACATTACTAAATTATGGCCCAACAGCTAAAAAGTCTCATTTAACGAGTGGATTGTGGTACGATGATACAGCAGTAAAAATGGACGATACCACAGGTGGTAATACAGGTCTCAGCCAGCGTAAAGCGCTTATGGTTAACAGAAAGATTTACTCGGCCATTTACATTGTGATGTTTTTAATCAAGACAAATTATTACTGGGTGGCGTTGAAGTTAGAGTAAGGCTCGTGCGTTCTCGTGATGGTTTCTGTCTCATGGATCCCGCTGGTGCTTTCACAGTAAATATTACAGAGGCTACGCTTTTTGTGCGTCGAGTAAGATTAAATCCTTCACTCGTGCTAGCACACGAAAAACTATTGTCGCAGACTACTGCAAAATACCCACTGACACGTGTAGAAAGTAAGGCTGTTACACTACATAATGGTGTGCATGGGGAAACAATCGACAATGTCATATTAGGTCAACTACCAAAAAGAATTATACTCGGTTTTGTTGAGAATAAAGCTTACAACGGAGATAAAAGTCTTAACCCGTTTAATTTCAAGAATTTTAATATAAATTTTTTATGTCTGTACGTTGATGGAATGCAAGTGCCATCGAAACCCTTACAGCCAGATTTCAAAAATAGCAAAATGTACGTTGATGCTTATCATACACTTTTTTCCGGCACTGGTATTCACTTTATGAATTCAGGCAACTCGATTACCCGTAAAGATTATCCAAACGGTTACTGCCTATTCGCTTTTGATTTGACACCTGATTTATCGGCGAGTGATGGTAGTCATTGGAATTTGATAAAAAATGGTAATGTACGAATTGATGTTAGATTCGACGACCCGCTAGAGGGCGCTGTAAATTGTATAATTTATGCTGAATACGACAATTTGCTCGAAATTGACTCGTCGAGACAGGTTGTCGTGGATTATAGCGGTTAAGTAGTAGTGGTGGGGATATAGTTCTCGCTATTTAAGTGGAGCAAAGCCATCTTTATCATCTCAGTCGGCGAGCAACTTTAATTGCAAACAGTATGGACGTGGTGATTGACGTGCAGTTTTTAAAGGACAACAAAAACCGTTTGGAGGTGGCTGTACTTGCTATTCATAAAAACTTTATCGCTCATTGGATTGTGGCGCCTCCTTGTAATTTAAGACGCTTACCTAAAAATGCTTTGAGACAGAACAATTGGGTGACACTGAATCATCATGGTCTGGAGTGGTACGAAGGTGATATATCGATAAAAAGATTATACAAAAATTTGGAAGATATTTGCAAGCATTGTCGTGTAATTTTCGTGCGAGGTCAAGAAAAGCTTGAACTACTTTCCAGGGTCACCACCTGTAAGATTGAAAATTTAGAAAAACAAGATTGTCCAGCTTTTAGAAATTTGAATTTCAGCAGTGTACAGTGTATGCATCATTACATAAAATCATCGTATTCAAATTACGTGTGTGCTCTAAATAACGCTGCTAATCTGAAACAGTGGCTACTGAAACTTAACCCCAGCGTAAAATCGCTGATTGTGGAAGAATTTTTCGAAATTCTCCGCAATGAATTCAAAAGAGATTGTTCGATATCTGATGAGGATCAAGTTTCACGCAGTAGGCGTTTATCCAGTGGATCGGATTCCTCTGATGTGGGTGAAACCTTGTGCGCTTGTGCCTAATACGTAAAATTATAACCAGCGTGGTGCGCACTGGGTTGCCATATACGTTGATAAGTATGGCACAGGTGTGTACTTTGATAGTCTTGGTAAGCCGCCACAAATTCAACAACATTTACGACGTATTCAGCAAAATTGTAAAAAATTTAGATAGAATAATGAACGCTTACAAAGCGAATATTTCAATGTTTGTGGTCATTATTGTATCATGTTTCTGTATTATATGTCTACCGGATTGGGTTTCAAGAAATTCTTGGAAAATTTCTCGCAGAATTTGCAAAAAATTATGGTATAGTAAAGAATTTCATAGAAAAAACTTGCTATGCATAATTTGATACTTGACTGTCTCTGATTGGTTGCACGCCACCTTTTTTACGACACCCCCACCAATTTTACAGTATAAAAGAAGTGGTATCCACTTGGTCTAGCCACAGTTGTGTGTGATCGACGGTGACAGCAGTAACAAGCAAGAAAACCTAACCAAGATGGCTGGTCAAAAGAGAAGCCTGGAGCAGACATTTGGTAATGACTTGGCATATTTAATAAAACAAAATAGCAAGAAAAATTATTGGCAGCAGGTTCTGCCAATGGTCTACGGGCTGAACAGCTCTTTTGGAAAAATTATCCAGGTAGGCCTGGAGAATATAGGCGGCGAAGGCAAAAAGGAGTTTGCACCCGTGGTACGCTTCTGTGGAGCCAATTTTCAAGGTCTACCTCTGTCACTAGACTGTTGGGAGGCGTTGAAGGAGGAATTTGATAAAATTGAAGATTTTTTCACTTGCTATAATGAGGAATCTATGCTGGATCAGCGGCTATCTATTCCAGGATACACTATCCGTTTTATGATTAGTTTTCACGAGAGAGCTTTTGAATTGGTACCCAATGACGCACAACCAGAAGGAAAGGAGTGTGGTGGACCGCCGAAAAAATATGGTCGATTTAATCGGTCACTAGTATTTAAACGTGTCACGTTTGAACGTTTAAAAGATTTATCAAAATGTATAGATTATAGAATTAGATATTTAAATACTGTTGCAAAATCTGTGGATTATATATTACGAGAAATGGTTGCAAATATGAAAAATGTATTAGAAAAAAGTCAGGAATCTCAATATGTATACTTTACTTCTAGCGATATAAAAAACACAATGTCTAGTTTTAATGATAATTGTGTAAATGATCTCATCGAATTATTAAAAAAGAATAATCTAGTTTTAGGAAAAGAAGATTTGCTTATAATTATACACGAATTTATTATTTATCATATGTACACACTAGTTAATTGTATGAATTCTACGTTGTAATGTTTTATTATTAATAATAAATGTTGTTAAACTTTAAAACGTGAGTATTTCATTTACCTCGTTCATTACCAATTCTTCAACCTTCATACACACAGTAATATTACAAATTATATATTTCATGATTCAATATAAAATTTTTATTATTTTAGTATTTAAAAGTATTTAGTTGCAAATTAAAATCTTTTAAATTAATATTTTATGATTCAATATAAATTTTAATAATCAAAAAGTATCATGTTACATATTAAAATATTTAAAATTTTTAAATATCGATTAAAATATTTTTCATCCCCACTCTAAATTTAGGGGTCAGTGACCCTTCAGTTTATCCTCACTCTAAATTTCTAGGTGGGGATAAGTGACCCTCCTGTTGTTCGGGTACCATGCCTAACAAGCCCCTACTTCACCTTCTCAGAGTTCATTGACTCACCGGTCAGTAACCTTTGGGGTGGTGGAGTGGGGGTTTGTTTTGACGGTCCATGGTGCCCCTATAACTACTATTGTTATTTTCGCGCGTTAAAATTTGAAGTTAAATTTCGATATCTGTTGACTCTCGAATTGTTTTCGCAAAAGCGCCGTTACAGTTTTTCAGTTTGCTTTCGCCCGTCGAAGACGTCACGCGTGATCACACATATTGAGACAAAAAGGGTTATTAAATTTACACGTGCTCATAACGATTAATAGTACCGAAAAAAATGTACTTTGTATAGTGTGTTCATGTTATTTGTTTATAACTGATAAATAAACTATAAAAAAAAATAGTGGTCTCCTTTGTGTATTTATTTTATGTGCTTATGTATCTGTATTTTTTTTCTTCTATCCAGTGAATTGCTGGGATTTCTGTTTGAGTGTAAAAATGAAATAAAAATTGACTAATTGACTAACAATGAGAGTACCCGACCTCCGGTAAACGGATTTGGCTAAAATTGCAGAATATGATTTTCTGATGAAAAAAAATTCACCCCTTTCTTTTCGTTTCTTTGAATAGACCCTATAGACGGAGATATAGACATTTTTTCGAAAATATAATAAAAAGGAGCATTTATAAGATCTTGAAATCTAAACAAATTAAGACTCTTATAAAAAAATGTATGAAAAAAATAAAGTACAGATTCAATGCTTTAATTTCAGCTCTGTTGCACTGAAAAAGCTTGTGTGGTTCAAAAGTTATGCCTAATTAAAAATTACTACATATTTGTTAATATTTTTAGCATGTAATATATCATCAATTTTTTACACTATTTCATTAGTATATTTTAATCGTCTGTAACTTTTGAACCACAGAAGCTTTTTTAATGTAACAAAACGTAATTTTTATTTACGTATTTTACATCAATTTTTTACACTATTTCATTAGTATATTTTAATCGTCTGTAACTTTTGAACCACAGAAGCTTTTTTAATGTAACAAAACGTAAATTGAAGCATTCAATCTATACTTTATTTTATTTCATACATTTTTTATTAGAGTCTTAATTTGTTTAGTTATTCAAGATATGATAAATGCTCCTTTTTATTATATTTTCAAAAAAATTACTATATCTCCGTATATGGGGCCTATTCAAGAAAAGAAAAAACAGGGGTTTATTTTTTTTCATCAGAAGATCATATTCTGCAGTTTCAGTCAAATCTGTTTCCTGAAGGTCGGGTACTCTCCTTGTAAGTGTTATACAATACTTAATAGTATGAAAAAATATATTTATACATCAGTTAATAGTGAATATTTTTAATAATTTTGCATGATAAGTTGATATTAACAGTAACTTATTTGTAACTATATCACTATAACATATTCATTTCTCTTCAAAAAATAAAAAATAAATGAAATAAATATGTTTTCTTAAAATTCACATTTTTTTCAACTTTAAACACATTTTTTGTAAAAAAAAAAAGTAAGAAAAATTTTAACAATTTGTTTGGAGACCCTTTGTGTTTTTTCATGTTGTTTGAATTGGCTTACTGTGTGTTTTCAGAGCTAAGTAAGGTTAATTCATGTGAAATCTATTTATTAGAACTCATAGTACATTAAAGTATAATATTCGAAAAATATTGTGTAATATTTTCAGAAATATTAAAAAATACGGTAATAACAGCAATAATCCAGAATTGTCTCAAAAAAAAGTTGAATTGCAGTGCCCCTTATAACTCAGTGTTAGATCAACTGAAATAACAAAAATTAAAGTACTTCTGTTTGCTAATCACTTTCCTTAGATAACACTGGCAGTTTTTCGAAATTTCAATTTTTCACTTTTCAGAAACACTTTGAAAGAAAAAACGCCATTTTTGCGAAAAAAATCTGCTAATTTGTTATTATAAAATAAAAAATATTAACAAATTTGTAAAAAATTTCCAGCGTCACCTCGTAAATTATGCACGGAAATAATGTTCAAAACTTCAAAAAGATCGGTACAGTAGTTTTGAGGTTATGAGGGACACCAACTGAAAACGTAAGTTGTGGGGAAAATGCTCTACAGTTTCAAACACTAAAACTTTTGGAATAAAATCTTCATTAGCCAGTTTTATCGGTTTACTTTACACTGAATCATCGATGCCAGGTCCATAAAGGATGTTGCTATCATCCATGATGTTTAAAGCAGAAAAATGCAAAAAAAAATTCGCTCTCAAGTGTTAATTGTGAAATGAAAGTCATTTATGATATTATTATTTTGTGTTCTATGTGTGATTCATTGTATTGGGATCTTGCTGTTTTTTTTCTTTCATTGAAAATTAAAAAAGGATGGTTGGAACAGTTGGAAATGTCGAAAGAAGAACATAGAAAAATCTTTAAAATACCTAAATCCAGGGTTAAGTTCACTTTTTTTTAAATAAAATTGGAAAAAGTGGCACAGTATACGATCGCGAGTTTCTTTTGATAAGGAAAAGAAAACGTTTATTTTTATTTCTTACTATATTGAAACCATTGAGTTTCAATTTTTAGACACCGGAATTTGTCAAGCATTTTTACACTGTGTAGAAAAATGTGAGCATGCGAGTACATTGAAATCTTGTTTACATGTCTCATATTAAGATTACAATATTAAATATATTTTTGTTAAAAAGCGCATATTATTCGCTATTATTTTATGACATTTGCAATCTTTTTTAAAGATTATAAATAAAGTTTGCACTTATGCCATGAATTGTATTATATTATCTCCATTGATATAGGTACGAATTCATTAAAAAAATTAATTATTTTATATAATTACATTTTTATTCTTACTTTAAGAGGAGGTCACGTATCTCTGTCCTTTTCTAATCAAATAATTAATTTTTAGCTAAAAATAATAACTTTAGCAAAAAATAAAGAGAAAGCCGCATCTCGTATAAGGAAAAGCAAAATTTTCTCTAATAAAAAAAAATTAATTTTATTGCTTTGATTTCAAGAAAACCTTGAAAAACCAAATTGTTTACTCTAACCTCTGTGTTTTAAGTTTTTCAAGGTTTTCTTGGAAACGAAGCGATAAAATCAATTTTTTCTCATCAATGAAGATATTGCTTTTTTTGATACAAAATGCGGCTTTCTCTTAATTTTTTCCTAAAATTATTAGTTTTTGTAATAAAATCAATTCTTTGATTAGAAAAAGACAGATATACTCGACCTCCTCTTAAGGGAGTATCCTCGATACGAAGTTAGTCAGTTAAGAAAACAGTCGAACTTATCATTAACAGTTATGGATTTGGCAACGTCCCTAAAACTCTAGAATTAAATATTGTTTTATAAAGTTTATATTATAATAAATATATCAATATATTATTAAATCATAAAAAAGGATATAAAAGTATTTTAGAATTTTCCCAGAATTTTTTTATGATTTTTTCTCAGGAAAAAAAATTTATAGAACTTTTAGGACTCATAATACCCACGGTGTATTAAAATTTTACATTATCCACGAAAGGTGAAATACATTATGTAACTATTGTACCAAATGCACGATACTGACACATTACTATTTATTCTCACGATAACGAAAAAATTCTTATACTTTCAATAGTTTGATAATTCATTTTAAAATGATTGTGAAAGTTATATCTATTAAAAAAAACTTTTCTTATTAGAGTTTATATAAACATTTGAATTAAAAATTAATTAAAATTTAGACCTTTGGCAGGACAAACATACTGAAGTCCTCCGTTGCTAATTAGTATTGCAATGATTGCATAAATACAGCGACGTTAGATAAAAAATTTAAAAATATATACAATAATAAACTTATTATGACTTACATTTTTGCGTATTAATTTTTGAGGATAAAGTTTTTTTATTCAAAATTTTTTCTTATTGAAAACGATGCACTGTGGTATTCAGGATTCGCGCCTTACCAAAGTTCGTAAAGAAAACGCAACGTTGCCATGTGTCAAAATGATTACCGTTAATTGTAAGGTTACAAGAGACAATAATTTTTTGCTCTTCTTACAGACTCTGAATGATACTTTTTAAAAATGATATAGGTCCGGAATAAATTTCTACATATTATAGAATTTTTTCAGAATTTTTTCATTTTGCATAATTACAAAAGAAGGCAAAATGTGTATCCCCCCATAAGATCACATGTTATTTTCAAACTGCAATTTCTCATGTTTAAAGCTCTGAAGGGTCACGAAATTTTAACCATAGCTTTATTACACCTAAATATGCCTGTATGTCAATTATCAAAAGATTCTCAATTTAAATTCTATTACTGAGGGTACTCCCTTAAAAGTATAATGATGTTAACCTTTTTATATTTGCACTAAAAAATTAAAACCTAAAAATGAATTTACTAAGATACCACTGATAATAAACAATATCAACACCACATAATATTTTGCCAACAGTGATAATTAAACGAGTTTTAAGGTTATCGATGATATTAATGACTATATATTATCAAAGGTTTTGGATTCATTATCTTAACCTTACACAAATTATAATTCGAATATTTTGCCCTAATGTTTTATCGAAAGATCTTAAACTACGATAATAATTATAACAAACAATTTAATATCGAATCAATTTTTATTATACAATGTTATTCTAGACTCGAATTCATAGTCATGACTTGAGTATTGAGTATCACTTGGAACTTAAGTATCGTTACTTGAGTATCAGCTGTTACTTTAATTGAGTGTGACATCTTTACCAACGACTATCATATCTGTGTGATTCTATATTTCATATAAAAAAAATGAAGTAACAGCTGATACTCGAGTAACGATACTTAAGTTCCAAGTGATACTCAATACTCAAGTCATGATTATGAATTGAAGCCTAATATTGTAATATAGCACATGAAATAATATTATCTTAAACTACAATTTCGTTAGAAATAAATCTTTGCCTAATGTATAAAATTAATAAATATAGAATTTTATTTTTTATACTAATAATATTCGTAATACTGTTTCAATACTAATATTCGTTATTTTATTTACAAAATATTCTACATGTTACTTTTCTTTAGTGATAAAATGGCGTTTAACATAATGTTTTTTTATGGCTCGAATTCATAGACCCAACTCAAGTCTAAGGCTAGAAGTTATGATCGTTACTTAGTTCTCAAGTATTCTTATTTTCGACTATCAAAAAAAGAAAAACTTTTAAAAACTGATTTTCTTGGCGCACTTTTAATTTTAAAACATTTTTCAAATTTTTAAAAAAATTTCTATTTTTCATTTTTTTTCTATTTTGCGAAAACCAATTGATAGATTTGCTCCAAAATTTGGATGCAAGCTATTCGCTACTGTCTAAAGAAAACAAGCTTTGGAAATCTAATTTTCTCAGAGCAGTTTTAATTTTAGAGCATTTTGAATATTTTCAAAAAAAATTTTATTTTTCATTTATCTTCTATTTTGCGTAATCCATATTATAAATTTTCTCCAAAATTTTTGTACAATCAATCCGCTATTGTCTGAAAAAAATAAGCTTTTAAAAACTAATTTTCTTAGTGTGGTTAAAATTATAGAGAATTTAAAAAATTTTTTAAAAAATTTCGATTCCTTATTTTTTATTTTTTTCATTTTACGTAAAGTACTCGATAGGTTTGTTCTAAAATTTGCAGGGAAATTATTTGCAACTGCCAAAAGAAGGGAAATTTTCAAAAATGTTATGGTTTGATAAAGCTGCACAAAAGTGATAAGTCCATGAGAATTATAGTATCCACCATTGGCTCACCCACTTATCAAATTGCTAAAATTTTTGCAATGTTTATTTCTAAATATATTCCTCATAACAATCACACTCTAAAAAACAGTTATAAATTGATTGATGATTTAAAGAATTTAAAAATACCTAAAGATAGTTCACTCTTTAGCATTGATGTTGTTGCTTTATATAACAACGTCCACATAGGTGCTATTTCCGCTTCAATTGAGAGAAGATGGTCTTATTTGTATAAACACACTGATTTGTCTCTTCGTGAGTTTCTTGATGTAATAAGTTTTATCATGAATAATAATTATTTTACCTTTGATGGTGAATTTTACAAGCAAATATTTGGTTGTGCTATGGGAAGCCCATTAAGTCCTATTCTTGCTGAAATTGTCATGCAAGATGTTGAACTTCATAGTTTTGAAGGTCTAAAGGATTCCATTTTGTTTTACAGAAGATATGTCGATGATAGTTTAATTTGTGCTAGGAGTAGTGACATTGACAAGATTCTTACTGCTTTTAATTCTGTTGATCAGCACATACAACACACGTTGGAAAAACCTGTAAACGGCACCTTGCACTTCTTAGATGTCAACATTGATTTCAATGATAAAAGCAACATCACTACGGATTGGTATCTCAAGGACACTCACTCGGGACAATACTTGAACTTCCATTCTCATGGACCTATTTCTCAAAAGATTGGCATAGTGTTTTCGTTGGTGGATAAAGTTCTCAAACTCTCAGACACAAGGTTTCATGTGAAGAATTTCAATATTATTAGAAGGATGCTTATTGGCAACAATTACCCAATAGAGTTTATAAATAAGTATATTGACAAAAGAATTATCCAAAATAAACATAGTCACCACAATTTAAATGATAAATATCATTCAGAGTCCAATAATATAATTGTATTTCCTTATTCAAGGTCCCATGAATTTGCATTTAAAAACATATGTAAAAAATTCAATTTTAAATTAATTTTTAGTCTTAACAACAAAATTAAATGCAATTCACAATTGGGTAAGGATATCACAAAAAAATCATTAAAAAATAATGTTGTATATAAAATAAACTGCAATGATTGTAATGGTTGTTACATTGGGCAGACCGGTAGAACTCTTGAAACTCGAATTAAGGAGCATAGGTCTGATTGTTTGCATAAACGTGAAAGATCGGCCCTTTATACTCATGTTTTAAACACCGGTCATAGTATGAATTTTGATATTAATAATGTTAAAATCCTTGATAATAAGTGCAATTACTATAAAAGATTGGTATCTGAAATGATTAATATACACATTCACAAAAATAATATCAATAGAATGTTTGATACACAAAAGTTGTTAACTGTTTTTAAAGATTATATTGATGGTGACTTTAGGATTGAGAATCGGAGTTGATAATGTTTCTTATTTTGACATGTGATGTTTTTGTGTGTATATGTACATGTGTGTGTGTATATATACATATATATATATATATATATATATATATATATATATATATATATATATATATATATGTATATAATTATATTAGTATTCATTAGTTTACTATAATTAATCTTTCAAATTGTTCTTTACGCTTTCTCTTTTATTCTTATTCTTTTTATAATTAATACATTCAATTCAAAGTACATACACGCATGTGCTAATGGGTACATACGACAACAGCGCACTACTACATAAATATCTTTTAACTTGGTAGCTCACAATTGTGTTATCCTCCTTATGATTTCTGTTTAACTATTGTTGTGAAAGACTTCACTGCTTCTTGTTTGATCGTGTTTCTTTATAGCTTATTTATAGTATAGACTGAAACCTATACTACTTAATGGTTTCTATTATTAATTGTTTAAATAGCAATGTTTATTGTAAAATTGTTTTTTAATGGATTTTATAATATTTATTATTGGTTTTGGAGAGTTGAAAGGTTACAATTAAGACTTTTATATTTTAATTGTCATTGATTTTTTAAATTTTATCAAGTAAAAAAATTATATGTATTTATATGTTATGTTTCAGGAAAAGAAGTTTACTCATAGTTATGTAAATTAATTTAAATCAATTTTTGCACTTGAAAAGGGTCATCAAAAATATGACTGAAACGTTGTATGATTAACCAGCAATAAAAAAGTATTATTGACAGTTAATAGTTGTTTGTATCATTATTAAAGGAATTATTTACACTGTCGTTAAACTCTACTAATGAATAATAAGTTACTTACTTTTCTCAAAAACAAACCGGTAGATATTTTTTTTCTTGTGCATAGATGTTCATAATAATAATATCTATTGCGCTCGACCTTTAATTTGAAGATACACCGATTAAAACTTGAGTAAATAACAGAAATGCCAATTAGACAAGGACAGCCTGCTCTTAATACGTGTCTCTAATATTGGGAAATACTCATATGTAAAGTGTCTATCCATGGTCAAGCCACTATAGTGGCTTTTCCGTCCCTTTAACGTTAAAAAAATTTTTGTTCTACAATATAATAATATTTTTAGGCTAGATGTATTGGAGTAGGATTTGATATCGTGTACAGATACTAAATGTTCATGGAAAGTACCTCATACAAAGTCCATGGGAAAATATGCTTCATGTCGATTATTCAATCATGATTGCTTTGCTAAATCAAAAGAGAAATATTCTGTTAAGCTCAGCGAAGCAGATAGAAATAAGATTAATAATCTTCTTGTGAAGGAGAATCAAACGTCAGCTTTGTACAAACTTAAGTACGGATAAATTCTGAAGATAATGTTATTTTTTCATTAATTAAATTCATGCGGGAATTTGATCAAACAAGCATGTAACATTTATAAATTTGTATTTTTGAATCAATTTTATTCAAAAACTATTTATAACTGATCTTTACTTTGAAAAAAAGACTATTTATAACTGAATTTTATTTTAATACGTATATATGTATAATAGGTCAATTAAATTACTTATGAACTATATTTATTAGGTGTGGAAGACATGAACTTTGAGTAATAGAAGAAACTAATGACAATGAAATTGATTTTAATCAAATTAAAAGGATTTTTAGTATTTAACCATCTGATATTATGCAAAAGTTATTGCTTACTGCTCCTTATAAATCAAACAAAGAGTGCTGTGAATAAATTTTAAAAACTTTACAAGTAAATTGTCAAAACGTTTGTGAGGAAACTTCAATAAGTAAAAAAGAATGGAAAAAACAAACGCAGTTTCGTATTACTGGTTCAAGATGTTATGGTCTATATACATACACAAGGAACAAAACACCAGATTGAAATAAAAAATCAATACACTATTTTTATCCAAAACCATTTAAAATAATGGCTGCGATGAAGCATGGTGTTGAATATGAAGCATCAGCTAGAGCTGCTTATGAGAATATAACAAAAGCAAAAATTGTAGAAGTAGGTTTAGTAGTTTCAGACATCAATTCAAGACTTCTAAGTTAATTGAAATAAAATGTTCATTTGCTGAAAAAACTATAACTGTACAACATATTTTAAATTCATTAAACTTTTTAGAGAAAAATCACACGCTAAAAATTAAACACAAATATTATGCTCAGATTCAGTTTGGAATGTCAATGCTAAATTTAAAGGAATCTGATTTTATTGTGTACGCTTCTGTCGATAGTAGTTTTTTAGTAATAACAGTTCCATTCGATGAAAGTTTCACAAGTCAAATGCTCATAGCTTTGAAAAATATTTATTATAATACAATGCTTCATTGTGTTTCTCGAAAAAATGTGAAAATAAAATGAATAGATTCAAATAATTTATTTTTTTATATTTATTGTAAATCCTTTTATATTTAACAATTTCTATACAAGTATATGTAATCTATACAAAATTAGTTATTAAATTTATCATCTTTAAAAATAGGATTGCCTAAATTTACTATGGTACATATGATAGACATTATTTTTTCACACTTTGGACCAAGGCATGAGGACATGGAACTACCAAATATTTGAAATACTATTATTCTTTGATTTAGTCTCTCTACATGGACTCAGGCACTTAAATTTCTGCACATTCAGTTGCATCAAACTCAGAGAATTGATTTTGATTTTTAAGAAAAGGTGGTCTTATAAGTTTAACATTATTATCATGACATACTTCATCGATTAAGAATCCTTTATCGACCATGATTGATGCATTTTTTCAATTTTTTCTATTAAAAGACTTTGCTCGAAGATGGCCTTATCAGATGCTCTGCCACCTTGCTTACAAATGAGATTATTCCACCCGGTGTTACTCCAGTCATAAAGGGTACCCCCCGTTAAGATAGTCAATTTTGCCCTGTTCCTGAAATTTTTGTTTGACCTTGTAACTTTGTCTTAGATAAAAAATCAATAGTTTTTGTCATATTTGTAGACCGCGACCCCCTCCCCCTGTCCACGGCATGAAAAAAATGACTTTTTCACTATTTATTTTTTTTCTCCGAATCTAGACGGTAAAAAAATGCCAAAAAAATCGTGCTTATCGGTTAACTGTATATAAATCTTGTAGAATTTTTTCATAAAAATTTGATGATGCTATATAACCTAAGAAGATGGAAAAAAATTAAAACCCTTCCCATTTTCACGGAAAATGCGGTACATGGCCGATTCTTGCAAAAGAACTTGTATTTTGTTTAAAAGTACTTACCTGATTTTTTTTAGATGTATCCTGGAGGTGCGCCATAGTTAAAGATGCAAAAAACTCATTTATTCGATGTTTTTGGCTGATTTTAGCTCATTTGCAGACTTTGTATTATTATTTATACTATGAAATTATATTCTAGAACTTTATTTATGAATTAAATTATGCAATCAAGTCAGAAAAATAAGATTTAAAAACATTCGCATCATATTTTTGCACGAATCCACATTTTAGATTAGGTATTTAAACACTTCTTTCATGATTTTTTTGATATTTCACTACTTTACATGTGATAAAATCTTTCAAATATTATATTGCTTTAATAAAATGAAATGTTTTGATAAATTAGTCATTTCACAGGTACAGCTATATTAAGTTCGGTCAAAATATCAGATTACATATGAGTTAATGAATTTATATTTCGTAAGTAAAACTTATCAACACAAACAGAATCATGATTTAATAATATGAACCTTGACTTTGACATTTTTAACACTACGTAATTTAAATCTGCACTTAAATCACACTTTTGCGAGAGCTATGTGGTCTATTTGTACACTGTAAAAAAATGTAAGCATGCGAGTACATTGAAATCTTGTTTACATGTCTCATATTAATATTACAATATTAAATATATTTCTGTTGAAAAGCGTATATTATTCGCAATTATTTTATGAAATTTGCAATCGTTTTAAGACGAGGTCACGTATCTCTGTCTTTTTCTAATCAAAGAAATGATTTTTTTACAAAAACTAATAAATTTATCAAAAAATGAAGAGAAAGCCGCATCGTGTATCAAAAAAAGCAATATTTTCTTCTATAAGAAAAAATTAATTTTATTGCTTCGTTCTCAAGAAAACCTTGAAAAACCAAATTGTCCACCCTAACCTCTATGATTAAAGTTTTTCAAGGTTTTTTTGAAAACGAAGCAATAAAATTAATTCTTTCTTATCAAAGAAAATATTGCTTTTTTTATTACGAGATGCGGCTTTCTCTTTATTTTTTGCTAAAGTTATTAGTTTCTGTAAAAAACTCAATTCTTTGATTAGAAAAGGACAGAGATACGTGACCTTCTCTTAAAGACTATAAATAAAGTTTGCACTTATGCCATGAATTGTATTATATTATCTCCATTGACATAGGTACGAATTCAGTAACGTAACTCAAGTAACAATCGTTAGGCTGGAAGTTATAGTCTTTACTCAGTTCTCAGATATTCTATGTTCTTCTCACCCTTTTTCCATGATAAAAACAAGGATAAAATAATTGAGAACTCAGTAACGACTATAACTTCTAGCCTTAGACTTGAGTTGGGTCTAAGAATTCGAGCCATAAAAACAAATGTGGCAGTCGTGGGACTGTCCGACAGAAGTGATAACTTCAATTATTGTAAGTTGAAATTATTGGACATAAAATTTTTTTTTAAATGTACCGTTACTTAAATATTATTATTATAAATATAGTGATCTTAAAAAATACCCTTATGAAAAAGATCTGTAGATAAAACTGTAGATAAAATCTGTAGAGTATCTACAGAAAGCATACGGAAAAATACCCTACTGAAAAATATATATGAGATCTCATATGAGATTTTGGCACGAGAACTCATATGAGATCTCATATGAGATCTCATATGAGATCTCATTTATATTTTACATTTTCAACCCTACTAAAAAATATATTTGAGATCTCATATGAGATCTCACATGCGATCTCATATGAGTTCTCGCATGAGATCACACATTACAATCTCATATGAGATCTCATATGAGATCTCGTATGAGTTCTCATATATACTTTATATTTTTAACCCCTACCGAAATATCTATATGAGATCTCATATGAGATCGCATATGAGATCTCATATGAGATCTCATATAGATTTTTCAGTCGGGGTTGAAAATATAAAGTATATATGAGATCACATATGGGATTGTAATATGAGATCTCATTTATATTTCTTAGTAGGGTTGAAAATAGAAAATATATATGAGATCTCATACGCACTACTCCATCATTTTCTCTACAGAAAATCCTGCAACGATGCCTCAGAATTTCTCGTAGGTTTTCTGTATATATTTTGCAGATTTTCCTGTACTGATACCTCATATTTTTCCGTATGCTTTCTGTAGATATTCTACAGATATTCTGCAGATTTTCTGAAAATTTCCCTACAGATTTATCTACAGTTTTATCTACAGATCTTTTTCATAAGGGTATTAAGACTCAAAGAAGATTTCTGATAAATAATTATTTAATTATATTTTTAAAAAACAAATTGAAATAAATATTAAATATAAATTTGTAGTTATTTACAAAACATCATTTAACTAAAATAATTAACATTCATAAATATTAACACTTGGTTCATCTACATTTTCACTATTATCATTAGATTCTATAAGAGTAACAATTGATTTATGGTAGCAATAATAAGAAATACAATTTTTACATTGTATATTATCCAAGAATCTTGCAAAAATTGCAGTGGGCTCTAACGAAAAGTAGGGCATTTGAAAAGCGGCCACGAAAACTAGCACATTTGGCTATTTAGTCATCGTAAGATATCGCTAACATGTATTATTGTTCATAGGACAGTGATGAGATGTGCTACTTTTCGTGGGACAATTTGAATTACTCTTAGCGGCAAAGGGTGCGAATAGTGCTACTCTTCGCCGCAACAGTGAATCGTGCTAGTTTTCGACTGAGAATTGAAATGTGTTTCGTTAGAGGCGACGATATAATATATATATATATATATATATATATATATATATATATATCTTTCTCTTACCGATATTCTTTGACACCACAGGGTGAATACAATAGCTGCACTGTACTCACTGAGTCTATTTGAATGACTTTTCTTTTTTAAACTCAAGTAAATATTTTTAACTAATTTATTTGCAATAATCGAAATTTCATAATTAGCAATTTTTATTCCAATGTAAGAGCTTATCTACGAAGTTTAACAAATTTGAATAAAATAAATCGGACGATTTTTCATGAAATAAAATAAATAATTATTTGACATAATTTATGTAAAAATTGAACGATTTTTGCAAATAAAAATTCGCGGTGAAGCTCTCGAAGTAAGAAATGCAAATATTTAATGATAAATCTTTTATTTTATATTGCAAATTATTTGAAAATTTTAGTTAACTATGATTGAAAAAGGTTCGACATAAAAACTCCAAAAGTTATCGGGTATCATTTTCGTATACTTCAGTCGTACCTACGAGTTGAATATGTGCCTTCTCTCTCACACACACATACACACCCATATATATATATATATATATATATAAATGAAATAAACATGCATTTTCTATATGTATTTTTTTTAACCACACTAATATTCAGGCCTTAGTTTTTTTTGTTTACATATTTAAGTTTTACGAGCTCAAAATTTAAGATTTACGAGCTGAAATTTTTGTCTGAATTCCTAAGCCACTCACCGTCCTCGAGTATCAGCTGTTACTTCAATTTTTTTATATGAAATATAAAATCACACAGATATGATAGTCGTTGGTAAAGATGTCACACTCAATTAAAGTAACAGCTGTTACTCAAGTAACGATACTTAAGTTCCAAGTGATACTCAATACTCAAGTCATGACTATGAATTCGAGCCTAGAATAACATTGTATAATAAAAATTGATTCGATATTAAATTGTTTGTTATAATTATTATTGTAGTTTAAGATCTTTCGATAAAACATTAGGGCAAAATATTCGAATTATAATTTGTGTAAGGTTAAGATAATAAATCCAAAACCTTTGATAATATATAGTCATTAATATCATCGATAACCTTAAAACTCGTTTAATTATCACTGTTGGCAAAATATTATGTGGTGTTCATATTGTTTATTATCAGTGGTATCTTAGTAAATTCATTTTTAGGTTTTAATTTTTTAGTGCAAATATAAAAAGGACATCATTATACTTTTAAAGTAAGAATAAAAATGTAATTATATAAAATAATCAATTTTTTACTGAATTCGTACCTATATTAATGGAGATAATATAATACAATTCATGGCATAAGTGCAAACTTTATTTATAATCTTTAAAAAAGATTGCAAATGTCATAAAATAATAGCGAATAATATGCGCTTTTTAACAAAAATATATTTAATATTGTAATTTTAATATGAGACATGTAAACAAGATTTCAATGTACTCGCATGCTCACATTTTTCTACACAGTGTAAAAATAGACCACATAGCTCTCGCAAAAGTGTGACTTAAGTGCAGATTTAGATTACATAGTGTGAAAAATGTCAAAGTCAAGGTTCATATTATTAAATCATGATTCTGTTTGTATTGATAAGTTTTACTTACGAAATATAAATTCATTAACTCATATGTAATCTGATATTTTGACCGTACTTAATATACCTGTACCTGTGAAATGACTTATTTATCAAAACATTTTATTTTTTTAAAGTAATATAATATTTAAAAGATTTTATCGCATGTAAAGTAGTGAAATATCAACAAAATTATGAAAGAAGTGTTTAAATACCTAATCTAAAATGTGTATTCGTGCAAAAATATGATGCGAATGTTTGTAAATCTTATTTTTCTGACTTGATTGCATAATTTAATTCATAAGTAAAGTTCTAGAATATAATTTCATAGTATAAATAATAATACAAAGTCTGCAAATGAGCTAAAATCAGTCAAAAACGTCGAAAAATGAGTTTTTTTGCATTTTTCACTATGGCGCACCTCCAGGATATATCTGAAAAAAATCAGGCAAGTACTTTTGAACAGAATACGAGTTATTTTGCAAGAATTAGCCCTGTACCGCATTTCTCGTAGAAATGGGAAGGGTTTTAATTTTTTTCCATCTTTTTAGGTTATATAGCATCATCAAATCTTTATGAAAAAATTCTACAAGATTTGTATATATTTAAACTATAAGCACGATTTTCTTGGCGTTTTTTTACTATCTAGATTCGGAGAAAAAAAATAAATAGTGAAAAAGTCATTTTTTTAATGCTGTGACAGGGGGGGGGGTCGTGGTCGGCAAATATGACAAAAACTATTTATTTTCGATCTTAAACAAAGTTACAAGATCAAACAAAAATTTCAGGAACAGGGCAAATTTGACTATCTTATCGGGGGGTACCCTTTAACAGAGTTTGCACTTTTATAATTAGAATATGTTAGTATTTGACAACATAAGTTTTTTGGCTTTTGTATTTTTATTTTAGTACAGTCTAGAACTATCTGAGAACTAGAATATTTAGCCAACACAATGGCATATTCCTTGAAATTTTATCAACTGATGGAAAGTAAACAAAAGGCTCCAAAATTTCATTTAAATATCTAATGCACCACATTTAATATTTGAGCAATATCTTATAGTTACAGTTGGAATCAGTAGGCACAAAAACGAGTAACTTGAATTTTGTTTTAGCTTAATCGATGTTAATAAACATTTATCTCGAATATTTAATACACTACCATACTGTTTTAAATGTGACACAGCTATTTCAACAGCCTTTACAATACTATTAAATAATTGAAAACTTTGAATGCCAGTGGCTGTACTTAATTGTTTATCTGTTTTTAAAAATTAAAAAAAATTCTCAGTGAAATCTACTTGAATACTAAGGTCACTCATAAACTTTTCTTGATCAATTTTCCGGAGTTTATCAGCTTCTTCATCAATATGTTCATGTGCTTTTTTATAAATATTTACAGTGATATTATCAAAAACCTTATTGTTTTCATTTATTTTTATTCTTTCCAAACGTTTTTCTAATCTACTTTTTCTTTCATCAATTTTAAAAAAGTCAATTTTTATTTTTATTTTGATAAAGAATTTATCTTTATTTAAGTTCTACAAAGTTCTATATTGATATTTTATTTCCTTTTGACTTTATAAGGAAACCAGTGGCTCATAGTTATTCATGTAACTTTTTTTAAATTTGAATTCGCATTCCGCGCTTCCATGGTGATTTGTACCGTTTTGTCCCTTTTACTGTCAGTCTCACCTAATTGTATTCACAGACAATTGGTTTGTGGTTAGTTTGTTTATTTAAATTGTATTTAAAAAAATATTAGTTGCTTTTGTGTTTTCATTTTATATAGAATAATTAGTTTTGAATGAATTGCGCATTAATAAATTATTTCATATTTTTTTATGTACGTTAAAATTCTGAGTTTACATAAACATATATTAAATTAAAAGTGCAAAAAATTTAAGTTAATATTGAGTTTAATAAGCTCAAACAGTGTCAAATAATCAAAGAGAATGCAGATTTTTGAGTTTCTTGGTATAAGTAAAAAAATTTCCCTGAAATTATGAAAAATAAGCCCTCCGCTAATTCTTTTAAACTGAGAAGAACAGAATTTTCAAGATCTAAGACAGAAAATAGAATTGTTAACATGAACATTCTATCTCCGGAGTTGGAAAAATTATGTGTTGCAGTGTGTACCAGATAAAATTGATTGAATCATCTTTTCGAGGATTAGGATTCAAAATTATTCTGACTTATGATTCTTGTGATGAACAAGCCGTCCCGGTCAAAAAACGTTAGCCATAAAATATAGCTAAAAAAGTAGTTAAATATATAGCTGTATCGTGCCGTATTTACAGCTATATCAATGTGTTTTTTTAGCTGTTATTTATAGTTAAAAATGTACTTAATTTCATAGTTAATAATTTCGTTATACTGAAAATATTTAGCTACTTTTTCAACTATATTTTATAGCTATTATTATAGTTAAAAAAAAACACTTAATTTTTTAGTGTATTTATACCCGGTCAAAAAAGGTTAGCTGTAAAATATAGCTAAAAAAATAGTTAAATATATAGCTATATCGAGCGGTTTTTACAGCTATATCAATGTGTTTTTTAGCTGTTTTTTACAGTTAAAAATGTACTTAATTTTATAGTTAATAATTTCGTTATACTGAAAATATTAATAGCTACCTTTTCAACTATATTTTATAGCTATTATTATAGTTTAAAAAAATACTTAAATTTTTAGTGTATTTATTACAATATATTAATAGCTAGGTATTTAACTATACTTTATAGCTGAAAATAAATGGTTTTTTTAGATATTCTTTATAGTTGAAAAAATAACTAAATTTTGAGTTGATAATTTGGTTATTACTCATAGATATTAAGCTGAAAAAACATGAATATTGCTATAATATAAATGAATATAGCTGTATTTTACTTATATTTTTAGCTGTTTTTATAGATATTTTTTTTACCGAGAACAGCTGAAAATATAACTGTAATTTCAGCTGCAGTTTTAGCTGTTTTTTAGTTATATTTTTAACAATTTTTTTTAGCTAAACATTATTAGAGTAGCTTTCAGATATACTCGAGTTTATTTATATTGTCCTTCGCTACCTTCGCTGTAAATTGATTAACCTATACATACACTAAATCTAAGTAATAACTCGCAGGGGTCGCTAGAAAACACGCGCGCATTTTTTTAGTAACGGTAAGATGGATCGGTCTTATATACAAAGTGTACTCAACTCTTGCGGCAGTTGGACACAAATTTCAACGAGTCAAAACAGCTATATTTTAAGCTTAATTTTTAGCTAATTTTTTTAGCTAAACGTTTTTGACGCGTTGAAATTTGTGTCCAACTGCCGCAAGTGGTGAAAGTTGAGTACACTTTGTATATAAGACCGATCCATCTTACCGTTACTAAAAAATGCGCGCGTGTTTTCTAGCGACCCCTGCGAGTTATTACTTAGATTTAGTGTATGTATAGGTTAATCAATTTACAGCGAAGGTAGGGAAGGACAACATAAATAAACTTGAGTATATCTGAAAGCTACGCTAATAATATTTAGCTAAAAAAAATTGTTAAAAATATAGCTAAAAAACAGCTAAAAATACAGCTGAAATTACAGTTATATTTTCAGTTGTTCTCGGTCAAAAAAAATATCTATAAAAACAGCTAATAATATAAGTAAAATACAGCTATATTTATTTATATTATAGCAATATTCATGTTTTTTCAGCTAAATATCTATGAGTAATAAACAAATTATCAACTAAAAATTTAGGTATATTTTCAAATATAAAGGATATTTAAAAAAACCATTTATTTTCAGCTATAAAGTATGGTTGAATATCTAGCTATTAATATATTGTAATATAAGTCAAAAAAGGTTAGCTATAAGATATAGCTGAAAAAATAGTTAAATATATAGCTGTATCGAGCTATTGTTACAGCTATATCGATTTTTTTTTCTAGCTGTTTTTTAGAGTTAAAAATAGACTTAATTTTATAGTTAATAATTTCGTTATACCTAAAATATTAATAGCTACCTTTTCAACTATATTTTATAGCTATTATTATAGTTAAAAGAAACACTTAATTTTTTAGTGTATTTATACCCGGTCAAAAAAGGTTAGCTATAAAATATAGCTAAAAAAATAATTAAATATATAGCTTTATCGTGCTCGTTTTACAGCTATATCGATGTGTCTTTTAGCTGTTTTTTATAGTTGAAAATGTACTTAATTTTATAGTTAATAATTTCGTTATCTACCGAAAATATTAATAGCTACTTTTTCAAATATATTTCATAGCTACTATTATAGTTAAAAAAACACCTAGTACACTAAAAATTTAAGTGTTTTTTTAACTATAATAATAGCCATAAAATATAGTTAAAAAAGTAGCTATTAATATTTTCGGTAGCTAACGAAATTATTAACTATAAAATTAGGTACATTTTTAACTATAAAAAACAGCTAAAAAAACACATCGATATAGCTGTAAATACAGCTCGATACAGCTATATATTTAACTATTTTTTCAGCTATATTTTATAGCTAACCTTTTTTGACCGAGGCTACAAACTCTAACAAGAGAGTAATTTTTATGGACAATGCATATAAAATTAACAGATATAAGGTAAAGTAGCCTATTATGAAACGAATTTCGACAATTTTTTTTCAACACAAAATATAAATAAATGAATTACATGAAATAGAATACTATCATAGCTCATTGGATGCGCTTTTTCTTTAGAATAGTACTTTTTAAAAAATCTTATCCATCTATATTATAAAAGATTTTCGCCACTGCCGCTGTCAGACTCTCGAAATTCCTAATCCCTCCTTTTTACTGATAATTTTTAGCTAATTTTAGGTGATTTATTGTGAATTTCAGCTAAATATTTGATTCTGTAACTTAATTTCAATAAATTAAGCGGAAAAAATGATAATAAAATAATATTTTAGATAACTTATTGCTAAATTTAACTAATTTATTGTAAATTTTAGCTAAAAATTTAATGTTTCATGGTTTGAATTGAATGAAAATGATAAAAATGCTCAAAAATATTTATATGCGAACATACCAGAACATTATTATTATTATTCAAAAAAACAATGGATTAAAAGAACAAAATATTCAAATTGTGTTGGAAGACTTATAAATGTAAGTTCCAGAGATATTGAACAGTTTCATTTAAAACTTATTCTACAAAGAGTTAAAGGAGCAACTTGTTATAATGATTTGTTAATTTATGAAAGAATAAAATATAATTCTTTTAGAGAAACAGTTATCGCAATGGGATTAGTCGAATGTGATAGAGAAATTTACAAAATTTTTTACAAAGCTTGTGAAATAATGATGCCAAAACAATTAAGACAAAATTTTGCATGGCACATATTGTCAGATAATAATTGTTCGTTAGCATTAAATATTTGGAATAAATATAAAAATTATTTTTGTGAAGGATTTTTAAATAATAATGAAAACAGAGCTTCAAATGAAATTAATGAAATTTTGATGGTAGAAAATTTTAAATGTTCTGATTTTGGGTTACAAAACCCAACACCTATAAAAAATAATGAAGATTTTGAATTATCAAAAACTATACAAATTAACGATGAAAAATTAAAAAAATTATTGTCATTATTAAATAATGATCAACAAATAATTTTTAATTATATTATTAATGAAAAAGAAAGATAAATGTATTTTTATCAATGAACCTGGAGGTACTGGAAAAACATTATTATACAATATTTTAATACACTACTTTTTAAGTGGAAACAAAAAAATTTTAGCAATGGCTTGGACAGGTATTGCATCTATTTTGTTACCTGGTGGTACAACGAGTCAAAAAGTTTTCAAATTACCTGTAGATTTAAAAAAATACAGAAAATTTAAGTGTCAAATTGGATTCAGATAAAAAAATTAGAGAATGTGATGTTATTTTATGGGATTAATCTCCTATGGTTCCAAAAAAAGCATTAGAACTTGTTGATAAACTTATTCGAGATATTTGTAGATTGGAAAATTACTTTTTTGGAAATAAAATACTTATTCTTGGAGGTGATTATATGCAAGCACTTTCAGTCATTAAATATGGAACAAAACAAATAATTATAAATAAAACTTTAAAATTTTCAGAATTTTGGAAAAATTTTTAAATATTCAAATTAACAAAAAATATGAGAAATAATGATGATAATTATGCAAATTTTTTATTAAAAATTGGAAGTGGTTTAATTACAATATTGGAAATTCTTGAAAATTGGAAAACAAAAGGTATATGTACACCCACCGTTAATGGATTCTTTCCGAATGTTTTGAAATCCTGAACTTTCATTGGACCATTCCGTTGTTTTCTTTATTTCTATTGAAACATTTTAAAAAATTCGGAAAGAATCAATTAACGTTGGGTGTACAAAAATACATGATAATAATATAGATTTAAAAGAAGATTTATCTGATAAAATTATACTTTCATCAAATAATGAAGACATATATAATATCAATGATAAAATTTTAAATAAAATTAAATCAAATGCAGTGGAATATTATAGTATTGATCATGCAAAACACAAAGATATTGATCGAACTGAAATGGAATTTGAATTAAAGTTTCCAATAGAATATTTAAATTCATTACGATTTCCAGGGTTTCCAGTACATAAATTAATTCTTAAAAAAAATGCGATTGTAATGTTAATAAGAAATTTAGGAGTAAGTGACGGACTATATAATGGTACTCGGTTAAAAATTATTGATTTATTTAAATTTAATATAAAAGCTAAAATTATTACTGGTAATAAAAAAGGTTCAATTATATCTATATCAAGAATAATTTTAGATACAGGTGAACAAACATAGTTACCATTTATATTATACCGTAGGCAATTTCCAATTTGTTTAGCATTTGCAATGACCATTAATAAAGCTCAAGGCCAAAGTTTTGAAAACATAGGAATATATTTAAATAAACCTTTATTTTCACATGGTCAATTATATATAGCGTTATCAAGAGTGAAAAATAATAAAAAAATTTTTATACAAAATGAAAATGAAAATGAAATGTTCATGGAATCTTCCTGGAATCTTTCATGAAATATTTCACCGGGAGATTACTGAAATCTTTGCGTGAAATATTTCGTGGACTATTTCTGGAAGATTTATGTAATATTCCGCTGTACGATTTTAAAGTTCATCGGAATCTTTCAGCGAAATGTTCATGGAATCTTCCTGGAATCTTTCATGAAATATTTCACCGGGAGATTACTGAAATCTTTGCGTGAAATATTTCGTGGAATATTTATAAAAGATTTGTGTAATATTCCGCTGTACGATTTAAAAGTTTTTCGGAATCTTCCAGCGAAACGTTTATGGAATCTTCCTGGAATCTTCCATGAAATATTTCACTAGAATATTTCATAAACATTACATGGAATATTTCATGAAACATTTCAGAAATTTTCGGTGAATATTTCATGGAATATTTTGAAAAAGTTTTTGAACATTTCTTTGAAATATTCCTGAAATATTCCTGGAAGCTTTCAATGGAAGATTCCAGTGGAATATTTTGAAATATTCGGTGGAGACTTCCAATAATCTGCATGCAGGGTACCATTGAAATATTCCAGTGGAATAATTCGAAATATTTTAGTGAAATCTTTCATGCTGTGTGGGTCCTATATAATTAGTACTCGTTGGTCAAAAGCTTTTTTTGGGCCTTATATTATTTTGATCCCTATGTTTTTATTCAATGCTCTTTTTTTTGAGCCCTTCTTTTTCAATTCTTATATTTTCTTAAGCTCTATATTTTTCTGAGCCTTGTATTTTTGTGCCTTATATTTTTTTGGGCCCAATATTTTTTTGGTGTCTATATTTTATTGGGTTTTATATGTTTTCGGGCCCTACATTTTTCTGGGTCTTTTTTTTTGGACATCTTATTTATTTGGGCCCAATATTTTTTTTATTTTTATATTTTCTTGAGCTCTATATTTGTCTGGGCCTTATTTTTTAGGTTTTCGAAAACATGAAAAAAAGAAGCGCTTCTAAAAACTTCATTAACCAAAAAACTAAAACTTTCACAGAAAAATATAAAAAAGATGAATAAGAGTATAAGTGTAATACTTTGATTTAAGCTTTATTGCATCAGAATGTCTTACCTAGTTTAAAAGTTATAGCTCACACAGCATGGAAGATTTGACTAGAATATTTCGAAATCTTCCAATGAAATATTTCAATGAAACCTTCCATGCAGATTTTAGGAAGTCTTCACGGAATATTTCAAAATATTCTACTGGAATCTTCCATTGAAATCTTTCAGGAATATTTATGGAATATTTCAAAATATTCTACTGGAGTCTTCATTGAAAGCTTCCAGGAATATTTATGGAATATTTCAAAGGAATGTTCAAAAACTTTTTCGAAATATTCCATGGAATATTCACGAAAGATTTCTGAAATATTTCATGAAATATTACATGTAATGTTTATCAAATATTCCAATGGAATATTTCATAGAAGATTCCACGAAGGTTACATAAACATTTCGCTGAAAGATTCCGAAAAACTTCAAAATCGTCAGGGGAATTATTACATGAATCTTCCAGAAATATTCCACGAAATACTTCACAGAAAGATTTAAGTAAACTTTTGGTGCAATATTCGATAAAAGATTCCAGGAAGATTTTATAAACATTTCGCTAAAATAACCCGAAAAACTTTAAAATCGTGCAGCGGAATATCACATAAATCTTCCAGAAATTTTTCACAGAAAGATTTAAGTAATCCTCCAGTAGAATATTTCATGAAAGATTTTAGGAAGATTCTATAAATATTTCGCTGAAAGATTCCGGAAAACTTTAAAATCGTACAGGAGAATATTACATAAATCTTCCAGAAATATTCCACGGAATATTTTACAGAAAGATTTAAGTAATCTTTCAGTGGAATATTCCACGAAATATTTTACAAAAAGATTTGAGTAATCTTCCACTGGAATATTGTATGAAAGATTCCAAGAAAATTGCATAAACATTTCGCTGGAAGATTCCAAAAAACTTTAAAACTGTACAGCGGAATATTACATAAATCTTCCAGAAATATTCCACGAAATATTTCATAGAAAAATTTAAGTAATCTTCCAGTAGAATATTGTACGAAAGATTCTGAAAGGATTCCATGAAGTCTTCGTTGGAAGGTTGCGCGAAATGTTACGGGAGATTTCAAATGACGCTGATAGGTTGATGTTTGTAAAATGGGAGTTTTATCCCCAAGTAGTTGGACAATACCTTACTTACTGTACAAGCGAAAGCATCGGCGTTTTGTTGTGTACAGTAGAAGCGAATATGTAAATGCGATTTCATAATTAAATGTCCATGTTTATGTATGCGTATATGTATTGATATATAAGTATAATGTACTATATACTATCCCCTCGCAGCATTTTAAAACCTTTCATAAATCATTCCAGAAATATTTTCTGGTAAATCTGAAACTCTGAATCTTTCATCGAAATCTTCCAATAATGTTCCAGGAACATTTAATGAAAGATGAGGGATTACCCGAACCTTCCATTGAAATATTCTTGTAATTTTTCAAGAATATTTCATGGAATATTCCAATGTAAGAAGAATCAAGGACATACGAATGTTAGAGAAATATTTTATGGAAGATTTCTAAATTATTCCAAATCTTCCGTGCTAATATTCTACAAATCTTCCATTAATATTCCATGGAATATTTTACGATGTATTTCTAAAATCTTCGAGAAATATTTTATGGAATATTTCATAAAAGATTCTTTAAATCTTTTATGCATATCCCACTAAAGGATTATGAAATGTTTCAAATCTTCCGTTCCAATATTCCGGAAATCTTCCATGAATGTTCCAACGAAACATTTCATGAAATATTTCTGCTAAATTCTTGAAATGTTTCAATGAAATATCTGAGATGACCCAAATCTTCCAATAGAATATTCTTGGTGTTTTCCAACAATATTCCATAGAATATTCCAATGTAAGAAGAATCAAGGACATACAAAAATTACAGGAATATTCCATGGAAGATTCCTAAAATATTTCAAATCTTTCGTGCTAATATACCAGAAAGCTTCCACAAATATTCCATACTGGTGATAAAAATATGATAATTAAATAGTGTGAAAATTTATCATGTGTTACATGCTAAAAATTTCAAGAAAATATGTATAGTAATATTTAATCAAGTATAAAATCTTAACCACAAAAACTTTTCTAACACAATAAGGTTTAAAGTAAAGTGTTCAACTTGTACTTTTTTATCTTCCATGCACTTTGTTTGTAAGAGTTTTAGTTTTTTGTTTATAAAAGTTCATAAAAGCACTTCTTGTTATTATATTAAAAAAAATAAGCTTATCTTTGTCTCTGGGCTTATTAAAAAAAAAGAAGCAACACGGATTCATTCTTTTCATCGAAGAATCATAACCTGCAGTATCAGCCAAATCTGTTTCCTAGAGGTGTAGAGATCTCTCCTTATTAGTTGTGCAAGTTTCAAATTACTACTTAAAGTGTATATTAACAGATGTCATCAATGTAGATATTTACATTCTTTGAATACTATGCATCTGTACGTAAATAGCTATAGAACTATTTTTCGACATAAATTTTAATATTTGAGCTCAATAGCTCCATAACATGAGGCAGATATTCTTCAATTTAATTATATTTTTACTATTATACCTACGTTCCAAACACTTTTAAGCATTTTTTTTAATAAATACAATAAAATTATTTGGTTTTGAATTTATTTTTCATTCTTACCATTTTTATCTTAACTTGGTCATGTAAAACGATTTTAAAAATGATGTCTAAATTATGTAATGGGTCTAGAAATCATTCTCAGATAAAATTTTAAAATTACATTAAATTTGTATTTAAATTTCCTCGGAAGCACTACGCGATTTTTAAACTTAACGGTATTTTATTGAAACATAGTTTATGACAAAAACTTCTTCTCATCATGCCCGATGGATTATCGTAATTAATATTTTTATTATTATAGTAATGTAAAAGTGGAAACATTCTTATTTGTTGCGTTTCAAAAATTCCTAATAAATGTAATCGCATTTGAGTAATATCATTTCTTTGACAACATGGACATTAATTATAAAGTATTGCAACAGCGAAAGCAATTGCAAAAAAGCTGCAATCATAATTATTTGTTTGTGGCCGTATCGTTTCGAAAACCATGCTTAATTCTGATTTGTTTAGAAATAATCTATTTACATAAATTTTATGCTGATCTTGTAGATATTTAAGATTTCAACTTTCATATGTATGAATACATATCCGGACGTAAAATTTTCCGCTCTTCTCATTTCTGAGGTGAAAATTATGGGCTCCCATTTAAAGAAATTAACTTGACCTTGAAATGACATTCAAGGTCATGGTCATTATCTCCGTCGAATAGTCAAGAAAATATCCCCTACCTTTCGTTTTAAGCTTTTTCTCCTAAAATACAATCCCGCAGAGTTATTTCGCCGTTCCGATACTTTTGGCCCACCCTGTATATACAAATCTAGTGACCATTTTTAAAATTTCCAGAAAACAATACTTCTTCATCAGTCGGTACTGTTAGAATATATTACAGTTTTCGAATTGGTGGAATTGTTTGCATATTAAATGAGGTGCACCGATTTAAAATATTATTAAATCCAAATAGATTAATATCAGTCAACATGGAAGCAATTCCACTATACAACTCTTGTCCTAACAATCAATTTATCCTTTTAAGTCAAACCCATATTTGAAAATTGAAAATCTTTTAAAAATTTTCATTTATTCTAAATGAACTTTTTCTAAAAACATTTACAATAGAATTACTTTTACATTAACTAATTTAATTCAGTGTATTTTTACTTTTAAAAACTAAAAAATATAAGAAATCATGAAAAAAGTTATGAATCAATTGTAATAAGATAAAAAATTAGAATTGAATTTTTAAAAAATGATATAACAATTTGAAAATGGTTATTTTCGGCTATTATATATATATAGATTATATAGTAGTAAGGAAATGTGCTAGCACTTTTGATATCCTTTTGTAATCCTCTTCTACATACTCTTCCCATCCTCTTCTACATCCTCTTCCCATCCTCCTCTCACCCTCTTCTCACTTTCTTCTATATTCTTAGTGATTTCCCGTTTTTTAACATTATTTCTATTTTCATCCTCTTTTACATCCTCTTCTCATCCTCTTTTACATCCTCTTCCCATCCTCTTCCAATCCTTATTCGCATCCTCGGACATCCTTGAAAATCCTCAATAATCCTCAAATCCTCAATAACATCTCCATACTTTCCACACCACCAAACTACCATAATTAAAAATTTAAATAAACATTTAGATACTTTTTAAATAAAAATTTAAGAATTATTTAAAAAGAAAATAAAACCAACGTCAAAATTTAAAAAACAAGAGTATAAATATATATTAAAAACAAATAAGGTTATAACTAAAAAAAAAAAAGATTAATTGAATAGGAACAAACGTTCTTTGGTAACTTTATCAGTTCCAATTGATGATAATATAATTTACGATGAGCAATTACAATTTGTGAAAAATTATATCAATAAACCGTTGCCAGAAAAATTGGATGAACCTGAATATTATTGCTTCGTACGATGCGATTTTTGCATGATTTTTTTGTTTTATATTCGTATTTTTCATAATTTTCACTATTATTGAGATTATTGCAATGTTTTGATAAGTCCTACTTCTACAACATCACATTTCTTGAATACAAATATCAATGAAATGTTCATATAAATTCAATAAAACTTTATCACTGGTTTTATTCTTAAGCTTGTATATATTGAATGTCAATTTATCTATTATAAGGAAATATGTGAGTATTATACCATAAATGTGACACAGTAATTCAATGTATTTATTAGGATACTTAATTTTTTAAAGCGTATTTTTTTACTATTAGTGTTTTTGGTAAATCTTGTAATAAATATTAATATTTGCAAATAAAAGATTATACATATTTTGAATTAATTCCATAGTGTTTTCTAACTACTTCCAACCTTTTTTAATTTAACTCATAGAAATTATAAATTTATTTATCTTTAGAAGAGCAACTTAAAAGTACTCTTCAGAAGGAAGATTTGTACAGTTGAGTTACTTTTAAAATACGATTTACAAGCTGTAGTAAGTATATTGTGTGTACAGCTTATAATTGTCATAAGTATTGTTTTTTATTTTTTTATTTGAATATAATTAAAATTGAATAAAGTAAACACAAAAAAGAAATCTTATATTTATGCACTCCATTTCAATAATTAAAAGTTTCTAAAAATTACTATGTTAAAAATATTAATGTGATTTAGAAATAAAGATTAGGGCAAATACTCAAACTGAATGTATATATAAGAATGTATAAAATAAACATATCTGCAATTTTTTAGTGTCAAGGTGGGTTTTTTTAGGAGTTTGACCTCCACGAAAACCCAACTTTAAAAGCTACGCTTCAAAAATAATCGGCAAAGAGTAACAATTTGTTTTTATAGAAACACTGAATTTTTTTGTAACGAGAGAAAAATAAGACGGGAATAATGCTAAAAATGTTATTTGGTTGTTAATTTCATTATCGGACGTTGAGGTTTTACACACAACAAAACAGCAACAAACAAAAAATAAAAGTAAACGCAAGTAATTCCATTTTTGAACCTATGTGGTTCGTTCATTTATTGACTTCGTTTTCATAAGGGTAAGAAATTAATATTTTAAACAAACTGGTTAAATTTTACAAACATTTTATGCTGTTCGGCATCCGAAAATTATTCTAAGATGTGTTTTCTTTTCTACCAAAAAAAGACGAAGAAACTTAACAACAAACCATCATACACATCAGTTAAGAAGAACGAAACAAAGGAAAAATGACTTGGCCAATCGCGTTTTAATTGACTTTTAACTACTTATTGACAAGATTTTATTTAGAATGGATAATAGAATAAATAAAAGAAAATGAAATTGTATTGAATCAATTAATTAATAGGAAATTAATATCGCGCTTCCGATTATTCTAAACCTAGCTACTACCTATTTCTTTTTTACAAGAGAAGAAATTTTTATTTTACTTATCTTTTGTTATAAATTCATTGAAGGCCCGGCTCAGCAGCATTGCTGGCATTCCTGGCGACTACGCTGTACTTCACTCATGCCCTGTGGTCTCTGGAGCTGATATTGAAGTTGTTCACTTGATTGATGATTTCTTGTTATTTCATCACACCCACTAATTTAATGTTTTTGCCAGATTTTACACACGGTCGCGATAAAGAAATTAAATGACAACAACAAAACAAAACAAAAAAAAGTTTTAATTTCCCCCAATGAAAAATAAATTTAATTAATCTGAAAACCAATAGAAAAAAACAAAACCCCCCCAAAAAAACTTAATCCAAAAACAAACCAAAGAAAAAAACGAAATTATTGGGAAGTTATTAATTCAAACTAAATATTATATTAAGAATTAGTCAGGGGCTCGGGCCTCGTGGGCCGTCACCCACACGTACTGCCTCTAGGGTCTGTCCCGCGCGTCTCTCTGCAAGTCCGTTCCGGCGGTTGAAGCCAAGCCGTAAGGCTAACTTTAATCATCGTCATTAGCAGTGGGAGGAAATGCAAAGAAAAGAGAGATGGCGTTCTCTCTCTCTCTCTCTCTCTGTCGCACTCCCTTGCCCAGTGCACGGGAATGATCGTTGAGTTCCCCACTCTCAATGCAGGAGAGTAAAGAGAGTGGAAGCTGCGACGATCTCCGTCAATGGCCAAGCTGTCGAATTCTCATAATTTGATAAAAGTGTGAAAAGAAAATGGCCTTGACGCTTTTAAGACATCTTTCTTTTCACTATGGAAAAGAGAATTGAAATTTTGATTTAATTTTAATTTTAATATTCAATAGAAAAATCAGAATTTTCAAGTGGCAAAATTCCGTCACTTAAAATTTAGATGAACAAGGTCGCAAAGAAGGAGATCTGGAAGAACTCTTGCATCGTTTTGAAAAAAGTGTTACTAAGCTAAAAGCTCAAAATGCAGGATTAAAAACTTGCCAATCCCGTTCATTCTTGAATCGTCGTTCGGGTATAACGATTGAAGATAGTATGATAATTTCAAGCCTTGAACAACTAATTGAGAGTTTAGAGCAGCAGCTAAGAGTTGTCAAAGAAAATGGAGCAGCGGATCGACAAACTGCTAAACAGGCACAATAAGCTCTTTGGAAGAAAGAAAAGAAATTATCTGATGCAAATTCAGATAAGAAGATAACTGTAAGAGAAGCAATCACGGCTGAAGAAAGACTGAAAAACTTGCAAGATGATAAGCAAAAATTGGCAAATAGATTAAATGCAAGGATATTTATGCCAATTTCTATAACAATATATATCTTTGCAATGAGCCAATTTACAGTCATTTGGAAATCATTTTACAATATACGATTTTTTTGTAACTTTATTTATTATTTCAGAGTTTTCATACACTTCCAATTTGTATGCTAAGCTTAAATATTTTTCTACACATTTTCACATAGTCAATTGAATATGTATGATTCAGTAGATTTTATATATTCAAACATTTTTTCTTTGAATAAAAATGTTTTTTTATCAAAATTAATGATTAAGTTTAAAAAATATTTATTTATTATAGAATAATTCAAAAAATTTTTTCTTCCTAATGGTGTAAAAAAATTAAAATTTTCAAAAATTAATTATTTTACAATTTTTTTATATATACATAAAATATTGCAAATTACGATATATTATATTTAAGTAAGAGGTGTAAATTGACATTGCGCTTCCTTACGCAATGGGTATAGTAAAATACTATATTTGTATAAACACTACATTATACTAAATATTTTACATTAAAACGAAACATTTTATCAATACATTAATTTAAATTATTAGGATTTTAATAAAGTTTCCCTTTAAAATTTCAACTACAAAAACAATGTATTGAAAACTAAAATTCAACTGTAACAGAGTGATATTGTACTTTTGATCAAAACGAAATTCATGTTATTTTATATTTAAAATAATATAAAATTAAAATAAAATACCTTTTGAGTGATCTCTAACATCTTTATCCTCGAAAAAATGTTCATTCCAAACTCACTTCTCTTAAATAAGGTTAATAATAAAGTTGGTTCAAAAGGTCCAAAAAAATCTATTATTAAATAGATTCTTCAAAAATAAAGTCACTTCTCCAAAAATAGGGTCATGATAAAGTTGATTCTCCAAAAGGTTATTAATAAAATTGTTTCTTCAAAAATATTAATGATAAAGTCGCTTCTCAAAAAGGTTAATTGATAAAAATTTATAATTATTGAAAAACCTTTAAATTTATATTAAATTTTTTTTATAATTGAAAATTTAAATGAACATTTAGATACTTTTTAAATAAAAATTCAAGAATTATTTAAAAACAAAATAAAGCCAACGTCAAAATTTTAAAAACAAGAGTATAAATATATATTAAAAACAAAAAAAAGTAATAAGAAAATAAAAAAAACGATTAATCGAATAAGAAAAAATTAATATTGAAGGTTTTAAATCTTTTATTTATTCATTTAAAAACGATGATTTCAGTATCTTTGAATTTTACCATGAAAGTATATTATACTTTGAAAGTAGTGATATATTAAAAATAAATTGAGTTTTCACTAAGTATTTATAATAACTATTTAATTAATAATTTAAATAATAATTTATTGTATAAATATACATAACAAATATATTAGTATATTATAAATATATATAAATATATATATATATATATATGAGAGTTAGAGGTATTGGCGATCATTTTTCCAAATGCTTTATAAGAGAATGAGTATATATATATACATATATTTATATAATTTTAATATGAATGAATTTATAAATTGGGGAGTTGACGAGCGGAGCAAGCAGGGGGGAAGCCCCCTTAGTATATATATATACTAAGGGGGGTTCCCTCCTGCTCGCTCCGCTCGCCAACCCCCGAATACACACATTCCAAAGTAAATAGGAGAGTAGGACATAATAAGTTGAAATTTCATATTTGTGAATGTGAAAAAAGTTCAATAGAAAACATCGATACATAAAAATATAAGATGTGAAGTTATAGAATTAGAATTAATAGAAAAAAGATGGTTTAACGCGATATTCAAAAGTTTACAATGAATCAAACTTATATATTTTTGAAATAAATTGAAAATAGAATATAAAATAGAATATTAAAAATAAAAATGAAATTGAACTTGATATTATTCGAATTTCGTATATATGGAATTCACGGATCATCGTAATAGCATAAACGCACGATCGAGCTTTTTAAATTCGGCTCTGGGCGTCTCAGATCCTGAGTCGAGATTTTTGATTTCTGTAGTATTCTTGAATACGTGACTTCTATAATAGCGATTAAATAAGTACAGGTATTAGAGCAGGTTGTTTGGAATAAGTGTACAAAAATTCATGATATTTATGATTATAGTAATTTTATTTTATAATTATTTATTCTTTTTAATTTTAGTAAACTAAACTTCTAAATAATATAATTCTTTTGAAATAAATAAAAGTTTTATTTTACTGCTATTATCATTGATTAAATAAATTCATTTTTTTAGACATATTAGTGATTTTTATATTTTTTTTTCTCAAACATATGATGTAAATGATATATCTAAGTTATAAATTTTTCATTTGAAGTACATAAAGTGTTATTATAAAATTTATATTGACACTTTTCAAGTTTCAATTATATTACATGATGTACTTCTATATAAATTAAATGAAATAAATATTTTAATTTTTTTCGATTGTACACTGTTAGGAAAAACATGAATAATTTTACGTTATCTTTTGTACGATTCCATAAAAATTATAAATTTTACCATAATTTAATTATACAATTGCATGAAATTTAAAAGAAAAATTTCAGTGGTTCACTCAAAACAAAATTCTATTATTTTTAACAGTTTAAATTTCGTTCATAAACAGCAATAAACATGCAGACGCTTGAAGCGTCGCCATTCTACTCTCGGGGTAATCAAATACTATAAACTGCGTATAGCAGGATCTTATATCTCGACGTCTGAGACGTCCAACACGAAATTAATTTTTGCTCAGCTTCGTATCATTTGGATTTATTAACAAAAGTATTTAATAGTAATCCTTATGCTAAATATTAAAAACATTTACATCAATTAACAAACTTAGAGAATTTACCAAATTATAAATTATATTTCATCAGAAAAAATGATCAACACAAGCATCGTTATAATAAACCCCTAACATCTGAATGTGGGGCTATAATAGTATCACAATCTGCAATTTCAGAAGATTATGATTTATGCATTTATCCTAAAAATACAATGGAAAATGAACCAAAACATGTTTATTTAAGTAAATTATCTTAACATGTAGATCCGTTAGTTTTCCCAATTCTTTTTCCATCTGGGGACTTAGGTTGGAGTATTGGTCATATTCAAAGTCCTAAATCTTTAGAAAATTTAACGATGTTACAACATTATTCATATAGATTGGCTTATAGGCCAGATTCTATTAATTTTAATCCTTTACTATATTGTGGACGATTAACGCAACAATATTTTCTACTTGTTGCAATTCAAATTCAAAATAATAGAATGAATTTTCCAAGAAATAATCAAAGACAATTAAGAATTGAATGTTATCAAAACTTATTAGACCATGTATTAAATAGCGCCTGTAATATATCAAATAATTTTGAGAAAAAAGAAAAAATAGGTAATCTATTTATATTGCCATCAACTTATATAGGAAGTCCTAGATATATGCAACAACATTATCAAGATGCAATGGCCATTTATAGAGAGGTTGGTAGACCTGATATTTTTATTACCATGACTTGTAATCCAAGGTGGAAAGAATTAAAAAGAGTTTTAAAAAAATTTCCTGCAGGTACTACTCCTAATGATATCCCTAATATAACAGTTAGATTATTTTATACTAAATTCAATAAATTACTTGATGATATCGTTAAAAAAAATATTTTTGGTAAAGTTATTGCTTATGTATACACAATTGAATTTTAAAAAAGAGGTTTACCACATGCTCATATTCTTATAACGTTACACTCTGATGATAAATTAATAACTCAAGAAAAAATAGATAAATATGTTTCAGCTGAAATTCCAAATAGTGATGACAAGGAATTACAAAAATTAGTAATTAAACACATGTTGCATGGACCACATAACAATAATTCACCATGTTACGATAAAAATAAAAATACTTGTACAAAAAAATATCCAAAAAATTTTGTTAATAATAGTATTATTCAAAAAAATGGATTTCCGGAATATAAACGAATAAATAATTCACACGAAAATCATTATTATAAAATTAAAAATAATAAACAAATTATTCCTGTAGATAATTCAATGGTTGTACCTTACAATAGTTATTTACTCAGAAAATATAAGTGTCATATAAATTTTGAAATATGTGCCACTATACACAGTATAAAATATGTTTATAATTATATTCATAAAGGTGGAGATAAAGCTTTTTGTAAAATAAAAAAAATGATGATAAAGACGAAAAAGAGACTTATGATGAAATTACACAATTTATAGATGGAAGATATATGAGTCCTATGGAAGCAGCTTGGAGATTATCTGAATTTCCGATATGTGGAAGAAGTCATACAGTTGTTAGATTAGCTGTTCATACGGAAATCAGCAAAAAATTATATTCGAAGAAAATAAAGAATCAAAAGCTTTAGACAAATGGAAAACAACATTAACTTCATGGTTTAATCTTAATATTAAAGATAAGTTTGCAAAACAAATAAAATACAGTAATATACCTAAATATTACGTATTCAATAACAATAAATGTTGGATCAAACGTACTCGTGATAAAAAACATAAAGCTATTGGAAGATTAAATATTGTGTCTCCTAAAGATACTGAAAGATTCCATTTAAAATTAATTTTAAATCGTGTTAAGGGCATAACTTCATTTACAGAATTAAGAACTTTCGAAAACATAACGTATAATACTTTTAAAGAAACAGCAGTTGCAATGGGGCTAATAGAAAGTTCTTCGCAAATATTTGATATATTTTCTGAAGCTTGTACCATTATGCTACCGAGTCAGTTGCGTCAATATTTTGCATGGTTACTTTTATCAGAAAATATTTAAGGTAATGAAATATAGAATAAATTTAAAGAATATTTTAGTGAAGATTTTGAAGATGATAAAGAAAATTAAGCATTGAATGAAATTAATACAATTTTATTGACAGAAGAAATGTCTTGTAAAAATTTTAGTTTACCAGAACCAATAGAAAAAATTATCCATGAAAATCAGGAAGAAAATTCAAAAATTATTGAATATAATAAACATATGTTTAATGAAATGTATTTATTATTAAATCAAGATCAAAAATTTATTATTGACGACATAATAAAATATTTCTCTAAATTATATTTTATTGATGGACCAGGTGGTACTGGAAAAACATTTTTGTATAAACATTAATTTATTATTTTTTATACAAATGTAAAAAAGTATTATCAATTGCATGGACTGGAATTGCATCAATTTTCTTACCTAAAGGAATGACAAGTCACAGAACTTTTAGATTACCTTTAGATTTAGATAATGTAGAAATCACATTCTTTAAATTAGAAAGTGACAAAAAAAAATATTAAAAATAAAAAAAAAACTTTTTAATGTATTACGTTTTTATAATGAACCAAAAAGTATAAAATAATGTGTAATAAAATGAAAAATGAATAATGATTTGAAATAAAAAAAACGTGGGGCGCATGTTTATTATTATGTATTGTATGCGCCCCACGTTTTTTTTTATTTCAAATCATTATTCATTTTTCATTTTATTACACATCATTTTATACTTTTTGGTTCATTATAAAAACGTAATACATTAAAAAGTTTATTATTATGTATTGTATGCGCCCCACGTTTTTTTTATTTTAAATCATTATTCATTTTTCATTTTATTACACATTATTTTATACTTTTTGGTTCATTATAAAAACGTAATACATTAAAAAGTTTTTTTTTATTTTTAATATTATTTTATACTTTTTAGTTCAATTAAAAAACGTGGTAGATTGAAAATTTTTTTTTTATTTAGATATTATCTTATACATTTTGGTATTATTATTATTATTAATATTATTTATCGTGTTGTCCAACAGTGCATATTATATAGCATATATATTGTTGTCAAGGGACTAAAACGTGTTTCATCTATTTTTTTTAGAGAACACGTAATCGCATGGTGAGTTTCCCGCCGTTTTGACGATAATGACGCCATTAGAAATTCAACCAAGATTTATTGTTTTATGCATTGTTAGACCATAAAATGAATAAAATACAGTCTCAAATTTTATATGTAGAATACAAAATGCTGTAATTTATGTCTGATTGCAATATATGACAAGTTAAAGAATTTTAAAAATTTTCGAAAATGGTTAGACACTAATGTTAAAAGTATATCTATATATAAAATCTTCTAATCTTCAATTTTGCCAATATCTCCGTGTATAATTAAATGTATTAATATATTTTTCGGTGGGAATATATATTTTTAATTATATTATCCAACAATGCGTGCAAAAATATAATATTGAATATATTAATATATTAATATATCAAAAAAGGATTTTTAAAATTTTCGAAGATGTTTAGACACTAATGTTAAAAGTGTATCTATATATAAAATCTTCAAATCTTTAATTTTGCCAACATCTCCGTATATGATTGAATATATTAATATATTGTTCGGTAGATATATATTTTTTTATAATATTGCATTGTCATCCAGTTCTGAGCTATATTTAAAATTTCAAGTCTCTAGCTCATCGGGAAGTTAGTTTACAATCGGTTGCAAAATTTGTACCGAACAGACAGACAGACACCAAAGCGAGTTAATAAAAACGTAGTAAAATTACGAGATGCAGATATTATTATATGGGACGAAGCTTCAATGATACCAAAAAAAGCTTTGGAAATTGTTAATAAAACTTTACAAGATTTATGTGGTAATGATTTACCATTTGGTGATAAATTAATAATTTTAGGAGGTGATTTTCGCCAAATACTTCCTGTTATAAAAAATAGTTTTAAAGATATAATAGTACAAAATAGTTTAAAATATTCTTTTTTATGGCCGTTATTTGAAATTAAAAAATTAAATAAAAATATCCGCTGCAATAATAAATCATTTAATTCTTTATTATTACAAATAGGTGAAGGTCAAATTGATTCATTTCCAATTCCTGATAAATGGAAAACTAATGATATTTGTTTAAAAATATATAAAAACATTAATAATAATGACAACATAAATCGAGTAATATTAGCAGCTCATAACGATGACATAAATAATTTAAATAACAGAATATTAAAATTACTCAACGGCGAATCGACAACTTATTATAGCATAGATTATGCTACTCATAAAGGAGTCGATCAAAGTGATGATAATATCGAATTGAATTATACAATAGAAACTCTTAATAAAATAAAAGAAGGTTTACCCCAACATATTGGAATTAAAAGTTAATGCTATAGTTATATTAATAAGAAATTTAAGTATTACCAAAGGTTTATGTAATGGAACAAGATTAAAAATTATAAAATTATATAAATATAATCTTGAAGCTGAAATCATTACTGGAGAAAAAATTGGAAATAAAGTTTTTATTCCAAGAATAACATTAAATACTGGTGAATCATCGTCTTTACCCTTTATACTTTATAGAAAACAATTTCCTGTAACATTAGGTTTTGCTATGACTATTAACAAATCTCAAGGGCAAAGTTTTGATGAGATTGGATTATTTATTAAAAGACCTTTATTTTCGCATGGACAGCTTTACGTTGCACTGTCGAGATGTAAAAATCCTAACAAAATATACATACAAAATGAATCTGAAAATAAATATGAAATATTAAATATTGTTTAGAAAGAAATTTGTAATTGTTAATTAAATTTAAAAATATTGTAAAAATAAATACAGTTTATAAGAAAATAAACATAAAATGAATTATTATTTAATTAATATAAAATAAATTTATATATTAGATAAACATGGAAAACAATGAACAATTGAATGTTGATAATAACGCAAATTGGCAAATTATGGAATGGGATCCAATTAATAATATGTATATTGAACCCGTTTCCAACGAAGAATTAGAAGAATTGTCTAACTTAAATGCTGAAATTAATGAATATGAAGAAATAGAATATCTTCAAGAAGTAGAAGATGAAGAAAATTATTATCAATATGTAAAAAAACAAAAATTATCTAAGTGGTCTGAATTAATACAAAAATTTGATATGAAATATTATATACATTATTATAAAGAATGGAAAGATGTTCCTGAATGTTTTCAATTTCAGGTTCAAGAAATTTTTCAATATCTAATAAATAATGTCGATTTCGATATAGAAGGTATTAAAAATGATGAAAATTATTATGAAAATTTATTAATAATAAGTAATATAATCTATGAATTACATTTTTAAAATGATAATTATTTATATACACCTTTAAAATGTTTCAAAAAATAAAAATCAAAATATTCACATGTAATAACAATAATAATTTTTCATATTTTGTTAATGACAATATATTTTATTTTTATGAATTTATAAATTTTTTTCAGCGATAGTTTAAAAGTAGTTTATAAAATTAATTTTAGCAAAAATAAAAAAAAAATACTAAAATTTTTAAAATAATATAAATCTGTATGCTTTTTTCAACGACAATAAAAATAAATTTGTAAACTATTTTTAAAAATAGTAAAAACAGATATATATATATTTTTTAACGACACTAAACAATAAATTTGTACGCTTTTTTCAGCGACAATAAAATATAAATTTATAAGTTTTATAATAAAAATGATTTTGTAAGCTTCTTTGAGCGACAACAAATAATAAATTTGTACGCTTTTATAATCTTTTTTTAGCGACGATAAACAATAAATTTGTATGCTTTTTTTAGCGACAGTAAAAATAAATTTGTAAGCTTCTTTTAACGACAACTAATAAATTTGTATGCTCATATTAAATTTTTTTAGTGACAACAAACAATAGATCTGTATGCTCCAACAACAAAAATAAATGAATTTATAATCTTTTTTAGCGACAGTAATCAATAAATTTTTACGCTTTTTTCAACAACAATAAGATATAAATTTATAAGTTTGTTTTAGCTATTATGAAAAATAAATTTGTAAGCTTCTTTTAGCGACAACAAACAATAAATTTGTATGCTTATATGAGGTTTTTTTAGTAACAACAAACAATAGATCTGTACGCTTCAGCGACAATAATAAATGAATTTGTGATCTTTTTTAACGACAGTAAACAATATATTTGTACGCTTTTTTCAACGACAATGAGATATAAATTTATAAGTTTCTTTTAGTGACTATAAAAAATAAATTTGTGAGCTTTTTTTAACGACAATAAACAATAAATTTATATGTTTGTATAAAGTTTTTTTAGCGACAACAAACAATCGCTTCAGCGACAATAATAAATTTGTAAGCTTTTTAGCGATAATAAAGATGAATTTGTAAGCTTTTTTTAGCGACAACAAACAATAAATTTGTATGCTTATATGAAATTTTTTTGGTGACAACAAACAATAAATCTGTACGCTTCAGCGACAATAATAAATGAATTTGTAAACTTTTTTAGCGACAATAAACAATAAATTCATACGCTTTTTTCAACAACAATGAAATATAAATTTGTAAGTTTCTTTTAGCGATTATGACCAATAAATTTGTAATCTATTTTTAGCGACATTAAACAATAAATTCATATGCTTGTTTGAAATTTTTTTAGCGACAACAAACAATCGCTTCAGCGACAATAATAAATGAATTTGTAATCATTTTTAACGACAGTAAACAATAAATTTGTACGCTTTTTTCAACGACAATGAGATATAAATTTATAAGTTTCTTTTAATCATTATGAAAAATAAATTCGTAAGCTTTTTTTAGCGACAATAAACAATAAATTTATATACTTGTATGAAATTTATTTAGAGACAACAAACAATCGCTTCAGCGACAATAATAAATTTGTAAGCTTTTTTAGCGACAATAAAGATGAATTTGTAGGCTTCTTTTAGCGACAACAAACAATAAATTTGTATGCTTATGTTAAATTTTTTTTGGTGACAATAAACAATAAATCTGTACGCTTCAGCAACAATAATGAATGAATTTGTAATCTTTTTTAGCGACAGTAAGCAATAAATTTGTACGCTTTTTTCAACGACGATGAGATATAAATTTATAAGTTTCTTTTAGTGATTATAAAAAATAAATTTGTAAGCTTTTTTTAGCGATAATAAACAATAAATGTATATGTTTGTATAAAGTTTTTTTAGTGACAACAAACAATCGCTTTAGCAATAGTAAATTTGTAAGCTTTTTTTAGCGACAATAAAGATGAATTTGTTAGCTTCTTTTAGCGACAATGAAGATGAATTTGTAAGCTTCTTTTAGCGACAACAAACAATGCTTTTTATAAGCTTTTAATGCAGCCATATATTTTTATGCTGGTCTCAAGCCCAAAAATCTTTTATTAAGACAAATATGTAAATATCTTATATCTAATTTTAAAAAAACATGTTTTATTTAAATACAATTGTTAATAAAGTACCTATGGATATTAAGCTAAATTCATTTTTTAATTCATAGTTTACTATTGTAATTAATAAATTTTTTCAATAATAAAAATAAAGATACAATATATAGAAATAAAAATATCAGAATAAAAATAAAAATATTATATATTTATCTGAATAAAAAAAATGCAGAGAGGAAGCTTTGTATTATCAATTAATTATGTTTGCAATTATATTAATAGAATATTATATTAATTATATTAATAGAATATTAATAATAATAATTTTTTTTTTATTTTTGAAATTCAATATTTGAATACGAAAAAACTTTATAATATTAAATAATAACAGTTACAATCATAATAATAAAATATTACTAATTATAATAATATTAAATTACTTATAATTGTTATTATAATAATAGAATATTATTAATAATAAGAATATTTTTTTATTACTAATTACTTAATCATAATATCATAGTGGGGAGGAGGGCATAATGAGGGGGGCTATAAAGAGTGAGGGAGAGGGGGAGTTAATTGAGGGGGCTGAAGGGGGGCTACAAAAATTAAGAAGGGTGAGGGGGTTGAGGGGGAGGCCTAAGTTACATCAATTTTGGAATAGCCATTTATAAGAGAAATTACAACGTAATTTGAGGGGGGTTATGCCGACAGACGTTTGAGAGGGGGCTGATGTGGGGCTACAAAAATTGAGGGGGGCGAGGGGGCTGAGGGGGCCCAAGTTACGCTAATTTCGGAATAGCTATTTATAAGAGGAATTACAACGTAATTTGAGGGGGCAAATTGAGGGGGCTGGGGGGCTACAAAAATTGAGGGGGCGAGGGGGCTGAGGGGGGCCTAAGTTACGTTAATTTTGGAATAGCCATTTATAAGAGGAATTACAACGTAATTTGAGGGGGGCTATGCCGACAGACATTTGAGGGGGCTGAGGTGGGGGGGTCAGTTGAATCTTGTCTTACGACTATATATATATATATATATATATATATATATATATATATATATATATATATATATATATATATATATATATGTATGTATATATAAAGTAACAAAAAATCATCGAATGAGGTTTTTTAAAATTATTAATGGATTAAAGTCCCATATTTAATATATACGAGCTTAATTTACCTGGCTTTTAACGTCGCTTCGTTAAATTTTCATATATCATATTAACATGTGGTAATTAGCCAATTTTAAAGTCAAAAAAATTGCCTTAAGAAGGGGCCGAACTATCTGTCTTTGTCTAACAGCGTTTTTCATCATTTATGTAAACACTATCCTGTATAACAAGTAAAATATAGCAGCCCCCGCTAGATATTAGTACAATAAGTAAATTTTGTAATAACAAACAAATTTTTTACCGCATAGTTTTTGAATAATTAGAGACCTACCAAAAAAGATAGGTTATATTCTAGATTGCTAGTAGGTCTCTAATTATTCAAAAACTACGCAGTGAAAAAATTTGGTTGTTATTACAAAATTTACTAATTATACTAATATCTAGCGGGGGCTGCTATTTTTTTCTTGTTATACTGGATAGTGTTTACATAAATGATGAAAAACGCTACTAAACAAAGACAGATAGTTCGGCCCTTTCTTAATTTAGAAATTTTTATATTGCGGTTCTGTTTGAAATTCAGTTTGTATATATTTGAAAAAAAAAAATTAATTTAAGTTCCAATATGCATAAAAATTGTTGAAATACAAATCATATAATCATGATAAATTTAAAATTTGTTTTGATGAATTCCATTTTAATAAATGAAAAATATGATAGGAATTCATACTTTTTAATCATGTGTTTCAGACAGAGGAATGGAGATGAAAAAACAGAGACTTAGGAACGGAGACGGAGAGGCAGAGACAGAGAGACAGAGAGATAGAGGCAGAGACGGAGAGACATAGATATAGAGACGGAGATAGAAAGACGGAGAGATAGAGACGAAAAGATTGAGATAGAAAAACGAAGACGGAGAGACAGAGACAAAGAAACAGGGATGGAGAGACGGAGACAAAGTGACGGAGATGGAGAGGCAAATGTTGTGTATGTATATGTGTGTATGTGCGTATGTGTATATGTGTATGTGTATGTGTGTATGTGTATGTGTGTATGTGTATGTGTGTATGTGTATGTGTGTATGTGTATGTGTGTATGTGTGTATGTGTATGTGTATGTGTGTATGTGTATGTATTTATGCGTATGAGTGTATGTGTATGTGTGTATGTGTTGTAACGTTTGGCTTCTCGTCCTGCATGAACTCGTTGATGCCGTGGCTATCAGACTCTTAGAGGGGTTGATTCTCGGTGATTCTCGGTGGTTCGCAGAAGCCAAAGTTCAGAACTTACAAACTAAATTGATTTTCCTCAATTTAAAAAAAAAATAAAACTGAATTCAATACTAAAGATAAAAACTAAATTTAATAATGAAAAGTGCATAAACGTTAAACGGTGATTGATATTAATAAAAAGGTAAAAAAGAATTAACTATTGCGTTTAAATAATAATCAAAGGAATGAAATAAGCAAACTTAAATTTAAAGGGGTAATGATGGGGTGGATGTACAGGAAAGGTTTAGCGGAACTGTAAATGAGTATGAGTCGTGCAATCTTATATTTTTCACAATAAATATTCTTTGCATTTATTGAGTTGACTTAAAACTAATACAAGGTTAATGATCAAATAATGATCTCGGAAAAAAATGGCCGGAAGCGGCGGCGGGCAAGTAATCGAAACAAACTAAGACTAAGTTATATTTTTAGGCGGTTGGTAGTAATTTTACCGGAGACACGGTTCAACTAAAATTACACTTATTAATAATTCCGATCGGTATTGGTTACAAACTAGAGTAAAAGAAAAAAACAAACTATTTACAGGTTACGATATTACCAACTGTCGGTGCAGTTGAAAACTATTTTACCGGCGGCGGGCAATCGGAACGGTGTCTCGGTGACACGTGGTACAGGATCCAGATACAGGTCAGTAGTGCTGGAAAACAGGACAGGTAACCTCCAAGCTTCGTGCTAACTCCAGCGAGGACGTGGAGGGGGTATGCTAGACGTGGGATTCCCATCGACTAGCGAAGAAGCTTACCTCTAACCGAAAAGGTGGAGGTAAGCGGTTAAGGAGACTGCGTAAAGTATATCTCCCAGTATACAGCCGTGGCCTGTGTTATAAGCCGTACAGCTCTCTATTCTCGTTGTGGGAGTAACGCCTCGTAGCGGTTGAGCGTAGAACCCGGTTTAAGCGCGATGCTTAAAAATCGCATCGTCGCAGTGTATATGTGTATGTGTATGTGTGTCTTTGTATGTGTGTATGTGTATGTGTGTCTTTGTATGTGTGTATGTGTATGTGTGTCTTTGTATGTGTGTATGTGTATGTGTGTCTTTGTATGTGTGTATGTGTATGTGTGTCTTTGTATGTGTGTATGTGTATGTGTGTCTTTGTATGTGTGTATGTGTATGTGTGTCTTTGTATGTGTGTATGTGTATGTGTGTGTATGTGTGTATGTGCATGTGTGTATGTATATGTGTATGTGTGTATGTGTATTTGTGTATGTGTATGTGTGTATGTGTATGTATGTGTATGTGTGTATATGTATATATGTGTATATGTGTATGTGTATATAGGTGTATGTGTGTATGTGTATGTGTGTATATGCATATATGTGTATGTGTGTATGTGTATATATGTGTATGTAAATGTGTGTATATATGCGTATTTGCACGGATAGATGTCTTAGCGAACTGCCAACCAAGAGGGGAGGTATACAGTCCGCTCATACTCAGCGGCGAACAGCAATACATATATTGGCGTTTTGAATGCCAAAAGTTACTTATGAGTTGCGCGCGCACGGCTGGCTGATATCGGTTGGCTTTTAAAACGCCAACATTTGTTCTTCTATCTCCTGTAAACTTGTAGTATACCGCGCCCTCACGCTTTGGCATACAGCATACAAAAAGTTCTTTCAGTGTGTGTATGTGGATATATGTGTATGTGTGTATGTGTATGTATGTATGTGACAGTAATGTAAAAAATATTCACGTGAAAAAAAAAGTCTTAACTCTTCGTTTTAATATAATAGTAGTAAAAGTAATTCAAGGTAAAAGAATTTTTATTAATTAATATTATTAGAAAAAAAATTATGAATACATTTAAATTTTCTTTTAGGCTTAAAATCCATCCTGATACCTTTAACAGTTTTTAATCTGTATATCCGTAGATAACTATAAATAATTGTTAATAATGCAATCATTAGAAATAACTGAAAATAATAATATTCATGTTCTGTTTACAACACACTTTTCTGAATAATTAAATTCATATTCATATAATATTATAATAATTAAAAGCAATTTAACAAAACATTTATTTCATTACTATTCCAAATAAAAAATTAATATATATATTGTAAAATTCTCTTAATTTTTATTTAAATTCAAGTCAATAAAATGAGGATTGCTATCGTATGAATTGACTTAATAGAATAATATAAAAACTTAGAGAAGCTTTTGTGTACCTTTACCCGTGTTCTACCGAGCAAAAGGAATGTATGATTTATTAAAGTCTAGTAAACAAACTGAAGAGCCGCAAATTTATGATGCGATTGATTCTTTTATTATTTTGCGCGATATTTGTAATAATTCTTATTACCACGAACAGAATATTTATTTCGCCGATAAAAGTACACTCAAACTTCGATGAGTATAACACGAGAACGTTCGTTTCGTGCTATAAACTCCGAATTCGATAGCATAAGGGTACCCCCTTGTTTCTCTCTTTCGCTTAAAGACTTTTATAGTATGTAAAACGTGTCACAATATTAAATTACAACAAATTTTTTCACTTTGAACTTGTAATTTGCATTATAATTATTTTCACTGATTTGGTTGCGCGATTAACATTATTTATATTGAATTGAACTAATACAAACTTTAATAAATTTTAAATTAAGAAAAGTATCGAGATCGTATTTTAACTTTCGTCAATACGTTTGTTTTAACATTAAGGTTGCTCAATGTTATAATTAATACATCGAGACAAACTTTGTTAAGTTTTGTTTTATGAGAATAAACGTCGCTTCTTTTATTTCTCAAAATAACGACATTTGTGTCCCTTAAGCGTATGTGATCGACTCGAATAATACATTGATCATTAAATTTAAGTAAAACATCGTGAAATCTCGAACTTCAGTGAAATTAAATTAATGGTAAATCCATTTAAACATACCATGCAAACCCTTAATTACGTGGCCATAACCACACGTAACGCATTTTAAATTTTATGTGTAATGTGTGTGTATATGTTCGTAGGGTAATTGGAGAGCTAACCCGTACGCGGCCAAGGTGCCATACCCAACCGTTTCGAGGTCTTATGCTCTTATAGAACCTGAAGAAAATAAAAAAAGGAAGGTAATAAGGAAATCTTAATGCCTCTTGTTCATAACTCAACGAGCAGCGCGCGTGCGAGGAGCAAGGAAGCCACAACACGCGTTAGAACATTTCCGACGGTTCATCAGCATAGACGTTTGTATAAGGCAGACATTTTCTAGCAGTCTACAAGCACGCAACTCTAGAGTTTTACTTTCTCGACTTTTCCTTGTAGTTCGATATAGTTCGTTGGCGTAGACTTGCGATATAGTTTTTGTGCTGTTGAAAGGAGACAACTTCTGCCTGAGACCGAATATCTTCAGCTGCTTTCCCGGCAAACATTATCAACTGACACTTGTGATCGGATATCTTGGCTGTTGTCGACAAGCCCCAGCGACCAGGTTGCTTCGGTTTGCGCTGCATTGGCCATCGCTCGAGGATATCCGACGTATGTGTTCGAACAGAAGCTACTACACATACTCGTAAGTAATCTATACATTTTGTTAAGTGCAGTTTCTTTTCTCAAAGAAACTTCAGTGTTAAAGTGCGCGTGTTTGTCATTGCTTAAACGGTGTTCAAAACTCAACTTTAAATTCAACTTGAAATTACCTCTGATTTTTTAACATGGTTCAGTTTTTATATAATTTTTTAGAAGTTTGACACGAAAATAACAAAAAATTCATACACCTTTATTGAAAATAAGCGCGAAAAACGAATGTTTCCATTATTTGAATCTTTTTATATCTAGGTATTATAATTACATATATTGAACTACGCTAATAACAATAACGTTTCGTGAAATTGCACAAAAATAAAATTAAAAACCAATTTTATTATAATTACATATTTCTTACAGTTTCATTATATATATGAGACATAATAGAGTTTACTTATTATAACAAGCCCAGTAAAAATTGTAAATGTATCGAAACATATGAAAGTGTATCAAGTGTGATTTTTCGAACCAAAAATTCCAATAACTTGTTGTGTAACTATACAGAATGTTGACCTCTACGATAGCATTTGTTTATTTGTTCTGCATTACATATAAGAAGAGAAATGAACTAACTTTGGTAGGGAATAACATTTGATTTTAAACAATTATACTCAATCAAGCAGTTTAATATTTAGTTTGCTTCTAAATAGACACACGGTTGCGAATATAATTATGTTTCCGAAGAAAAATTTAGATCATCCAGCATCACATACTGAGAATCATGAGCGTATATGTCTTTTTTGTTTTCGAAAAAGTTATCTCAGTTTGAATATTTCAATAGCACCGAAAATTCATGCTATTTTTTTTCACGTAGCTGAATTTTTTGAAAAAAATAACAAAGCCCTCGGTTATTACAGTGAACAGGGGCTTGAGGCGATGCACCATGATTTCAATGAAACATGGAAAAAAAATAAAGTTAACAAAAGTCACCCTAAGTGGTCTAATAATTTATTGAACGCTGTAATTGAATATAATAGTCATCATCTTTAAATGTATTTGTATTTATTATGATATATTTATGGTATATATATGTGTATCTATTACATTGAAAATAAATAAAGTTAAACTTATTTAAAATAAAATTCGTTTTTTATTTTTTTTTAAGCAATTTTATAAAACGTTATTATATTATTAGCATAGTTCAATACATGTACATAATTGTAATACCTACACAACAAAAAATTTAAATAATGGAAAAATTTTTTTAAAAAATCGTTTTTTGCGCTGTTACGGGTGGAATATTTTAGAAAATAATAAAACGTAGAAGTATAAGAAATATATTAAACTAAATGAATGAGCCAGTAAGAAAGCGCTGACTAGACGTCTGAAACCAGCTAGCAACAACTCGTGATCGAAAGAAATGATGACGAACTAGCCGGCAAGTTTAGACCTGTAGGGGACGAACAAAGTAAATCATGGAAAAACAGAAGCCACGAGGTAGAAGCTTCTAGAAGAATAGAGAAGTGGGAAACAACGAACCCAGCAAGTATAAATACTACTGGGCGAACCACGCCGCGGCCTACTACCCTACCAAAACGAGACCAGAGCATAGAGAAGCACGAATCCACGATCGACGCAGCGAGGACGTATCAGCGATTTTACACCAGTAGTACTGTAGACATTTCTCTCTCTCGTGACTAACGTAATAATAAATCAAACAGTTTATTTTGAATATCGTCTTATTAAATTAATTACCTTCACGCAAATTGACTACTTGGATTCACCAAGCTTAGTCGTGATAAAAAGATACCCACAATATAATAAATCAATTATGTGAAAACGTAACATAAAAAAGTGGTGCTAGATGTGGGGTATCACTTGTGAAGGAAAATATATATATCTACAAGAAACAACTACAACATCACTTGTGAAGGAAGCAGCATCTACAAGAAGCAACTTCAACAGTACTACGAAGGAAACCAAACCTGCAAGAAACAGCCACGACGATATCACTTCTGAAGGAAGCATTAACTACAAAGGAACTATTACAACGAGAGGATGTTCTACGTGTACATCGCTGTCATCACTATCTTGGGGTAAGTAAATTTTATTTTCATACCTTATACGTCCTACGAGGGAAATACGCGCTCGCTGCGAACTTTCACATTATAATAATTATTAAATTGCATGTCTGAAAATTTTGATTTAATTTAAATGAATTATTGTTTAATTTTATTAAAGTGAATACTGGATGAATTAACTATATTATCAATATTGAATTGCATGTTGAAAAATCTTAACAGTGAAATTTTATTCAAATGAATTATTAGTGCTTTAATTAATTGAAATCTGAATAAACTGATTACAATATCAATATTGAGTTTCATAATAAACTTAGCTTGATTGAGCCATATTCGATTTTATTAAAATGAATTTTTATTAAATTAACTATAAAACAATATTAATTAACGCTAACATTAAGCTGCAAAGTGAGTAAAAATCTAATTAAATCACGTGAATAATAATCGGTTTTATTAAAGTGAATTTTGATTACACCCAGTATAAAATAATACTAACTATTACAAACATTACGTTGCAAAAAGTTTTATTTTAACCAAGTGAATTATAAGTGAAATTATTAAAGTGAATCTCGCTCAAGTAAAATATAACAAAAAATACATATATATATCAACATATAAATAAAATATAAATAATAAGATTGGAAACGTCGCGTAAAACAAAAAAAATGCCTGTAGAAACGAATAAACCGGATCAACGTGACGAAGCCGCGGGTTTTGTATTACCATTAACGCTTCAACAAATTATGAGAACCCCGGAAGAGGAAGCGCGTATAGAGCTTCGAAATGCATTATCTTTGGTAGACTGTGCAATCCAACACTCCGAGAATAAAGGTTTAATGGAGTTGGCATTAGAAGAATTAAATGCAATAATAGACGGTGGCAAGCATAAGTTAGAACAAGATGACGAGAAATTTTTAGGATGAGCTAAAGTATATCTCTCAAATACATTGAAAAGAATAGACGAAGCCGTAGAAAAGGCAGACGAAGTAGCAGCTCAAGGATACAATGGAACTAGACCTAAAGTATTTACCAAAGCCGAAAAAGTCTCAGAACAAAACTTAAAAATCTCATCCAACCAGCAACAAGAGGATACGATCCATCGAAGAGTACGGGAAAGAATGTTCCAGCAGGTATATGATTACGAAAGAAGACACAGACTTAATCATATAGTGCCACCAGAAGAGCAAAGAAAAGACCTAATTATAATGAACTTAAATTTGATCTGGAGCCTAATAAACCCTGTAATAGCGGCAATTATAAAGGAGATAACCCTCAAGGTATGAGAGGTGCACCTGCATGGGATAACTATGCCGACGATGAGGATATTTTCATGGGTTGTGACAACCATTACTTGCCTACGAATATAAAATTTGCCAACTCAACTCCCATAGAGAGAGCAAGAGAACCACCAGACAGTCTATCACTATATCAAGCATTAAATACGATTCCTACTTTTGACGGAAATTCTGATGTACTACCATTATTCTGTAGATCAGTACGAGACATTATAAGAACATATGAGCCACAAGCAGAGAGATGGGTCTTAAATTCCTTAGCTTCAAAATTCAAAGGCCGCGCAGCAGAAGGCTATACAACACGTTTAACGCAGTATAATACGGTAGAAAGTCTCTTAGCTGACTTGACAAAACATTACAGCTATGCCGACGGAGCGGACACTATATTAGCTGAAATAAAAATAATAAAACAAATGTCTGGCGAGAGCGCAGGAGACTACGGATTAAGAGTGCAAATCTTGCATAATCGTCTTCTCAATTTTTACGATGCTACCAGAACACTACAGCCTTTCGAAAAAACTACATATAAAAATCAAGCAGACAGGGAAGCCTTAGAACGATTTCTGTTTGGACTGGAGGGGGAACTACAGCATCAAGTACGGTCAAAGAATCTCACAACGTTAAGAGACACTATGCACGAAGCTATCGCATTCGAACAACGTACAGTCGCAAGACGATTCACGCCGCAGCCAACCAACTCATCAGAAAATACCTCGGAACTCTCTAGTATATTAAAAAACATTGCAGATCAGTTGTCAGCATTAAACTTGAGTAGCGCACAGAAAAATGCAAACATTAGATTAGCACCAACACTTGAATTATGTGGTTATTGTCACATGTCGGGACATCAAGAGGCGCAATGTAGAAAAAAGGAATATGACAACAAGTTTTGTGAATATTGTAAGAATAGAGGTCACACATATGCAGAATGTTACGCACTTAAAAATGCACTAAAAACGAGCAACTTCGCGGGAAATAATTACACAACGACGGCACTTATCATGCCTCAAATAATTTATATGCCTTATCCACTGCCTCCCGCGACACCTGATATATATACGTCACAGATAAATGAGCAAAAACCTTATAATAAAGAAAACAGAATTTTACGGAAATTTAAATAATAAGAATAACTCACGAAATAATAGAAATTTCAAAGGCAATAATAATTGCGATAACTATAATAATAATAGAAATCAGAATTGTTATCAGAGCAAGTCATGTCATCGAAATAATATTGATAATAACACTAATAATTATGATAACAATATTAATAACGGGAGAGATGTTTTTGATAGAGGATCAGATAATAATTTTAACTGTAACGAACAAATAGATAATCAAGGTAATATGGAACCTTTAAACTCCCAAGATGCTCGACGCCAGGGTCCTGTAGAGTCGAGCAAGCTAGCAGTCAGGCCGAGAGATATGAGCGGTCCAGCTTTCGAAAATGCACTATAAAGTTTATACAAGCTGGGAGGAAACCTCCAATAGCTCAGTTATGTGGACCATTTATAAAATCAAAAAAGGTCGTTTTTGCGTCGATACAGGAGCCAATGTATCAGTTATAAAAGAAAGTGTGATATCGAATTATATGTATATAAATCCACATAAGATCGTTACAATAAATGGTGTCATTCCAGTTGAATGCATGTCATTAGGACAGGTAAATCTATTTCTGAATAATATATTATGTGAAGTACAACTAGTCCCAGATGATTTTCCAATAGATGCCGACGGATTAATAGGTTGGGACATGATTGATAAATATAAAGGGCAAGTTAATGCCGCTCGTAAATGCTTAGAATTAAATAACAATATAATACCATTTATTGAAGAAGAATGCTTTATTGTCACTTCTCATACAAGAAAAATTAATTACGCACGTGTCAAAGATATCAGGGAAGATATAGAATTCGTACCGCTCCAAGATACAGGATCGGGCATCTTAGTTGGCAATTTTGAAGCCAAAAATAGTGAAGGCAAAGTATATGCCATATGTATTAATATTGATGAAAGTGCGATGGAAGTAAAGTCGCCAGAAGTTAAGTTAGCTGCATGCGAAGTCAAGAATATTATGAATAATAAAGAAATAATATATAATGAAGAAATGATTAAAATGAATAATAATAAAAGAATAAATAATAATGAAGCAAATAAAATGATGCTATGTACGCAAATTTTACATATATCTAGCGAGGAAAAAGAGAATAAAGCAGCAAAGGTATTTAAACAAATTGAATCCAAAATATCAAGGCGTTTGAATAAAAAAGAAATAGAAAACATTGATGATATGATAAAAGAAAGACCATTTATAATTGAATCACCTGGAGAAAAATTAAGAAAAACACATTTAGTAAGGCATAAAAATGAGTTAATTACAGAAGTACTAGTAAAAACCAAAAGATTTAGACACCAACGTATAGAATATTTGGAATTGGAAATTAAATCATCGGAGAACCCGTATTCCTCATTTATGTGGATAGTGCTAAAACCACTTAAAGTTAATTTAACGCCATCAAATTATAAATCAAAATGTTATTACGATCAAAAGCAAAACATTAAACACCTTAGAGAAGGAGAAATGATTTACTTAATGAAGAAACCAAAACATGAGAAAATGAATAAAGAATATGGATAATAATTATAAAATTCTATAAATAATACATAAAATTAGTAAAATAAAATTTTATCCGCAGCCCTCAGATGCCGAAGATCATAAAATATTAATAAAATATAATATAATAATCATAGGATTAATAAAATAAAATTTTTTCCGCGGCCCTCAGACGCCGACGATCATACAATATTATAAAATAAAATAATAACTAAAAGAAAATATGAAAGATAAAATTACCTACACATAAGTCATTCATTACAAACATACAAACATATATACATGTCAGTAAGTTTAAAAGCCACGACAGAAAATAAGTCAGTTCATAGTATAACAAGGTGTATTTCAATATATGCATACAACATGTAGACTGAGTCTTAATCAGCAATTTATAAAATACAAAAAATACACATACATAAAAGAAATTGATGTAAGAAAAAATAATTATAGAAAAACAAATGATATATAAATATATATAAAATATCTTATACACAATCATTATTATAATTATAAAATAACATTGCAAAAAAAAGAAAAAAAAGACAAATAAAAGAGTAAAAAAAAAGAGAAATTACGCCTTAATGAGCATTATTATTAAGTTAAAACAGAGAAAGTTTCTCACTTATATTACACATAAGTTCATTTTAACACGTCGTAAAACAAAATTTATTATCAATGTATATGATCATTGTCAGTAATTCTAAAGAGAATTAAGAAAAAAATAATAAATACAATAAGATGTAAATACAAAATATTTCGTTTATTCAAGATTTCACTCATATAATTGATTACAAATATATTTTAAGAAACCATTCAAATTTGCTATGTAATATTATTAATGCCCCTTCTCCTTGCATTATAAAAAAAAAGAAATCGACTAACATAAAGCACATAGAGTCTAGTTATTTCTCAGCATCAAGGAAATAAGAACATCATGATTACAAAGAAAAAGAGGACAACAATCTTATGTACATCAAAAATAAATATATACAAAAAAAAAACGAAAATTAAGAAAAGATGAAATACAAAACTCTCAAAAAGCAAAACACGATCAACCTTCTACCGTAAAGATCATAAAGAAAAATCTCTCATACGTTTGGTTCGTGTCCAATACCCAGCCCAATCCCATGAGGAATGTGAGCGCGAAGTACTCGAATCTAACGTCTATCTACGACAATATACCTTCAAGAAAAAGAAGAAACAAAAAAAATAGAAAAATAATACACACATATTATTAAGACAAAATGTGGAATGGCAAGTACGTCTTGCTCAAACGCAATCAAGAATTGCCGAACAAAAATAAAGAAAAGCAGAAAAAGTGTGTTAAACATTACATGAAACTAATATATAAACTGAAAATACATCGATAAATGCATTATTATAAATTAAAGATGAAGGTTATTATAAAAATCTTATTAGAAAAAAAAGAAGGACATTAATAGCATAAGATAATAGAAATAAAAGGATGTATACGTAAAAAGAAATTAACATAAATATATCAATAATCAGAGAGAAAGAAACATGAACAATTAAAACAAAAAAAATCTAAAAATAAGAATATTGTGCAAAAAAAGAGAGAAAAAAAAGAAAAAGTAACATAATACAAGAAGAGGGAATAGATTATAACAAATAAGTAAAGGAAAATCAAGTGAAAACTTGCATAAACGAAAATAAATCAACGAAAATAAATAAAAGAATAATGTTGAATTAATGTTTAAGTATAATTATAACTATAAGCAAGCGTCAACTGTAACATATAAGAAAAAGCTACGTAAGCAAAAAAAATGTTTGTCATAAGACAGAATAAGGCGACCATAACTATCTTGAACCATAAACTCCGACAATATATTGATATCAAAAGAAAAGAATTATTATTACACAAAATTAATATTAGAACAATAATTATCACAAAAATTATTATAATTACAATTTTATAAAAAAAAGAGAGCAAAAAAAATATTATTACAAAGAAAAGGAATCATTATAAGCAAAAAACAATTATTATAAAAAAAAAAGAATTATTATTACTGCAACAAGAATTCGCGTTTACAGTAATACAATTACACAGGCCCACGAAATGAAAAAAAATGTCTGAACTTTTGACCGGACATACATATTCCCATGTATTTTTCGACGCTGAATCCGAATCTGTAATAAAAATATAGGGTTTTCCTACCTTTTCTCAGAGTTTTATTGAAAAAACCTCATTTTTTACGGTTTTTTTGCGGTTTTTCGAGTCTAGAAAAAACAAATCATGAGATACGGTTAATTGGACTTCAAAATCGAATTCTACGGGAAAAAATACACGGGAAACCATACCTTTAAATTTTTTTAACGCGATTCTAGTCCTCTGTATGGGGCTGAAAAGATGAGGAAATCGGTAAAAGTCGAAATTTTGCCTAAAATGGATTTAAACAATATTAAAATTTAATCATGCGTCTTTTGAAGAGTCGATAAACATTGGAAATACTATCCTGGGGGTTTTTCAGATTGCTGATCATGAATTTGAAGTCAGATTGTGTAAAAACTACTTCTAGAGGGCGATGACAAGAACTGTATATGGTAAATTTATCGATTTTTTAAAAATTTTACGTCTGAAATACTAATTTTAGAGTCTTTCACAGCATTGACTGTAAATTCAAGATATTAACTTAGCCTATTGTGTACGTTAAACTTAACATTTTGTCTATGTTTGTCTCTCTCTCTCTCTCTCTCTCTCTCTTCGATGTTTTTTTAAATTGGCTTACGCTTACGTACACGTTTCTCTTCGAATGACCGATGTAGTGGATTTCTGACACGTTTTTGTCCTTTTTCGCAGCTGTTTCTCTTTTTATCATCCAGCAGTAATCTGCTAACATGTTGATACCCCAGTTTCCTTGAAATCTACGTTCAAACTCCTTTAAATCTTGGTGAAATCGTTCACCATGCTCTTCACTAAAGTCTCCGTTATTTTCAGGAAACTGATCAACGTGTGAATCAAGAAAATGAAGTTTTAAGTTCATTAGACAACCCAATTTTTCAAAATTACGTACCATTCTTTTCACAATAGCTTTATAATTCGTGTCTTTGGCATTACCCAAAAAATTTCGTCGATACCTCTTTAAAACTTAACCATGCTGCCTTTTCAACATCACTCATGCTTTGTTCAAAGTTTTCGTCTCTAAATAAAGTTCGGATTTCAGGACCATCAAAAATACCTTCATTTAATTTAGCATCAGATTTATGGGGAAATACTTTGCTTATATATTGGAAGCATTGACCGTCCTTGTCCAAAGCTTTAACTAATTGCTTTATCAATCCAAGCTTTATATGCAGAGGCGGTATCAAAATTTTCGAAGGATTAACGAGTGGATCTTTTATAACATTCTGTTTTCCAGGTTCAAACGATTCTCTTGATGGCCAAATTTTCTTTTTTATAGTGTTTTTCTCTATCTCTGCTATCAAACATGCATAAATAACATGGGTACTTCGTAAATCCAGATTGTTGTCCAAGTATCATAGATAAAATCTTTAAATCGCCACATATTTGCCATTTATGTTCTCTATATTTTATTTTCGTTAAAAGTAGTTCAAGATTGGAATACTCTTCTTTAAGTACTGTTGAATGTGCTAATGGTATAGGAGCATATTTATTTGTGATATTGAGGAGTACTGCTTTAAGGCTGCGCTTTGATGAATCAATGAATAGTCGCCAATTTTCAGGTTTGTATATGTTGGGTTTCAATTCATCAATAAGACCTTTCACGTCCGTGCAATAAACCATATTAGAATCATTCTTGAAATAATTTCTAAAGCGCTCTTCTCGATTACGATATGCACATACTTTAGTACCCTTTGTCAACATATTTCGTCTCTTAAACTCTGAAGCCATAAACTCTGATTGTTCCTTAGATAAACCACTCTTTCTAAATAAATCGTTCAGACTTTTTTGATCAAACTTTTCAACAGTTCGTTCTTCACCCTTAGGAATATACTCTTCATCACTATCCAGAGAATGTTCTTCAGGTGAACTTAGATCTTCTTCATTTGATGAGCTTCCGTCTGCGGCAATCAGATTTTCAGTTGTTTCATCTGTCGAGTTTTCATCTACATTTAGATTCCCTAAGCCTGTTGTAAAACTATCTCTCGAATCTTTATTTTCAAAAATATCTATAAAATTCTTGGATGGAAATTCTATACAAGAAGTATTAGGATATACTATTTCTTTTTTCTGTATCTTGTCTAAACCTTGTATCTTTGTTAAACAAAAATAGCAATCATTTTCATCTTTTGGTTCCTTCCACTTTGTAGGTATAGTAAATTTTAATTTGGACCTAGCCTGACTGGTGTTGTATCGATTCATCATGGCATAACATGAAGCACATATATAATGAGGAACCCAAATTTTATCCTGTTGAGAAATCTCAATATCAAAACATTTTTGATAGATAAAATTAATATTATCTGTGATTTTTCTTTTGTTTCGTTGTCCAATATATTCTGAACATACATAACAGAAATTATCTTGAGATCCATTACACGTATGGTTAAAACTGTTATTGGATGTACCAGCGCAGTTTAAAAAAGGTTGAAAATTTGAATTAGCCATATTGTTGAATTAAACCCCACACACTAGGAATCCTGTTCCGATCGCAGGTGAGTCCGCCGTCCTAGGGGTGATAACTCTCATACCTCCCCAGGCCTAAGTATGAGAGCTTTCCGACTTTGACGAGGACAATGTCAATTCGTCGTCGGACACACTACGGCATCATTCTCACATCCTAGTGCTCCCTTGCAGGACAGCGCGCCTTCGCTGGGTTCGTTACTGCAAAGTATTGAGTACACCGAATCATTCTACACATCCCATTTTCAGGGCAGTTGTCATCGTGACCAATACTTCGCAGCAGCAGGTTTTTTTTAGGTACCCTTATAGAGTACTGATATATATATATATATATATATATATATATATATATATATATAGCTTTGGAAAAAGATCATAAGTCCCATTCGTTTATAAACAATGCTTTAAGATCAATGACAGTGTACAACAGTGATTAACTGAACGGAGCTTTAAAATGAAACCGAATTCATTTCTAAACAACAGTACCCAGCTTTACAACAGAATAAGTATAAATGAAAAATTGACAGATCAAATTGTCTCTGACACAAACACACCAAATGAAGAAGATCTAAGTTCACCTGAAGAACATTCTCTGGATAGTGATGAAGAGTATATTCCTAAGGGTGAAGAACGAACTGTTGAAAAGTTTGATCAAAAAAGTCTGAACGATTTATTTAGAAAGAGTGGTTTATCTAAGGAACAATCAGAGTTTATGGCTTCAGAGTTTAAGAGACGAAATATGTTGACAAAGGGTACTAAAGTATGTGCATATCGTAATCGAGAAGAGCGCTTTAGAAATTATTTCAAGAATGATTCTAATATGGTTTATTGCACGGACGTGAAAGGTCTTATTGATGAATTGAAACCCAACATATACAAACCTGAAAATTGGCGACTATTCATTGATTCATCAAAGCGCAGCCTTAAAGCAGTACTCCTCAATATCACAAATAAATATGCTCCTATACCATTAGCACATTCAACAGTACTTAAAGAAGAGTATTCCAATCTTGAACTACTTTTAACGAAAATAAAATATAGAGAACATAAATGGCAAATATGTGGCGATTTAAAGATTTTATCTATGATACTTGGACAACAATCTGGATTTACGAAGTACCCATGTTATTTATGCATGTTTGATAGCAGAGATAGAGAAAAACACTATAAAAAGAAAATTTGGCCATCAAGAGAATCGTTTGAACCTGGAAAACAGAATGTTATAAAAGATCCACTCGTTAATCCTTCGAAAATTTTGATACCGCCTCTGCATATAAAGCTTGGATTGATAAAGCAATTAGTTAAAGCTTTGGACAAGGACGGTCAATGCTTCCAATATATAAGCAAAGTATTTCCCCATAAATCTGATGCTAAATTAAATGAAGGTATTTTTGATGGTCCTGAAATCCGAACTTTATTTAGAGACGAAAACTTTGAACAAAGCATGACTGATGTTGAAAAGGCAGCATGGTTAAGTTTTAAAGAGGTATCGACGAAATTTTTGGGTAATGCCAAAGACACGAATTATAAAGCTATTGTGAAAAGAATGGTACGTAATTTTGAAAAATTGGGTTGTCTAATGAACTTAAAACTTCATTTTCTTGATTCACACGTTGATCAGTTTCCTGAAAATAACGGAGACTTTAGTGAAGAGCATGGTGAACGATTTCACCAAGATTCAAAGGAGTTTGAACGTAGATTTCAAGGAAACTGGGGTATCAACATGTTAGCAGATTACTGCTGGATGATAAAAAGAGAAACAGCTGCGAAAAAAGGACAAAAACGTGTCAGAAATCCACTACATCGGTCATTCGAAGAGAAACGTGTACGTAAGCGTAAGCCAATTTAAAAAAAACATCGGAAGAGAGAGAGAGAGAGAGAGAGAGAGAGAGAGACAAACATAGACAAAATGTTAAGTTTAACGTACACAATAGGCTAAGTTAATATCTTGAATTTACAGTCAATGCTGTGAAAGACTCTAAAATTAGTATTTCAGACGTAAAATTTTTAAAAAATCGATAAATTTACCATATACAGTTCTTGTCACCGCCCTCTAGAAGTAGTTTTTACACAATCTGACTTCAAATTCATGATCAGCAATCTGAAAAACCCCCAGGATAGTATTTCCAATGTTTATCGACTCTTCAAAAGACGCATGATTAAATTTTAATATTGTTTAAATCCATTTTAGGCAAAATTTCGACTTTTACCGATTTCCTCATCTTTTCAGCCCCATACAGAGGACTAGAATCGCGTTAAAAAAATTTAAAGGTATGGTTTCCCGTGTATTTTTTCCCGTAGAATTCGATTTTGAAGTCCAATTAACCGTATCTCATGATTTGTTTTTTCTAGACTCGAAAAACCGCAAAAAAACCGTAAAAAATGAGGTTTTTTCAATAAAACTCTGAGAAAAGGTAGGAAAACCCTATATTTTTATTACAGATTCGGATTCAGCGTCGAAAAATACATGGGAATATGTATGTCCGGTCAAAAGTTCAGACATTTTTTTTCATTTCGTGGGCCTGTGTTATTAATACAAAAATATTATTACAGCAGAAGCTAATACTTATATTGAATGAAATGTTATTATTATCAAAATAATTGTTATTATAAGGAAATTATAATAGTATATAATTATTATTAATGGAAAAGAAAACAAAAATTTAAATGATTAAAGCAAAAAAAAAGAAAAAGTTACAATAAGAGAACTAAGTATACAAGCATTTTATAAATATATAGATATAAGAAAAAATTGATATTGTAAATGTATGTGTATACATGTGCAGACACAAAAATATTATAAAATTAAAATTAAACATTGAAATACAATTTGTATAAGTATTGAAGCTGACTTATAGAATTCAAATACAAGTAATTAGTAATACTACATAAACTCTACATAGTTAATTGTATTAAACTAAATAGCATTAGAAATTAGAAACAGTATCCAATACAAAAGTAAAATTATATTAAACTACATATTAAATCTAATACAAAGAGTTGTGATGCATTTATTGCATCACAAAAAAATATTTATTAAAAAGAACAAAGAGAAGTAGGAGCCGAAATGCATTCATTCAATTGATTGTTAATTAACTTAATAAAAGAAATTAATCAGTGTATTCTTGTTTGTTTCGAGGTAAACAAGAAGCATAGCGATGAGCAGACGACTTACCACTAGAGAGAGAAAGAGAGAAAGAGGAACCTAACCTCACATTCGAACACGTGGTGAAGGAAAAAACCACAGTCACCATCAGTTTTCTTATTATGCACTAGGAGTTGAAGCTACGGTGATGGCTGTAACATCTTAACACTAGTGCACATAACAGATCAACGAAAAGAACACATGTTTAGAAAAGAAAATAACCTGTGACAGTGTTCTTGTGCGTCGCCATCTTATGTTCTCGATGACGACGTGCACGCCGCAGCACTGTCACCTGTACACTGACACACACACACACACACCCGGTGTATAGGTACATGCGCACAATACACTCGTGGTACGCGATGACGAGCAAAACCGGGAAACGACGCGGAACATTTGTAACACGTGCTCGAGAGTAAAGGGAAAGTGTCGGTAAATGACCGACTCGCGGCAGAAATCGAGTCATGTGCATGAAAAGTAAAGAATCAGCGAAAAAGGGGAGCCAGCTATAGCTTGTATAGCAGGCTCGTATATACATGGGTAATTGTACAAATAACAGTAGCAGGCTCGTATATACATGAGTAAAGGTAGAAATGGTAGTAGAGGGAGTATATACATGGGCAATTGTAAAAATATTAATCTATGTCAGTATGTTATATGAAGATACGTGAGGTCGAGAGCGAGAGTGATAGAAGATAAAGAAATCGAGCGTTGGAGAGAGATAGCGTTACAATTATAGGTATAATTATTAAAACTAAGTATATGGAGTCTTCCAAATGAAAATTAAAATAGAGCGCGCAAGAAATAGAGGGCGCTAACATAAAAGAAGCCGCCAAAAGGAAAGGTGTTGATTGGTTAAAAGTTAACATCCTTTGTAATTAACAAATAACAATTACGGAAAGGATTAATAACCAATCAACCATTATCCTATTTATGACGTAATTGATAAAAGAAGGGATGAAGAGGAAGGAGCTCGGGAGAAGACGCGCCATCGACACACTTCTCTATTGGATCTTGGATAATACACTTGGTCGGTTTTTCTTTGTTGGGTATTGCTCGATGAGCCACATTTTCTTGAGTCTTGACTTCATTTTAGTTGGTTAAAAGTTCATAGAGGATTTACGCTGCCATTTAGCCATTTTGCTATTTTGCCATTTTGCCATTTCGAGGGAGAATTCCACCAGTGCTGAATTATCCTACTCCTAAAACTATTAAACAAATGAGACGTTTCTTGGGTATGGTGGGTTGGTATTCGAGATTCATAGAGAACGAGTCAGAGATAAAGATTCCGTTGGTAAAACTGCTTCATAAAGGTCAAACCTGGACCTGAGGTGAGAATCAAGAGCAAGCTTTCGAAAACCTAAAAAGAGCACTTACTCAAGCACCAGTGTTAGCCAGACCAGATTTCAGTAAGCCATTTTCGGTACATTGCGATGCTAGCACTGATAGACCTTTAAGGGCAATACATTCTTTTAACAAGCAAAATGCGTTATTATACCTAAGAAGAAATCATTGATAGTCCAGAGCGCTCTCGTTTCAGACAAGCGCCCCGCGATCTCGTATCTATGAGCCTCTCCCTCTCGTGCTTAAGAGCGTATAGCTCTTAAAGCCCCAAAACACAGAAACAGCTCTTGAAAATTTGGATAACGGCTTTCTTACACTGTAAGAAAAACGCCATCTAACGTAAGACGGCGGCGCTCCCGCTTAAGAGCTATACGCTCTTACAGCGAGAGAGGCGCACTCTTAGGATTCAGAAAGCGGTGTACCCAGTCGTAAGACCGATGCGCATACGTTAAAGAGAAAATCGCGCTTAAAGGTCTATCAGTGAGCGATTATGCAATAGGAGCTGTGCTAACACAAGAAAGTGAAGATGGAGATCACCCTATAGTGTATATTAGTCGAGTCTTGAATAAAGCAGAGAAAAATTATACGGTAACTGAGAAAGAAAGTCTTGCATTATTATGGGCAATAAAGAAGCTGAGACCTTATCTAGATGGATATCACTTCACAGTATACACAGACCATAGCGCTCTCAAATGGCTCAGAAATCTTAAAGATCCAACTGGTCGGCTTGCTCGTTGGGTTTTAGAGTTACAGCAATGGGATTTCGAGATTATACACAGAAAAGGTGCTCTTAATCATGTCCCAGATGCTTTATCGAGAGGTTTCGAGTTAGAAAATGAAGAGGTGGCTGGTTTTACCACTATTGAAGATCCATGGTATCTATCGAGAGTAGAGGAAGTAAAACATTTTCCTAGAAAGTTTCCAAATTGGAAGATGATTTATTGTATTACTTTAAAAGAGATAGGTTGCTAGATCCAGTGACTTTTCGAGAAGAAGGCTGGAGATTAGTGGTACCAACAGAGTATCGAGAAAGAGTAATAAGTGATGCCCATAGAGAAGCCTCATCAGGACATTTTGGTATAGAGAAAACTTATGATCGGGTGATTAGAGAATATTATTGGCCAGGAGCGTGGTATGACATAAATTCATATATCCAGCAGTGTTCAGAGTGTCAGAGATATAAAGTGATGCAAACAGGTGCTCAAGGTTTAATGGAAAAGAGAATTGTCGAGAGACCATGGGCTGCAGTAGCAGCTGATTGCATGGAGTTTCCTAAGAGCAAGAACCAGTATAAATATGTACTAGTGTTCCAAGATTTGTTCACTCGCTGGATAGAGCTAAAACCATTGAGAACTGCAGATGGTAAAGGAGTCTCGAGAGCATTTGAAGAGCTGATTTTATTCAGATGGGAAGCTCCTGATTATTCACTTTCTGATAATGGTAAAGAGTTTGACAATAAGTGGTTAAAGAGTACGTTAGATGAATATGGTGTAAAACATGTAACTACTCCACCATATCATCCCCAGGCCAATCCAGTCGAGAGAACAAATAGAACGTTGAAAACTATGATTTCTATTTTTGTTGGGTCAGACCATCGAGACTGGGACAAACATCTACATGAGTTCAGACATGCTGTTAATACAGCTACCCAAGCTTCAACAAAAGTATCACTAGCATTCTTAAATTATGGTCGTAATCCTGCACCAGTGAAGAGTTTACGAAGAGAAATCGAGACCAGAGGACCTAAGCTTAAATTAGATCCAGAAGTCTGGAAGGATAGATCAAAAAGATTAGATGCTTTGAGAGACTTGGTAGCTAGACATATAGATGAAGCACAAAATAAACAAGCTAAGAGATATGACCAGAATAAAAAAGATGTAAGGTTCAATGTAGGAGATCAAGTGTTGAGAAAAACGCAGGTGTTATCAAAAGGAGCACAAGGTTTCTCTGCGAAATTAGCTCCAAAATATGAAGGCCCATTTCGTATTATTGAGGTAAAATCACCTGTAGTATATGTTTTAGAGATGGAAGGTAGTCGTAGAAATGCGAGGGTACACGTATCCGAGTTAAAACGATTTTTACCCCCGCGAACAAATCGAGATCAGTAAAAACCTTTATTTTATAAATTTCTTTTCGAGAGCATGTTATTTTAAGTGTAATTCGAGAGCTGTGTTGTCTTGGTGTTGATTCGTGCCTCGAGATAACCATATGGTAAGTGTTGTTCAGTCGGTAGTAAAGCATGTCGAGACAGAGTTCCTTAGTAAAATTTTCCTTTTATTTTACTTATGTTAACAGATGTCAAGACGTGCAGGTAGAAAGTCGCCATCCATGGGATCACGTGGTGCACCTAGCCCAGGCCATCGGGCTGAGCCGGAATTCCATCCCCCGGCTCATCGTGTACTCACGTGGGCTGATGAGGTTGAATTAGAAGAAAGGACCCGGAGGCAAGATCAATCTCCCTCACCTGCTATTAATCCTAATAGTTGGGCAGACCAGCTCGAGTATGAGCTGCGTCTCGCTGCTGAGGAAGAGGAGAGAGAGAGAATTAGATTTGTTTCGAGAACAGGAGAAAGAAGAAAAGGAAAAGGAGATGAGAGAAGCAGCCGATCAGTGGCTTCTTAAAACGGGCCAAGCTACGTTGGAAGAGCTTAAAGGCGGTAATGAGGAGGAGTCTACTCTTCTTATCACCATTGCTAATCCTCAGTCGAGATCTGGAGAAGAAGAGAGGAAAGAAGAGAAGAAGAAAAGGAAAGAGGAGGCTGAAATAGTGGCTTTGGACACTGTCTCTGCAATTATCGAGAGTCTGGAAGAGAGAGAGAAAGCAGAGAAGCAGAGAAGGAATTAGAGGAGATTTTGTTACAGCAGGATCCTCGTTATCTCCCAGTGGAAAGTGCTGGTGTAGTGGATTCCCTGGCCTGGGATAGAGGCGAGGATGAATTTGAACTCAAGCCTGAAGAGACTGTCATCTTCTCTCCTTTAGGTATGCGCGTCAGTCCACCTCGACGCAGCCGAGAGCGGAGTAACAACTCGTGACGTCAACTCCAACTGGACGATTATTACTCCGCTCAAAGCCCACCTAGAAGAGTATCACCTTCGCCTCCACCAGGACCAGTCCACCATCGAGAAAGAGAGAATCGAGCCAGGAGCCAGAGTAGGAGTCGACCACCGCTTCCAGTGAAGACCAGAGGAGCTCTCTTTGGGGATTTGAAGCCAATCCCTACTGAGCCTCATCTGGACCTGCCACCGTATGCTTGCTACAACTGCTGGCAGCTGGGACATTCCAGGTTCGATTGTCCTCGTGCTTTTGTGGATGCCTTCTGCTACAACTGTGGTAGAAGGTACGAGGATTTAACCAGCTATCCACGTTGTAGTGAAGCGCATGCGGAGTATATGCGAAGCAGAAATCGTGAAAGAGGAAGATCACCATCAAGGCAGCGAGGGAGTTTCCGACCACCATCCAGGGAAATAACTAACACCATACCTCAAAGAGAGAGAGAGAGAGATATGAATGGAAGAGGCACAGCGCGAGATCGAAGACCAAGGAGTTCGAGTCGTCGACCCCGCACTCCACCCCGCACTCGCCAGCCAAGTCCTGATCGTCGCGAACGAGCCCGTCGATCTGCTTCTCGTGACGATGACCGAGAAACGAATCGGCTGAGTGAGGTTGTTAGGTTGGCGGAAAGGATTCGAACCCTTCCCCGAGATCTTCAGGAAGCCCTGCTGCGAATGGCCAACCCTAGTTCGTCGCAGTAGCGCTCCCCAGAGCGACGCCATTAATTGGGTCGTTAAACAATCGAGAGAAGAGAAAGTTCGAGAGGAGAGAGAGAGAGAGTTCGAGAGGGAAGTAACATCGAGAGACGGGACATCGAGTCAAGAGGTTTCATAGATATCCAGTGAGTTGCTTGAAATTTTCTTTTAATTTTTATTTTTGTTTTGTTTGTATTCCTTAAATCCTTATTTATTACCCATTTAAACATTTAACTGTGTGTGTATGAGAGAATGAGTAGAGCGAGATAAGAATGAGATAATAAAGAGTAGTAGTCGTTATTGGGGTTAGGTTTATTATAAATAGAATATAAGAGATATTAATGGTTTATGTGAGTGCAATTCGGCGACGTGATTTTTCTTTCTTTTTGAGTTTTTTTTTTATTTAAAAAAAAAAGCAAATAGCCTAAGTTAATAGAGTAGAGTCTTAAATTATTTTCGTGTTCTAATAAGATGGACGACCCACTTGTAAAGTGTTCCGGTCATGGAGGGGGGAATTTGTGATGCATTTATTGCATCACAATAAAATATTTATTAAAAAGAATAAAGAGAAGTAGGAGCCGAAATGCATTCATTCAATTGATTGTTAATTAACTTAATAAAAGAAATTAATCAGTGTATTCTTGTTTGTTTCGAGGTAAACAAGAAGCATAGCGATGAGCAGACGACTTACCACTAGAGAGAGAAAGAGAGAAAGAGGAACCTAACCTCACATTCGAACACGTGGTGAAGGAAAAAACCACAGTCACCATCAGTTTTCTTATTATGCACTAGGAGTTGAAGCTACGGTGATGGCTGTAACATCTTAACACTAGTGCACATAACAGATCAACGAAAAGAACACATGTTTAGAAAAGAAAATAACCTGTGACAGTGTTCTTGTGCGTCGCCATCTTATGTTCTCGATGACGACGTGCACGCCGCAGCACTGTCACCTGTACACTGACACACACCCACACACCCGGTGTATAGGTACATGCGCACAATACACTCGCGGTGCGCGATGACGAGCAAAACCGGGAAACGACGTGGAACATTTGTAACACGTGCTCGAGAGTAAAGGGGAAGTGTCGGTAAATGACCGACTCGCGGCAGAAATCGAGTCATGCGCATGAAAAGTAAAGAATCAGCGAAAAAGGGGAGCCAGCTATAGCTTGTATAGCAGGCTCGTATATACATGGGTAATTGTACAAATAACAGTAGCAGGCTCGTATATACATGAGTAAAGGTAGAAATGGTAGTAGAGGGAGTATATACATGAGCAATTGTAAAAATATTAATCTATGTCAGTATGTTATATGAAGATACGTGAGGTCGAGAGCAAGAGTGATAGAAGATAAAGAAATCGAGCGTTGGAGAGAGATAGCGTTACAATTATAGGTATAATTATTAAAACTAAGTATATGAAGTCTTCCAAATGAAAATTTAAATAGAGCGCGCAAGAAATAGAGGCGCTAACATAAAAGAAGCCGCCAAAAGGAAAGGTGTTGATTGGTTAAAAGTTAACATCCTTTGTAATTAACAAATAACAATTACGGAAAGGATTAATAACCAATCAACCATTATCCTATTTATGACGTAATTGATAAAAGAAGGGATGAAGAGGAAGGAGCTCGGGAGAAGACGTGCCATCGACACACTTCTCTATTGGCTCTTGGATAATACACTTGGTCGGTTTTTCTTTGTTGGGTATTGCTCGATGAGCCACATTTTCTTGAGTCTTGACTCCATTTTAGTTGGTTAAAAGTTCATAGAGGATTTACGCTGCCATTTAGCCATTTTGCTATTTTGCCATTTTGCCATTTCGCTGCCTTGCTGTTTTTGCCAATTTGGATATTTTCGAGAGAGCTGAGAAATTTATTTAACACGAGGAAAGGACTTTTTGGAATTGGAGTTAAATCATTGGAGTTTTGTTTTATTTTCTTGGAGAGTAACGCTTTGTACATTAAGGTGAGTCCTCCATCTTAAATATTAAATCATTAAACAATTTAGAGTCAGTGCGCGTCGCCGTTTTGCTCGTCGTAATTAACGTCGGTTTTAGCCGCCATTATTAAACTTAAATTAATTTCACGGGTTTAATTGGATTTTATTTAATGATAATTAATCTGAGAATTTATTACGTCGAGTCAGAGTTCAATCACACTACTTTTCTTTTACACTTACACAATTTTCGAGAAATTGTCAGGTGAAAGTATGTTAAATTTACTTTAATAAATATAGAGTGAAAATTACTTCTTTTTGTATTTTATTTAACAGTGTTATTTAAGTGTTTATTAACATTGTATTGTTATAAAATATATATAACTGATTTATTGCTGGTTTACATCGGTGGTTTCGTCATTGTTCCCTACGAAGACCCGATTAGAATCCACCCGAGAGAGTTGATTGCTAATAAATTCAGATTTTCTATTCAGAGTAAAATTTAAGAAAAAATAATAAGTAAATTGCTATTTATTCAGAGGTGATACTGTAGAGTTAAAATAATAGTAACTGGGGGATAGGGAACAAATTCCCTCATTACAGAGTATAAAAGTTATTAGAAATAACATATAAAACTTCATACATATAACTACATTGAAAATAAAACAATAATTGAAATAATATATATAACCATACATAATTATATTATATTAAAATTAATGCAAATAAATAAATTAATAGAAACAAGGGTTAAATAAAAATAATACGTAATATTGCATATTAAGAATCATATTAAACGAGCATAAGTTATTAATACATTATAAAATTAAAATAATTTAAATGACATAAACAACAAATTCTAATACGCAAAAAAAGAACTTTACTATAAATTATGGGAAAGCAATTAAAAATCAAAGAGAAACAAAAAAATTATAGAAGTTGTTTACCGCAACGGTAACGTGCAAGCTACACTATAAGTTATAGCTATACTATATGCATAGAGTGCATAAGAAAATACAACCACGCGCGTATACGTACAAGCACACATACACGGAAAAACTTTTGCATATAAAATTCGCTCAAATGTTGTATGTGAATTCAATTTTATTACTACTGAAATAATTTTAATATCCTTCTTGAAAAAAGATTAGACTCAAATGGAGATGATATTTCCCTCAGCAGAAATGAAATTAGGAACCAGTCTTATATGCGCTCGATATACTCTCAAGTATGTACGTTATCTAAGTTCAAAACGTAATGAATAGCTTTTATATACAGAGTTGATCGGGTTTTAGCTTTAACTCGAACTGTTAAAACTAAACAAAATAACTGAAGAGAGTTTGACATCGGACTTGCTATATTTTTAGTTACTGAATCGAGGATTAATTAAGAACTAAAAAAACCGTTTGTGAATATATAACAAATTTTGTATTTAATTTGCGCTCGAAAGAATTTGAAATTGATTTTGGTGCGTGTATAATCCACAAACATTTTCATTGCTGAGTTATTTTTATCTTAAAGATTATTGATGTAAACATATTATCTATTTAGATTATAAGACATTTGCAAGTATGTACGTGAACTATATTCGGAACAAATGAGCCGCCATCATATCCAGACTTGACTGGGTTTTAGCTTCAACTCGAAATGAAAAAGTTTAATTAAATAATTGAACAACGTTCATCATCAAACTTATTTAAAATTTTTAAAATCTATTAAATAAAAAAAAATTATTATTATTACTGTAGAATTACAATTTTTTAGAAAAACAAATCTGATTAGAATAAACTATATATGACATCTAAAACTTAAAAATTATTCATAACTAATTTTATTTTTAAAATCTAATTATTTTAAATAACCGGGGGGCAGATGAGCATGTATCATTTCACACCGGAATTTGTTTGAAGCAGTTTTGGTCTAGTGCGTAGCGTACGCGCCTTTCCTATTGGGTGCGCGGGTTCAACTCTTGGTCAGGACCACTTTTTTGTTTTAATTTTTTTATTGTTTTAATATTTTTTATTCCTTTTTTATTTATCCTTTTCATATTTTCTATTTTTTTAATATTATTTAAATTAATTTTCATGAGTATATGATTTTTTTTTAAATAAAAAGTTTTTTTAAATGAATTATTTTTCATACGTAACAATTAAAAATAATTATAAATAAATAATAGTGATGATTATTTTATGATACTATAGTTTTATTTATTGATAATATATTATTTTATAAAATTTACATAATAAATAAATTAAATTATTCTATTAATTCATTTATGTTATAATTTATTTTATGTTAATTTATATATATACATTCAATACCGCTCAAAAGTTCGAAAAATTTTTATTGAAACCAGTTGAACTTTAAAAGGTCATAGCTCCAAAACGGCTTGATCAATTGAAAAAATTAAAAGAGATTTTGAAAGATCTCGATAAATGCTATCGATTTATGTCAGGTGTATTGCCATTTTTTATTAAAGAAAATAATAATCAAACATATGAAAAAAAAATTGTTCTTTCAATTTTTTTTCAAATAATCGCTTGTAACTTTTTTGAAAATTACTGGATCAAAAAAGTACGTAAAGCATTTTAAAGAAGAGCAAAGTTCTTAAATTTTTAATGTCCAGCAACTTTCTGCTACATTTGGTATGTGCTGAGTTATAAACGTTCGAAAAATGAACGTGGACTTTTTTTATAAGGATTTATTCCAGTAAGGTGTATAGTTAATTATACAAGTGCCTTTTTTATTTGTTGATTTAGTTTATTTTCTTTATTATTGTATTAATTTAACATTTTAGAAAATAAAAACATTTCATACAGTTAACATAAATAATAGTTTCTACCGACTTCTAACATTTTTTTTTAAATCAACAATGTCATAATTAAATTCTCTTAAAAATTTTTGTTAATTAAATAGATTAAATTTAACATAATTTTTTTAGTTAAACACTTCAAAAACAATAAACAAATTTTGGACAAAGTAGATATCGTTATTACACAATTTTTTCAACAAATAATAATGTCATTATCGTACCTTGAAACATAAATTTAATCACACTTCAAAATATAAACAAACACGATCACGTGGAGATGTCAAATGTCATGGCATAGTCAAGAGTATAAGAAAACTGAAATTGGTCAGGAAATTTCGTGTGTGTTTGTATACATATATATATATATATATATATATATATATATATATATTTGTGTATGTCTATATATTTTCGGAACATTATTATTTGAATTTCAAGGTTTACATATAGATCTGTACTTGTAAAAGTATTTTATGTTCCTACTCATCTTTCGAACGTTTATAACTCCGCACATACGAAATGTAGCAAAAAGTTGCTAGATATCAAACTTTTAGAAAATTTTCTCTTCTTTAAAATGCTTTACATATTTTTTTGATCCAGTAATTTCCCAAAAAATTACAGATTATTAAATGAAAAAAAAAATTAAAAAACAAAAAATTATTTTTTATACACCAGAATATTATATTTTTTATTAAAAAATGGCAACACATCTAACATAAATTGATAGCATTTATCGAGATCTTTCAAAATCTCTTTTAATTTTTTCAATTGGTCAAGCCGTTTTGGGGCTATGACCTTTTAAAGTTCGACTGGTTTCAATAAAAATTTTTCCGAACTTTTGAGCGGTACTGTATCTATATATATATATATATATATATATATGAATTAACATAAAATAAATTATAACATAAATAAATTAATAGAATAATTTAATTTATTTATTATGTAAATTTTATAAAATAATATATTATCAATAAATAAAACTATAGTATCATAAAATAATCATCGCAATTATTTATTTATAATTATTTTTAATTGCTACGTATAAAAAATAATTCATTTAAAAAAACTTTTTATTTAAAAAAACATCATATACTCATGAAAATTGATTTAAATATTATTAAAAAAAAAGAAAATATGAAAAGGATAAATAAAAAAGGAATAAAAAATATTAAAACAATAAAAAAATTAAAACAAAAAAGTTGTCCTGACCGAGAGTTAAACCCGCGCGCCCAAAAGGAAAGGCGCGTACGCTACGCACTAAACCAAAACTACTTCAAACAAATTCCGGCGTGAAATGATACATGCTCATCTACCCCCCGGTTATTTAAAATAATTAGATTTTATGATTAAAATTAGTTATGAACAATTTTTAAGTTTTAGATGTCATATATAGTTTATTCTAATCAGATTTGTTTTTCTAAAAAATTGTAATTCTACAGTAATAATAATAATTTTTTTTTATTTAATAGATTTTAAAAATTTTAAATAAGTTTGATGATGAACGTTGTTCAATTATTTAACTAAACTTTTTCATTTCTAGTTGAAGCTAAAACCCAGTCAAGTCTGAATATGACGGCGACTCATTTGTTCCGAATATAGTTCACGTACATACTTGCAAATGTTTTATAATCTAAATAGATAATATGTTTACATCAATAATCTTGAGGATGAAAATAAGTCATCAATGAAAATGTTTGTTGATTATGTACACACCAAAATTAATTTCAAGTTCTTTCGAGCGCAAATTAAATACAAAATTTGTGATATGTTCACAAACAATTTTTTAGTTATTAAAGAAACCTTAATTTAGAAACTAAAAATATAACAAGTCCGACGCCAAAATCTTTTCTATTATTTTATTTAGTGATTTCAGTTCGAGTTGAAGCTGAAACTCGATCAACTCTGAATATAATGACTGTTCATTTCTCTCGAACATAGTCAACGTACATACTTAAGAATGTTCTATAACCTAAACAGACAGTATGTTTACATCAGATACGGATGAATGTAAAAACAAGTCATAAACGAAAATATTAATAGTTCATGGGTGCATTTAAATCAATTTCTATTCTTTTCGAAGAAGATCCACACAAAGAGGAATGAAACACGTTCTTGATATATAGCCATGAAGTAAGAAAATTAATTAAGACGGTTAAACGCATTCACAATTATTAATATAACAAAACTTACGAAATCTAGATGTTCACATAATTAATAAATAAAATTAAAAAGTTAATACATGGAATCGACACATGACCCAAGATAAATAATAAAAGTATTAATTAATTAATTAATTTATCAATTTATCAATAAAAATTATAAATAAACGCAAATAAAACGTGAAATATGGCTTAATACCATATCGGGACAACATAGTACCAATATGGAGACAGAAAGCTACCCAAATATGAAAGTCGTAAATTAATAAATAAATGCTAATATCTCAGAGAATTACATAGATAAAAATTTCTTACCTGACCCTAATTTGTTAACTAAGGGTAGACTTTCGGGTCCAATATTAAAAATTTCAGATATTAAGAGGAGGTCACGTAACTCTGTCCTTGTCCAATCAAAGAATTGAGTTTTTTACACAAATTAACAACTTTAGCAAAAAATGAAGAGAAAGCCGCATCTCGTAATAAAAAAAGCGATATTTTCTTTGTTAAGAAAAAATTAATTTTATTGCTTCGTTTTCAAGAAAAACTTGAAAAACTTAAATCATACAGGATAGGGTGGACAATTCGGTTTTTCAAGGTTTTTTTGAGAACGAAGCAATAAAATTAATTTTTTCTTATCAAAGAAAATATTGCTTTTTTGATACAAGATGCGGCTTTCTCTTCATTTTTTGATAAAGTTATTAGTTTTTGTAAAAAAATCATTTTTTTGATTAGAAAAGGACAGAGATACGTGACCTCCTCTTAATTAATAAATTATTATCTCAAATAATATTAAACTTATCAATTGCAAAACCACCTGTAATTTTACAATTAATCATAAGGGTTGTAACCCCATATAAATTAAAATAAATAATAATAATTATCATTAACAAATTAAATCGTTTATATCGAATCGCAAGAGTTACAAAAATGCAACTATATATTCATACCACATAAATAAATCCATATACAAATATCATATTATAACAATTTTCATATGAACAATAAATTGTTTATAAGCCATTATCTCAGAACCTAATGACTTAATCGAAACAAAACTAAACTGTAATTTTGCAACTAAGAATATATTATTAAATTACATAATAATACTTGTAAGAATAATTATAATTGCAAGGTTATTTAAATTATTTATAAAATTGCCATAAATATACCAAGGGTCAAATAGTGCAAAAATGGTAATTAATAACCTAATAAACATAAAATAGAACACAGGGGATAACACAGAACTAATAAATAACCACTAATGAACAAAAAAAAGATCAATTAAAATTACTTGTCTAACGTGTTGCAGGTATACAGGGGTTATAATATGCTTATAATCAAACCTAATATTACATAAATAAAAGACCCTACTGAAAAATATATATGAGATCTCATTTATATTTTACATTTTCAACCCCACTAAAAAATATATATGAGATCTCATATGCAATCTCATATCAGATCTCATATGAGATCCCGTATGAGATCTCATATATATTTTCTATTTTCAACCCTACTAAGAAATATAAATGAGATCTCATATATATTTCTTTGTAGGGTTGAAAATAGAAAATATATATGAGATCTCATACGGGATCTCATATGAGATCTCATATATATTTTTTAGTAGGGTTGAAAATGTAAAATATAAATGAGATCTCATATATATTTCTTTGTAGGGTCGAAAATAGAAAATATATATGAGATCTCATACGGGATCTCATATGAGATCTGATATGAGATCGCATATGAGATCGCATGTGAGATCTCATTTGAGATCGCATGTGAGATCTCATATGAGATCTCATATATATTTTTTAGTAGGGTTGAAAATGTAAAATATAAATGAGATCTCATATGAGATCTCATATATATTTTTCAGTAGGGGATAATCCAGAAGAATACATTAGGAATTAATAATTTTAATTTGGAAGGCTCCCGCCATGTGGGTCTCCTATAATTAATCAGAAAAGAATATTTTCAGATACAAATACAGATCCAGAGAAGTACATACACGCAAATAAGTGCATCACATTCAAGAAATGAACCAAACCATCGACCAGATACTAACGAGTGTCAACGTCAACATCTAAAGTATCCACATTATAAAAAATTATTGAAGACATAACAAAGAAAAATAATAAAATAAAATTTTTGTTTCAACAAAATCCATATGTACCAGAACTAAATAATAATGTATTAAGGGAGAGAGAGATATAGAATAGATTTGTAATCGTTAGGTACACTACACAACTCTACACAAAGATTGTAACAGTTACCCATGAATAGGTAGATTAGGCGTACTTAATAATTGTATAGAGTCAAAAAAAAATTTTTTCTTCAGTATAGGTTATTAATCGACGGGGACGTCGATACCGCGGCCTCAGACGTGTTACGGGTGAAATATTCTAGAAAATAATAAAACGTAGAAGTATAAGAAATATATTAAACTAAATGAATAAGCCAGTAAGAAAGCGCTGACTAGACGTCTGAAACCAGCTAGCAACAACTCGTGATCAAAAGAAATGATGACGAACTAGCCGACAAGTTTAGACCTGTAGGGAACGAACAAAGTAAATCATGGAAAAACAAAAGCCACGAGGTAGAAGCTTCTAGAAGAATAGAGAAGTGGGAAACAACGAACCCAGCAAGTATAAATACTACTGGGCGAACCACGCCGCGGCCTACTACCCTACCAAAACGAGACCAGAGCATAGAGAAGCACGAATCCACGATCGACGCAGCGAGGACGTATCAGCGATTTTACACCAGTAGTACCGTAGACATTTCTCTCTCTCGCGACTAACGTAATAATAAATCAAACAGTTTATTTTAAATATCGTCTTATTAAATTAATTACCTTCACGCAAATTGATTACTTGGATTCACCAAGCTTAGTCGTGATAAAAAGATACCCACAATATAATAAATCAATTACGTGAAAACGTAACACGCTTCTTTTGAAAAAAGGTGTATGAATTTTTTTTATTTTCGTGTCAAACTTCTAAAAAATTATATAAAAACTGAACTACGTTAAAAAATCCGAGGTAATTTCAAGTTGAATTCAAGGGTATGGTTTCACGCTACTTTACCGATCGAAAATTATAATTTTATAAAATTACAATTTTTGAAAATCTATACATCAGAATGAGTTTTCCTTTCATAAATCACTTCATTTAATTTCGATGAAGGGCGGAAACTCTAAAAATTAGCGGAAAAAAGCGTTAATCGAAGATAATTAGAAAAACAAATTTCTCAGTTCAAAAAAATCAAATTTCTCAAAAACCGTGTTTCGTAGGGAAATTTCCTATTCAGGATCATTTTATTTTTGAAAAATGAAGGGCGGAAACTTGGTTTGATAAATCATATCGCAAAAAAGCAAAATTACATTTTTCTAAAAAGATGCGATAAGAATGCAATGGCCGTGCAAGAAGCCATGTTTCATAGTTGGCATCAATGCTAATGTATAGTTTGGTACGCGCCAACTTCAAATTCGAATTTTAAATGTAAATTGAATTTGTTTTATATGTACCATTTCTACAAATAAACACTTTTTCAACATAAAACTTTTTTATTTTATTTAAAACATAAATATGTAAAAAATGTAATATTATAAGAGAGAACAATATAGTTTACATCATTTGCGAACTCATTATTTTTTTTTAAATTTTTATTATAGCAAAATAAGTAATCTATTCGTTTCTTTGTTTGAAACAAAATATTTTTTGAATAACTTTATTGAATTAGCGAAACTTTGGCATATCCTAACCTTTTTAGAATGAAAATATGTTTTGAAAAGCGAATGATAAGGATTACTTAATTTTATTAATAATTATAGTTTTTGAAAAATAAACAGTCATAAGTAATTTTATTAAGATAAGACTTTGAAAAAACGTGAGAAAAATCATTTAATTTTTTTAATCTTAGTGTAATGAGTATAAAATAAAATTCATAATATTATTTTTAAAAAATTTGTAGAAATCTATTTTTTAAATTCATTATTTTCCTAATATTTATCTTTTTATTCGGAATTTAAATGTTACATTCATGTTATATATAGATTTATCAATCAAACATAAATATAAAAAGAATAGAAAAGATTTTGAAATATATTTTTTTTTACCAAATTTTTTTAAAGATAAATGAGCAAGACTCTCCGTAAAACACAAACTGCAAAAAAACTTTCTTTTATTTGACATAGAATTCAATTTGGTAGAAATGAATGATTAGTTTTTGAATTTTGTAAATAAATTAAATCATAAATAAATGTACATGTTGAACCTTAAAACTTCAATTTTATTTATGCATTATAATACTTATCATCTTAACTAAATATTATTTTTTCAAAAAACTGTAAAAAACTATGAAAAGATATAAATAATCGTAAATAAATGTGAATGATTGTAAAAAAAATAAATAAATGTAAATAACTGTAAATAAATATAAACAACTGTATATTTATAGTTATTTACAGTCATTTACAGTTAGTAACACTTATTTACAATTATTTCCAGAAATTTTTTCCATATGGGCTTATCTTAATAAAATTATTTACAACTGTTTATTTTTAAAGAACGATAATATAAAATAATATTTGATGAGCTTATATTATATAATAAAATTATATTAGCCATAAAATTAAGTAATCCTTATCATTCGCTTTTAAAAACATATTTTCATTCTAAAAAGGTTAGAATATGCCAAAGTTTCGCTAATTCAATAAAGTCATTCAAAAAATATTTTGTTTCAAACAAAGAAACGAATAGATTATTTATTTTGCTATAATGAAAATTTAAAAAAAAATAATGAGTTCGCAAATGATGTAAACTATATTGTTCTCTCTTATAATATTACATTTTTTACATATTTATGTTTTAAATAAAATAAAACAGTTTTATGTTGAAAAAGTGTTTATTTGTAGAAATTGTACATATAAAACAAATTCAATTTACATTTAAAATTCGAATTTGAAGTTGGCGCGTACCAAACTATACATTAGCATTGATGCCAACTATGAAACATGGCTTCTTGCACGGCCATTGCATTCTTATAGCTGATCGCATCTTTTTAGAAAAATGTAATTTTGCTTTTTTGCGATATGATTTATCAAACCAAGTTTCCGCCCTTCATTTTTCAAAAATAAAATGATCCTGAATAGGAAATTTCCCTACGAAACATGGTTTTTGAGAAATTTGATTTTATCTTCGATCAACGCTTTTTTCCGCTAATTTTTAGAGTTTCCGCCCTTCATCGAAATTAAATGAAGTGATCTATAAATGGAAAACTCATTCCGATGTATAGATTTTCAAAAATTGTAATTTTATAAAATTATAATTTTCTATCGATAAAGTAGCGTGAAACCATACCCTTAAAGTTGAGTTTTGAACACCGTGCTTAGTAAAGCTTTAGTTCGCGTCACGTCCCTTCTTATTCACTATCTTTTTCTAATACACATCTTATAATTTAATTAACTTTTTCTTGTTTGCGTTAAGTAGATTCGTTGATAATAACTTGTTTTATATTTATTTTTTTTTTTAATAAATTGTCTTAAGCTTAATAACAACATGCTTTCTATTGATTAATATTGTCTGATAACGTACAATATATCAAATATATTCCCGTTGCTTACTCCAACGCCCCCGCGGTCCTTGTTTCTAATATTACATGAAATATATATAGTTACATAAAATATTGAGAGGGTTCAAGTAATAAGAATTTAACCCTAAGAAACAAGAAAAACTGTGCTACCAGCGACTTGTCTCTCGATCAGATAAAAGAGAGAAAGAGAGAGAGGCACGCAGCGACAAGTATATAGAATAAGATTCCGTTGCTTATTAATAATATTACCATCTAGCACAATCGGAGTTTGCTGTATAATATTCAATGAAATTCTTATAGTTTTCAGCGACTCCGCATATAGTAAAATATAGACTTAGCAAAAATTCATATTAAATTTAAAGCTAATTCTCTTTTGTAACGTGTGTTTCACACCAACTGGAAGAGCGAAAGAATAAAAATCGCTGAATCTCTGAGAATATATTCTTTTTGTTATCCAAAAAATGTAAAAAAATTTTCAAGGGTTTAGATTTGAAGGATCAAGAGTTATAGGTCCTTGAAATTTGAAAATTTTTCAAAATTTTTGGAAAAGTCCCAACTTTATAATTTTTTTCTTGAAAATTCTGATGTTTTAGAGGAAAATTCATAAGAATATTTCTTGTTGTAATTGAAGAGGAGAGTTAGCACGATTTTTTACAGACCTGAATTTTGAAGTTTTCTATTGGTTCTTATATGTATTACATAGTAAATGAAATTATTCATTGTTTGCGACTTCAGAAATTGCTTTTCAAGAGCTTATTTTTTTCCATTTCACATGCACTTTGAAATAAATTTTTGATCATGTAAGTCAGAGCGATCAATAAGGAGTTATGACAATTTGAAATATATATTTATATTCAATATCAAAAATAAATCATGCATGAAAATGGTAATATTTATATAAGTATAAATAATTTATACTTATATAAATTATATAAGTAGAAATTATTTAGAGTGAAAATAATGTAACTCCGACAATAAATCAAATTTAATAGAATAATTGTAATTTTCAATCAATATATTTAAAACAAATTTCAGAGTGATATTAAAGAATATTATTTATTCTCCGCATTCTCAATAGATGTCTTGCAAATCATAAGTAACTTTTCTTTGAAATGTTTACTTTGTTATGGGAAATTTTACTTCCATCTAGACAGATCATAAATATGAATTCATAATTATAGACATAATCAGGAAAATTTATCCATATTTCAAATATCTTCCTATCTTTATAATTGACTATTAAAAAAATTTAATTAAAAAAAAACTACTTTTTGAGATTGTACTGTATAAATTGTATGTTAAAAAGATACTAAAAAGAAAATTTTTATGTTATGTTATGATAATTTTTCAAATGAGGTGATTAGATATATTCTAAAAATTAATGTTTCTCTTAATAAAAATATTATTGCTTTAATGAAATTATTATTGATACATTTAATTCTTAACAATTTTCACATAAATGACAATCCATACGAATACGAACACAGGTACATATGAATATGTAATTAAGGTTACATGAATGTTATTTATGAAGAATTGTTCACAAGTAAATTTTTAAATACTAATATATTTTCATGAAATTAAATTAAGTACTTTGTTCTATAAATGATAATTGAATAAAACTTTAATTGAATAAATTATGTTATACAATTATAAATATATAAATTTCAAATGAAATGATTATTTATTAAATATATTATTCTTATATATTACACAAATAATAATTACAATGGATGATAGTTAAATAAAAATTTTGATATTAATAATTATAGCATTAAAATTTATTTTGATGAAAATGTTATTCGAATAAAATTTTCAGTTGTGTTTAAATACAAATATAACTATATTTAAAAAGTTACTTGTCATCAATAAAGAAATATTTAAATTATTTTAATAATAATTCTTTATTAATATTAAGAACTCATCCATAAATTATAATACCAATGATATGGAAATGAATAAAAAACAAATATATAATTGAATATAATAAACCTCACTTGTGATACATACACTTTGTAATATTTATATTTTATTAAGAATTTACATTTGATGCAAATAGAATTGTTGGGTGATTGTAAATAGTCGATTTATAATTTTAAAATATTTTAATTTTAAAATGAACTATATAGTTTATTTTAATCTTATAATTGTGTATTTGAATTTAATATTTCTTATGTATAAAATACACATGTTAAGATATTATAATTAGAAATAAACACGAAATTTTTTTTTAAGCATGTTTCATGTAAGAAGGTTATTTTTAATTTCATCGTTCAAATTGATAATCATATATTTAGGTTAAGAATCTAAACATAAGAGCCGTTCTTTTATGATATTACACGTTACATGTGACTCGTTACTCGTTTTGTTGTCGGATGTCGATTGAATTCAATGTAAGTCGAGCTTAATTTTCGACCATTGTGAATTGTGCCTTAAAATTTACATACGATTTAGGACATGTTTTATTTTTTTTTTAGGTGAAGAATATACTATTTAAGAGAGGGTACAGGTGAAATCTTGTTTTTCAATAAAAAAAATGACGTTTTTCATTTTTTTTATTGAAAAACAAGATTTTATCTGTACCCCCCCCCCTTTTAAAATGAAATATTCTTGAAAACAAAGCTTAAGTTTTCTATTTTTTTTAATGTTGTTGATTATATCCTATTACTTTATATTATTTAGTTTCACTGATTTTAGTATAAAGTAAATTTATGTTTGAAATTTATTTTTTGTTGTTGTTTTTGCTACTTTTATTTCAAATATTAAACTACATATATTTGCTCTTTATTGAAAATTGGTAAAGTTTATTATATACATGTAATCGAACAGAACTACATGACATTCCATATATGACATATTTAAACTTAGCCTTATATTGTATGTGTGATAAACTTAAGCTTTTCTTTATTATTTGTTTAAATATACAATAACGTATATTCAATTTCAATATTCAAAAGTTAATTTACTCTTCAATGAATTTGAAATATTATTGTAAATAAAATATTCACCACCTTCCGGTTCTTCGGATTCGTGCATATATACATGGAGGTAGCATATTATATGGAAAAGTAGTGGCTATTTCAATGATGATATGAGAGAGAAAGAAAATAACTATTTACATACTGTCTCTCTGGTGCAGCGCTTACGAGAGCGTTACGCGAGAGAGATAGGATGTGAGTTAATATTTTCTTTTTCTCTACCTAAAGTTTTCACCACTTTTTAACACAGCATGCTTCCTTCATAGCATATATGCTCTAAGGGTATGTGTAATTTTTCTTGAAATAAGATTTGCCTTTTCTATTGGTTCCTATATAATTAATATTTATTAAATGTTAAAGTGAAACTACCTTTTTCTACAGTTTTTGGCTTCGACGGATCTGCGCATTTTGTCGTAATAAGAATAGCAATTTTTATCGAGCCCTATATAATGAGTAGTTAAAATATACAAGCACTTTTTTCGGGACACATTTTTGGGTCTTATTTGGGCTTTAATATATGTATTTCTCTCTTCATCTATGTTTCACTATATTTTGTTTTATTATCTTTTTTTCACTCTCTATTATTTCTTCCTTCATTTCTCTTTCACCCCTACATCTTCAGCTACCCTTCTTAATTTTCTATTTCTTTTAAAGTATAGACTTTAATTATAATATAATATTAGAGTCTACACTTGACTAGCTTCTGGACAAAAGAGACAATTTTTTGTTGACAGTGAATCTCTAAATGCAGCTAAATTTTACTCAATCAGCTAATTTTCGACTGACGTTTTGTCAATTTTTATCTAAATTTTGTATAATTGAACTGACTTTATGAATAAATTCAGCTAATTTTCAGGTAAATTTATCCTACTTCTGCTTAGTTTTAACTAACTTTTAGCTAGCTTTTATACAACTTCTAGCTACTTTTTAGTCAACTTTTACCTAACTTATAGCTTTTGGTTCAATTAAATTTCAGCTATATTATAGTTAACTGAAACCACAATTGATTCTTATACACGGTGGCAGCGTCTATGACGGTGGCGAAAACTTTTTATAATGTAAAGAGATATAGATCTTTCTATATAATATAGTTTTTGAAAAAATGTAATCGTTGACACCCCATGTCTTACCCATATAACTCTTATTTTCCACCCTTTCATTTAATAATACCCATTTTCTACTCACTTTACACCCATTTTCTTTTTTCCCCCACATTTTTTTTCAAGTCTACATCCCACTCAACAAAAATAACTGCTGATACCCAAGTGAAGATACTTGAGTTCCAAGTTATACTCAATACTGAAATCACGTTCATGAATTCGAACCTTATTGACGAATTTTAATCTTGTGAATGCTAAAGATTATCAAGTTTCAACCTTAATCTTTAATTTGCATTTGCGCACACAGAGAAAGAAAAATACCTAAAAAATGTGCTAACTTGAGTCAGTAGTCAAAAAAACATCACCAGTCGTTTTTTAATTGATACTCAGCACATAAATTAAGACGAATCTATATTAGTACATCTTTAAACGCTACTTATCCCAAAAATTATTTGGTAGAGTACCGAATTTTTTCGTACTATGGAACTAAATTATCTTGTACTAACATATAACCTGTATAATACGCACTGTGGCGCTGTCAAGTATGAAACTTTAATATAATTATTACTCAATAACGTAAAAACCATTAAATTGTAAAACAATTCTTAACAGTTAATAAATATAATGTAAATCATATAATATATAATAATTTTAAATTACTAATAATTAATTTTAAACTCAAAAGCTAACTATTTTAAAACGAAGTATGGCAGATGAACATGTATCGTTTTATTCCTTAAATATCCCGAATTATAAAATTAATTATTAGTAATTTGAAAGTGTTATATATATTATAAATAATTATATATTTATTATTTTTTAATTTTAGTAAGAGGAAAAGCTGCACCAAAAGAGATTAACAATCACTTTTTCTGCGAAATATTGCCCTTTAATTGAGTAGGTGGTATGTCAGTATTAGTACCGAAAAAAAGACACTAATCATCAAAAATTCAAACTATAGTACTAGTTCAAATTTTATCGTGACTTTTTTTTAAATACATACATTAGATATACTAGATTTAGTACCTATTTTAACAGTACTTTCCTTTCTCCGTGCAGTTATTAGTTTTAATAAACGTCAAATACTGTTTTCGATTATTTTATGGTTCGTGATTGAAACACGTGATTAAAAAGAATGAATTCCTATTATATCTTTTTATTGATTTGAATGCAATTTAGTAAAATAAATTCTCAATTCATCATGATATGATTTGTATTTAAACAATTTTTAAGCATATTGTAACTTTCATTAATCCTTTTTTAGAAAAATATAAAAATTCAATTTAGTAAGAAACTTTAATATCAAAATGCATAGGTTGACGCAATTCTTTTTCATTTCTAAATTCGCTAATTTATACATAATAATATAATATATGAAAATTTAACTGAGCGACGTTAGGAACGAGGTAAATTAAACTAGTTTTCAATTAATGTTATATTCAATAGTTAATTTAAAAAATAGTGTAAAGGTTTCTGGAGCCTATTATTAAACGCAATTTTCTGGCACCGATGTTTCATTCCCTATTATAAAACACTTTTCATTTAATAATTTACAGATCATTATTAATATTCAAATTGAAAATCGTTTAAAATTCATATTGGAAAGGTTTTTATGTCAGACTGAATCTATTTCAGCCATTTTTTAAAATTTAGATAAGTGTAAAAAGTATTAATATTTTTAGGTTAGAATTTAGATTATGATTCCACGTTTTAAAATACATAAGATTTACTATGTTCCAAAGATAGGAGTCTATATAAATTTTGAATCCTATTAAGACACACACGTTTATTTTAGGATTATTGTTTTCAAATCAAATAATAATGAAATTAATTAATTCTATGGTCTTTTATCTACAAAACAAATAACTGTTTAGGTCAAATTATGATAAAATAGCAATAAAATTTATGAAATAGTTACAAGCTCTATTCGTCTATGATCAGCCAATCAGTCAGAATTATTTAGTGCTTATTCTAAATACTCACATTATATTAATTTTTCAATTTGTATACTTTATATATGACTGATTCCATTCAGATTAATGCAGGCCGTCACTGATCAAATTTTTTTTTTCTCTTCTAAGTGATAAAAATACCTTTGAATATGTATATGAAGATAAAATTTACCTCATAGAACGCTCAAAAATATGTTTTTTCCTCGCTACAGCGCATTTAGTTTTGGATGTAGAAATGAAAATTAAAAAATTAAAAATGAACCTCAATTTTCAAATTACCGTAGCTCCGTCAATTTTTGACCTTTTGAACATTCTTTTATTAAAAATGTGCTAAATTTTGTCATGTATTGAATGTCGTTTTGACTTTTGTGATACGAGTTGATCTCTCCGAGTTATTCATGAAAAACCGAAAAAAGCGATTTTTTTCAAACGCAATTTTCTCAAAAACTATATTTTTTTTAAAAATTTTTATATGTTTTTATACAACCGATTCCATCTCAAATCATGCAGATCGACTGCACCTATCCCTCCGAACTGCTTAAAAATTTTTTATATTATTCTACTTTGAAAATAAGCGTATACGTATTTTTTTATTTTTCAATATCATCAAAAATGCAGTTTTAATGCACTTTTTAAAAATGACATAAATTTTCAATTCTCAAAAATCGAAAATTTCTTTTTTTTTTTTAATCGTTTTTATCCCTGTAGTGATCTTTATAAATAAATTTAGGCTCGTTCAATGCTACGGAGGATGCTCTTTTAATTCCACCGTCTTTTATTTTTTTCAACAAAAAAACGGAAGTGCAATTGCACTTTTTGTAAAAAATGAAAAATGCATTTTTCTCAAAAAAGCCATTTTTTTTTGTCTCAAATTTTTTTTATGGATAGGTGGCCTTAAGACCTATATTTTCATCGGTGTGGAATTTGGAATATTTTGGTTTAGTAAGACATATAAAAAAAATTGAGAAAAAAATTTTCATATTTACATAAATGTAAATTCGTCATAGATACAACAAATATTTCAGGAGTAAGCGCATTTCAGATATATATATATATATATATTTGTACGTACATAGCTTTTATGCAACTCATAGGTGTTGTACTGTACATATATATATAGTGCATAAATTTTGCGTTAAGTATAAGAAATTATGTAAAAAAAAGGTTCTATTTTTTTTTCCTTTCTTATGAGTTTTGGACTTTTTCTTATTGCGCACATTCTTCTTTGACGTAATTTTTCTTTTCTTTTTTTTCTCTTTATTTAATAATTTTGTGAAAGGATGAGCAGCAGTTCGAGCCATATACAATTTTTTCTTTGTCCCTACTTTTACTTTCCATACGTGGGTTTTTTGAATGCCGGCCAATTTAGGGGTCTTAAGCCACTCTTTTATTTTGCTTTGCCTAAAAACTTCAATATCTTCTTTTGGCAGTAAGATTAATGTGATAGCGTCAGTGTTAGGTTGAACTTTTTTTACAAAAGCATTTGCATCTTGTATTGATTCAACATGACAATTTTGAAGATTATGTCTGGTTGCATAGTTTTTTACTAATCCACCGACGCCATCAACCGCACCTTTCCCATGCCTTGTAGCTGAAAACAACCATTTTTGATTGTTAGAAGCTTTTTTCATTTCATGTTTACATTTTCATTTCATGTTTACATGAAATGAAAAAAGCTTCTAACAATCAAAAATGGTTGTTTTCAGCTACGGGGCATGGGAAAGGTGCGGTTGATGGCGTCGGTGGATTAGTAAAACACTATGCAACCAGACATAATCTTCAAAATTGTCATGTTGAATCAATACAAGATGCAAATGCTTTTGTAAAAAAAGTTCAACCTAACACTGACGCTATCACATTAATCTTACTGCCAAAAGAAGATATTGAAGTTTTTAGGCAAAGCAAAATAATAGAGTGGCTTAAGACCCCTAAATTGGCCGGCATTCAAAAAATCCACGTATGGAAAGTAAAAGTAGGGACAAAGAAAAAATTGTATATGGCTCGAACTGCTGCTCATCCTTTCACAAAATTATTAAATAAAGAGAAAAAAGAAAAGAAAAATTACGTCAAAGAAGAATGTGCGCAATAAGAAAAGTCCAAAACTCATAAGAAAGGAAAAAAAAAATAGAACTTTTTTTTTACATAATTTCTTATACTTAACGCAAAATTTATGCACTATATATATATATATGTACAGTACAACACCTATGAGTTGCATAAAAGCTATGTACGTACAAATATATATATATATATATATATATATATATATATATATATATATATATATGAAATGCGCTTACTCCTGAAATATTTGTTGTATCTATGACGAATTTACATTTATGTAAATATGAAAATTTTTTTCTCAATTTTTTTATATGTCTTACTAAACCAAAATATTCCAAATTCCACACCGATGAAAATATAGGTCTTAAGGCCACCTATCCATAAAAAAATTTGAGACAAAAAAATGGCTTTTTTGAGAAAATGCATTTTTCATTTTTTACAAAAAGTGCAATTGCACTTCCGTTTTTTTGTTGAAAAAAATAAAAGACGGTGGAATTAAAAGAGCATCCTCCGTAGCATTGAACGAGCCTAAATTTATTTATAAAGATCACTACAGGGATAAAAACGATTAAAAAAAAAAGAAATTTTCGATTTTTGAGAATTGAAAATTTATAAGTCATTTTTAAAAAGTGCATTAAAACTGCATTTTTGATGATATTGAAAAATAAAAAAATACGTATACGCTTATTTTCAAAGTAGAATAATATAAAAAATTTTTAAGCAGTTCGGAGAGATAGGTGCAGTCGGTCTGCATGATTTGAGATGGAATCGGTCATACATAAAAATACTAAGTTTTAGGATAGGTGAGAATATGCGATTTTGCCTTGTTTTTTTTAAACAGATTTTGAAACGTTTTTTTATATTTTCCATTTTTAACCATTGAAATCATGGCGCATCATGCCATTTTTCCAGCTGTTACGTCTTTTTACAATTTATTCATGCTTTTATTTATTAATTCATCAATGATATTGACAAAAATCTTTAAAATAAACCCTCGATCAAATTTTTTTATCAATTAGAACCGAAGTTATGATGATTTTAAGTTTAAAAAAAATGTTAAAATTAAATAAAAAATTATATTTAAATTAAATAATACATGAGTTATTCTTTTATTTTGGACTTTCTTGAAATAAAAATTTTACTTTTGTTATTTATTAAAATTTTTAATTCATAAAAAGGTAAATTTTTAAATTAAAACATTTTCAATGAACAACAAATTTACAAAAAAAATTAACGAATAAAAACTACTGAATTTACAACCAATTTAAACAAAAATAATCTGAATTCAAATAAAACGTTTTAATTTACTTCTTGCCATTTATGTCTCGAAGTTCTAGCAGTGAAGGTTTGGTTTTGTTTACTCTTTCAGCAATAAATTTTTTGGATACCTTTTATTCCTTTTGCATTTTTTAACCATTCCATTTTTTTATGTTAATCGACAAAGTATACTTTGACACATGAGTGGCAAAATCTGAATGACTTGCAGCTCCATCAGAAATGGTCATGATTTCATCAAGCTCTTGTGAAATATGTTTTTCTTTTAAGTTAATGATAATTAAATTCATAGCCATCAGGGCATGAGACGAATCATGCTTAATATTGTCAGAAACGATAACATAACTGACTGTTCTATTATTTCCGAAATAGCATACTGATTTGAATATTGATAATTGGTTTTTACTTCAATGGTAGCTTTAAATTTCATTTTCAAGTAAAACTGTCCAATTTTTTGCAAAATCAACATGAATAACTAATTGCGATTGACTTTTTCTTGCTAAAAGTTTAACCTCTTGAATTGCAACACGTTGAATTTCTTCAACCATCTTATGAGTACTTACAGTGAGAGCGTGCTCTCTTAACTTAATTAATAAATCTTCAATTGTGCTAGTTTTATTCAGTAAATCTGATTTTTCCCAAACACCGTAAGTTATTTCTTTATATAAATCTTCTTCTGTCAAAGAAATCACTTTTGAATCAATACTATCTCCAATTGGGCATTTATTGCATTCTATTAGTACATATTGCATATCATTTTTTGAACAAAGAAGTGAAGAATATGTTTTCAATTCCAAATCCACAATGTCATGTTTATTCCCTTTTTTATATTTATTTAAAGCATCCAACATAAGTTTCAGGTTCTCGCAATAAACGCAAAGACACGAATCGTTGGGTAGATGGGGTATAACCCACTTTGGTCTTAGGGTATAAAATATTGATTTACCGAATCTTTTGATTTTAGGATTTTCTCCCATAAATAATTGATATATTTCTTTTATGCTTCGCGTAAGAAAGCGTTTAACTTCTTTAATTTTGATACCATTTTCTTTAACAGATATTGTGTCACTTTTATTTGCACTTCGACAAGAACAATTGAAATCATCGTTCAAATAATAATTTTCCACTTTTGTTATATTTTCACTGTCCAAAGAATGGCCACAATAGTTCTCAGGCTTTTTGTAAATATCTTTATTATTTACCAATGATCTTGCTTGATCAATCATGTAAACAGTTACATTTGATAAAACTGATTATAAATAATTTTCGGTAATGTTGCTTGATATAAGACTTAATGACCGCACTTTCTCAAAAAAATTTGAACAATTATCTAAAGCAATTTTAATATTTTTGAGCCATTTATCACATGTTTCACATTCGTTATTTTTATTTAATGTGGGCAAATCCGTTATATCGTAGACTTTCATAATTCTACTTTGTATATGTGAATCAAGTACATCATTTATTTGTTTTCTTTTTCGAAGAGCATAGGGTTTTCGCATTTCTATATTGATACTCTGAGGCATTTTGATTGGTGAAATTTTAAATTCCAAATTACTTGAAGTCTGATTGAACTGTTACAGCCTCACTATAAAAAAAACTTCTTCCGAAGATTGTTGACTGCTTGAGGTAGATGAAATAGGTGTATTTTTTCTTCATCTAAGAATATTCTGTAACATGAAGAACTTACTTTATTCTCCATAGAAAAAAAAATATTCGGATACAAGCGCTTCAAAGACTTGGTTAGATCACCTAATTCTCTAAACGGATTTTTGGAGCAATCGTAAATAACTTTTTTTTGCCCCTCTTTTAAATCCTTACACTTACTAGGAGAGTGTCACACCTCCGGATCACGGATTTTGCTCAAACTTTGGGATAAGTTTTCAGATGATAAAATATGGAAAAAGCTAAAGTTATAGTCATAAATACTCAATATTTCTCTAGTTACAGGCAATTAAAGAAAATCACTAAAAAAGTTACTAGATTTTTAAACGCATATAGTTCTTTAGCATTGATAGCTACAAGCTTGAAACTGTTTTTAAATGAAAGCTGAGCTCAAATCCTTTTAAATTAGTAGTTATAGCATGTCAAAATATTATTTTTTCTCAAAGTTAGAGCGTAATAAGGATTGGACCTAATTTCAGCTTTTATTATTAATTAATATTTTTAAAAGAAAAATCAGGTTCAATGTTTATCATGCTCTAACTTTGGGAAAAAATAATATTTTTACATGCTATAACTACTAATTCGAAAGGATTTGAGCTCAGCTTTCATTTAAAAACAGTTTCAAGCTTGTAGCTATCAATGCTAAAGAACTATATGCGTTTAAAAATCTAGTAACTTTTTTAGTGATTTTCTTTAATTGCCTGTAACTAGGGAAATATTGAGTATTTATGACTATAACTTTAGCTTTTTCCATATTTTATCATCTGAAAACTTATCCCAAAGTTTGAGCAAAATCCGTGATCCGGAGGTGTGACACTCTCCTAGTTAGTCTTAACAGCCAATGATACCATTATTATTAATTAGTTCTCCGACAGAGCGAAACAATAATTTTTGTTAGACAATTTTATTTTTGATTTTACTTGTCTTATATGCTTGAATGCGTCAAATCGTTTATGAAAATGCAAAAAGTGAATCGTTGCCATCTAGTGGTGACATATGTCACTCCCCAGAGCGCGGTGGCGTAATGGATAGAGTTCTTGCCTTCAACGCGCAGGGCATAGGTTTTAATCCTAGCCTGGTATCTCTAACTTTTTTTCGAAAGAAAAATAGTGTATGTGCCATTTATATCGTGACTCTTAAGAAATCCGACCTCATTGGGTATCGGTTGATTGTTGGGCACAAAAGTTGCTGACCATCCATCGGTAGTCAAAGTTTTCGGTCTGACAGTCTAGCCTGATGTAATGTGTTAAACGGGTACCGGGCTGGACACCCTCGACTTCACTATATAAAAAAGGTTAATCATATAGAGGACAATAACTTTTATGCATTAATCTTTTCTTCTTGAAAAAAAATATGTCACTCCCTACAAAGTAAATTTAAATCGTAAGCGCAAAATTCAAACTAAATACAAAATTTTAATTATAAACAAAAAAAAATTTCTATTTTAATAAACTTAAAATCATTATAACTTCAGTTCCAATTGATAAAAAAATTTGATCGAGGATTAATTTTAAAGATTTTTGTCAATATTATTGATGAATTAATAAATAAAAGCATAAATGAATTGTAAAAAGACGTAATAGTTGGAAAAATGGCATGACGCGCCATGGTATCAATGCGTGAAAATGGAAAATATAAAAAAACGTTTGAAAATCTGTTTAAAAAAAATAAGGCAAAATCGCATATTCTCACCTATCCTAAAAGTTAGTATTTTTATGTATAAAAACAAAAATTTCAATAAAAAAATATAGTTTTTGAGAAAATTGTGTTTGAAAAAAAATCGCTTTTTTCGGTTTTTCATGAATAACTTGGAGAGATCAACTCGTATCACAAAAATCAAAACAACATTCAATACAAGACAAAATTTTGCACATTTTTATTAAAAGAACGTTCAAAAAGGTCAAAAATTGAGGGAGTTACGGAATTGAGACTCATTTTCAATTTTTAAATTTTCATTTCTACATCCAACACTAAATACGTTGTTTCGAGGAAAAAACATATTTTCGAGCGTTCTATGAGGTAAATTTTATCTTCATATACATACTGGATGGTATTTTTATCACTTAGAAGAGAAAAAAAATTCGATCAATGGCGGCCTGCATGAATCTGAATGGAATCAGTCATATGACTTTCACTTTAATTGTATCAAAAAGAGGAAATGTTGACGAAAACGCGTATATTTTACTGTGGCTTTGAAAATGTTCAAATTTCATATAAAATTACATATTACACGCGTGTTTCATAATTGGAGCCATCTTTCTTACTGTTCCATAATATGCTACTTTACCTTAGTATTCGTGGTGCTCGTGCACTTGACCATAAACTTGCAAGTTTATCCAGTATTTGCAGTCTAATAGTCTTACCAAAACCAGTTGCCTAGTCAGCATTCAATGCTATTAATGGTTCAATAACAAGAGTATACGAACAAATGATGGAGAAATCTATATCTGAAGCTGTTAAGAAATAACGTGATTGGATTTTCCCAAATAGTGCTGATCTTGATGTGGCATTCTAAAGACTATGGAAAAATGTGATATTGAACTTGAAAATGTATTTGTTGAGTAAATTAGGAGTTCCACAGAAGATAATTTAATGTAGAGAGATGAAATTCGTCTTATTCGAAAGGAGCACATGCTCTAAAGAGAAAATGTTGAATAAGTGTGGAGGATTTCATGAATTTAATATGCACTGGGTGCACATTCAATTCATGTAAGTGTATAATTTTATTTATTACTATATGTATGGATATAAATTCTATTTATAAATTTTAATATCATATATAAATAAGAAGTTCGAGACAAATATTATTTTATTAAGGATTAGTATAATATTATTAATTTTAAGATATAATAAATTAAAACTTAAAATCTTTCCTTCTCATATATTAAATTTTCAAAATTTTAAGTGCTTCCTCATAAGATTCAAGTCGAACCATTTAATGGATCTGAATTTTCTAAACGAATTTGGCTTCAGTATTAGAATTTTTCTCATGTCAAGTAGTAAAAAAATCCAAAAATAAGGTAAAACTCTTCAAATTTTTTAAATAAATTAACATTATTTATTGAAAAATAAAAAATTTTTCGTGTTTCCAAAAATTCTTTTTGAAAATTTTCATGAATTTTTCTGAAAGTTTGAAAACAAAATTTGTAAAACGGGGGTTAGTATTTGCGCACCAGGGACAACGCAGACCGACGCATCAGCCAAATAATTAAGTGTGGGACTAGCATGGTTGACCGCCTATTCAGACAGACTGACTTTCTTTGTGTGATGGTCGTTCGGGTCTGGGTTTGCCTACAAGGATTTTTCTTTCCTCACAGGTACATCCTCAGTGAACGTGAAGTGGTGTGGGCTTTAAGTAAAGGGATAATTTTCCAATGGGGTGTAGGGGGGTGAGATAACGATTATCATAGAAAAAAGGGAAGAGGGAAAAGAGAAGAAAAAATTGTAAACTTAATATTCAAATATGATTTTATATTAACTTTGATGACGAATAAACTATTTAATAGTCTTATTTAGAGAATACATGTACAATTTACCAATAAATAACTCAGAAGCATAAAATTTGTTGTTTTTTTTGGATAATCTATTTTGTACATGAATGCATACCTTTATGGTTATTAATTCTCGAAGATATTCGCTATCTTGCAATTCTTTAGAAACATGCTCGTTTTCAAATAATCCAACAATATTCCATGATCTGGACCATTGTGCTAGATGTATGAGGAATATCTGAGTCCACGTTTCCTCTAGCAAAATGCGTCGATCATTTTCAGATAAATCTTGAAAAGGCGTTATATCACGTATCCATTGCACTAACATAAATAGTAACTTTGCAGTCGTTTCCTATAGAAAAAAAATATTTTTTCCATTAGAAATTTTTACTCATATGGATAAGCATAAAAAAGACGCAATTTCGTTTAATCAATGTATTTTCTGCTTTTTATTAACTCCTTTAAGGAATTTTGCTTATATAGCCAAAACTCAACAATTCTAATTACAAGAGAATTTTTTTTAATAAGATAGAGTTCTAAAGTATGCAGATTCTATAGATTTTTAAAAAAAGTTCAAGTTTACAAAATATTATTAATTATATTACAAATTTTAGTACACTGAGAAAAATGTGTGGATAAAGTTTACAGCAGAAATATGTAAAATTACTATATAATATAGTAACGTTGTGACGTACTCGTTTTATGGGAAATATTATTTCATTTTGACAAATAATTCTTATGTATGTAATATTTTTCACTACAAAACACATGAAAGAGTAGTATTGATATTCAACAAAAATTGTTACATAATATAGTAAAAATTATAGAAATAATGTTTACTATATAAATTTGTAACGGCTCATATCAATTTTGAATAGAATTATTAAATTTGATATAAATATTTTATAAATAATTTGTCATTATTTATAACATAGAATGATTTTCTGTAATAATAAATTTAAATTACATTAAAGCTATAAGTAGGACTTCATAGTTACATACTGAGGCCGATAGGATATCTCAAAATGTATATATATAGATATCGTAAAATGATTATACAAATAGGATGTTCTATTTCTTTAAATAAAAAGTATTATCAATATTTGATTGTTAATAACAAAAGATGTAACTTGTTAAAATGATTGTGTATATATAAATAGAATATTCTATTCCTATAACATGTATAAAAATGATTATTCTATTTAAAGATATAAATTAAAATATAAAAGATTTGCTTTTTCAATTAATAAATAATAAAATTAACTATAAAAAATAGTTTTTTGAAATGTAAAGGAAATAGAATGTTTCTTTTACTAATATATTTATCTTAATTAAATGTTTCTTTTACAAATATATAAAATAAATGTTATGGAACATTCTATTTCCTGATATATAATTCTTTAGTGAGAAATAGAACTTCATAGAAGGTTTGTGAAATAATATAAAAGAGCGTGAATCCAAGCAAGCTCTCTCATTATCTTTTAGATGTTCGACTATGTAACATCTAACATGGATTCTATATTCATTCGATCTTATACTGTCAGAAGTATAAGATCCAAGCATTCTGTTTTAAAGTACTATGTAACTTTTAAATCTTTGTAAAATATATATTTTCTTAATTTTTTAATAAAAAGATTAAGTATTTTAAATTTAAATGAGACTGTATTCAAAAAGTTATTGACAAAAGTATAACTCATCTCATCTCATTTATCATTTTTCATAGAAATAATATAGAAATTAGCTATTGCACATTGAAGAGTATTGTACTTGGATATGTCGTCGATAATAATTTCTTTATTCTGTAACATGGCAATTTGACCATGATACTTATATATATATATATATATATATATAGTAATAAAGCATAAAGACGGCAGAAAGAAGAATACGATTGTCAGCAAGACGGAAAGCAGACCACGCGAGTCAAATATGTATCAACATACCCAAGATCGTTGGCACACACGCGCGCTAGTTGATAAAGCCAGTACAATGTGCACAGATAGGGCTAGCAAGCCGCTTGACTTGAGTAACTAAGTTGGGATCCGTTAAGGATCGTTTGTCTCTCTCTTGCGGCGCGCGCAGCGTACCGTAAGAGCAATGAGCTTAGTCGACAGAAGGAACACGCCATTGCTTTATTCTTTCTGTCGTCATAAGAGCAAAATGAGCGTTACGACCGACTGTCATATACAGTACTTTTTCTGTGTGCGCTAGAATAGTATAATTTACTGTGTGAATGAGACGAATTAGCTTCACCTTTCATTTTTTTTTACATCAAGCCTCGTTTTTTTGCGAGTGCCTTATTGCTAAGCCAAATAGCTTAATTTAGTGCTTTATTTGTGCGACGTGTGTGCTGGGCGATCTCTTGCGCGTTCTAGTGCTATTTTCCCTTCGTGCGTATATACTCATTTTTTTTAACTGTGTGCTCGTGCCCTTTTTGCGTGTGTTTTTGTTTTAACTATCTGCTTTCACTTTTGCTGATAGCTGCTCTGCTATTGCAAACGGCGTCGCGTACGTTATACGCGGCTAGCGTCCATTTTGAGCGCGCGTGCTATAATCATATATCTATTATAATAAAGGTTCTTTCTTTTATTATTAAATTAAGTGGAAATCCGCATACTATTTTATATACCCTAGTCCAACCTCCTAATTTCCAAGGTTGTTACAATTCATTTAGCATTAAATAGAAGTGTTATTTATCACACATCTAAGAGTATTGCACTCAAAGATGTCGTCGATTTAAACACTTTTCTACATATCTCACAATAATAAAAAAGTTTATTATCATACTCTATAGAGTATTGCACTCAATAGAGTCGTCGATATTAACTTTTATCACATTACCCTCTCCTCCACACGTAAAAAAAATTCTAAATTATCGCATCTCCAAGAGTATTGCACTGGAGGAGATCGTCGATAAATGCAATTTTCTTTTATAATATTGCTGTATGCACCTTGTATATGCATGTAATAGATTAAATTAATAAAGTAAATTTAAATTCGGAAATTAAAATGTTACCTGGCGACCGTGAATAAAGTCAAGCCCGCTTCAAGTTAGTAAATTTTGTTGATGAATCTATTAATTTTATCTATAAAGATACCAAAATTCACTGCCTTGTTAGTAAATAATAGTGCAAAATCGAAAAGCATAAAGTTCTTGGAACGTATATAGTAAAAAGTTTTATTTTATGTAGTATACTCGATTCGTTTGATTTTTAATTCGAAAACTTGACCTCAAAATGTTTAACTAAATTCAAAGTATCCTCTATCGCATATGAAGACGATTCGAAGTATATTGTGTAACATGTTAGCACGGCGCAGTCGGTAACGTTCACGCTTCACGTCCTCGCGATCGGCGGTTCGATCCCAACAAAGGTAAGATTTTTTTTCCGAGTTTTCTTTCAAATATTATTTTAATTAATTTAATAAATTAAAAAAATAATTCAATAATGAAAAAAAATTGTTTCGCATGTAATAAGTAAATTAAAAATAATTCAAGATAAAAAATAAACGAATAAAAATTTTTTTTTATATATCGTCTGCTCAATTTACTATATAAAATAGTAATTTTTCTTACAAAGCGAGTATGTTACAGCATTACTATATTAAATAGTAATCTTACATATGTTTATAGTAAACTTTATGCAGACATTTTTCTCAATGTACTTTAACTTTTTGTATTTATAGTAACAAAATTTTTCCTGTATAATTTAAATTATAAAACTAAAATCTTTTGAAATTGTATTTAAAAAAGAAATTATTAACCTCTTCTTGTTTTAAACAAGTAGTTACAATTTTTCAGCCTTTAAAAAAAATTTTTTTTCATAGTAATATTTATTTGAATTAAATGAACTTTCTATACTCGAAAAGTAACACACTAAGAAGGAATGAAATATATTTTATTTGTTTAAGTCTTTTAGAATTAGAAAATGGCTACGCTAACTGAAATCTCTAAAAACACGGTGGACACTATCAGGGCCGTATTATCGAGTACGCCAAACATGCCATGGTGTAGGGCAGCAAGTTCAATAGGGTGGCAGATTTTTGTTAGATAAACATACGATTTAAGGCATTTTTCATTCACCCCCGTGGTGAATATACGATTTTTTTACACCAGCAGTATACAGTGGGCACTTTACTGTTCGCTGGGAGGGAGTAAAGTACCCACTGTTTACAAATTTTATAAAAGAATCATTAATGAGATGTCGGGATTTTTTAAATCGATTTCTGCTTTTTTTATTTTATTGACGTCTCTTTTAATTCACTATTTAAACAAATATAATGACTTGTACGCACTAAAGCTATATTAATACAATTATTTTTACTAAAATAAAAAATCACTTGAATTTGTTATTTTTTTATAAACTTTGAATGAAAATCAGATATCAAATCGATGAACCTAACCTCAAAATACTATACATTGGAAGTTTGTTTAAACACAGTGAAAAAAATTTGTAATTTTTACTCACATAAGCGTTACAGATGAAACACAAATTTTTTAGAGTTAAAATTTACAAATTTTTCTTGTGTAATTTTCAAAGTTAAAACTTTAACATAGAAATTCATGAATAATACAAAATTTTGAATAATAAAATTCGTAAATTTTTCTTATACTGTCAGAAGTATAAGATCCAAGCATTCTGTTTTAAAGTACTATGTAACTTTTAAATCTTTGTAAAATATATATTTTCTTAATTTTTTAATAAAAAGATTAAGTATTTTAAATTTAAATGAGACTGTATTCAAAAAGTTATTGACAAAAGTATAACTCATCTCATCTCATTTATCATTTTTCATAGAAATAATATAGAAATTAGCTATTGCACATTGAAGAGTATTGTACTTGGATATGTCGTCGATAATAATTTCTTTATTCTGTAACATGGCAATTTGACCATGATACTTATATATATATATATATATATATATAGTAATAAAGCATAAAGACGGCAGAAAGAAGAATACGATTGTCAGCAAGACGGAAAGCAGACCACGCGAGTCAAATATGTATCAACATACCCAAGATCGTTGGCACACACGCGCGCTAGTTGATAAAGCCAGTACAATGTGCACAGATAGGGCTAGCAAGCCGCTTGACTTGAGTAACTAAGTTGGGATCCGTTAAGGATCGTTTGTCTCTCTCTTGCGGCGCGCGCAGCGTACCGTAAGAGCAATGAGCTTAGTCGACAGAAGGAACACGCCATTGCTTTATTCTTTCTGTCGTCATAAGAGCAAAATGAGCGTTACGACCGACTGTCATATACAGTACTTTTTCTGTGTGCGCTAGAATAGTATAATTTACTGTGTGAATGAGACGAATTAGCTTCACCTTTCATTTTTTTTTACATCAAGCCTCGTTTTTTTGCGAGTGCCTTATTGCTAAGCCAAATAGCTTAATTTAGTGCTTTATTTGTGCGACGTGTGTGCTGGGCGATCTCTTGCGCGTTCTAGTGCTATTTTCCCTTCGTGCGTATATACTCATTTTTTTTAACTGTGTGCTCGTGCCCTTTTTGCGTGTGTTTTTGTTTTAACTATCTGCTTTCACTTTTGCTGATAGCTGCTCTGCTATTGCAAACGGCGTCGCGTACGTTATACGCGGCTAGCGTCCATTTTGAGCGCGCGTGCTATAATCATGTATCTATTACAATAAAGGTCTTTTCTTTTATTATTTAATTAACTGGAAATCTGCATACTATTTAATATATACCCTAGTGCAACCTCCTAATCCCCACGGTTGTCACAACTGGCGCCCAACGTGAGGCCAACAAAAATTTTGGTAAAATTTTTGTTTAAAATCATGGGATTAAAAATAATAGAAAAAGAAACTGTGCGAAAAACTGTGATGAAACTTAAAACCAAAAAAATTTGTGCGTAAAATTAATAAAAAAAATTTTTTGTGCGTTAAATTAATAGAAAAAAAAATTGCGCGCAAAATTAATAGAAAAATTTTTGTGCGTAAAATTAATAGAAAAAAAAATTGTGCGTAAATTGATAGAAAAAAATTTGTGCGTAAAATTAAAAGAAAAAATTTTGTGCTTAAAAATAATAGAAAAACGGTGATTAAAATTAAAACGAGAAACAATTTGTGCTTAGCATTAAATAGAAGAAAAAAAAAAAAAAAATTGTGCTTAAATAAAAAATAGAAACTGTACTGAAAGTGAGAGACAATTGTCTGTGCAAGTGAACAGAACTTTGTCACAAATATTCATGCGTTTCCGGTTCGCCACGTGGTCGCCATTACAAACGACGCACACACGACGAGGCTAAAAGGAGACGCTTTGGCAGCCATTTCTTTTTTCTCTTCTCTTGTCCTTTCTTAATGCTGTCGCTTGGTGAAGTATAGAGAGAAAATTTCTTTTATCTTGCAGCAAGTTTGCCTTTAGCCGTTATTTTCTTTAGATGCTCGGGCTTGAAAATTAAACGTAAAATATTTAAGATAATTTTCTCTTGTGTGCATTAGTAATTAAGAACAATTTTTTTTCGTGCTTTGAAAAAAAAAGAGGTAAAATTTTCAATAGCTTTGAGAGTGCATTAAAATTCTTTTTTTCGTTGTATAAGATATATAAAAATTTTTTTTGCTTTTGCTTAGGATCAAAAGCTTAATATATATATCTATATATCTACACGTATAGTTGTACAGTCGGGCGGTAGAACAAACAGTTCTAGTTATCATTATACAAGCTAACGCAAAAACAATTTTCTTTAGCATTTCGAGCGTGGTGAATTTTAATCGCTGTAAATTTACGCTATAGCTTAAAAGGTAGTAGTGCGCAATTCATTTAACATAGCTCGAATTTTTGTTAATACGTATTGCTTTAGCTTGTTACGAGTGTACAACTATATCGAGCCATCATTATACATATACATATATATATACATCTGCATTTCATATCTGTATCGTTTTATCACGTAGTCGTGCCACGCAGTCAGAGAACAAATCGTTCCTTTGACTGTGCTTCCTGGTAAAATTTTTTGTGCTGGCTATTAAAATAAATTTTTTTATTTAAAATTTTCAATAGTAATTTTTTTTTTGCTTTCATAATTCTTCGTTTTTATGCATTTAAATATTGGTTAAAAATTTTTTTTATACATCTATTCCCTATAACAGCTTAAACTTTTCGAGTCCTTAGTAGTTATCTTGATTTGGTTTGCTTTAATAAAATAACTGTAAGGCTTCTCTTGAGAGTAGAAACTTAACTATAAAACTAAGTAGTTTTTGTTAAGTTTTAAACCGCGTAGCACGACTACGTTATACCATATATATATATATATATATACATATATCATGTATTTTGTCCGTGCTAATCCATTTTATTTTACCTTGCAATACCTACCCTTACAGCATCCTGACCATCCAGCATATATTCCTTTAAGCGACGCCATCTTTAGCAAGCGAGCTTAGTAGTACTTTATAACACTTGCTTAGAACTCTTACCATCTATTTTGCGCTCTCTCATATCCACAGCAACGCGGTGACTGTACCGACTGGAAAATACCGTCGGCTTATATAATTCATTGTAGTTGAAAAATTTTCTTGCTTGACTTTAACGTTTATTATTCACCTTTTCTTACGAATGAAATTTTTTTTCGTGCTTCGGTTTACGTAATTAAGTTTTTTTTGCTAATAAGATAATTTTGCAGTTGCTTTGAGATAAAAATATTTTTGTTACACTCGATTTAAAATTGTTATAAATCCTCTTAACGGTAATAATTTATTTTTCAATTGTTATTTCGTTTTGGCATTTGTCACGTAAATTTACTCAACACCTCGAAGACATAATTTTTTTCATATCAGTGTGATTGTTAAATAACCGTGCGATTAAAATTCTCTGCTGCGTTGACGTTGTCTGCTTTTAGATTTTACCTTTTATTACATCGAAAGTCTACTTGTTGACGCTGGCTGTAACTTAATAGTTTTTTTTGCTTTTGTAGATAAATAGTGCCTTGCGTAAAATATTTTAATATTACTATAAGACGCTTCTTTTTTTTGAATTAAAAATTTTTTTAATAATTTCTCTGAGTGGTATAATTTTTTTTGTTTGCTTTTAATGATAGAAATTTTTTTGTTTGTTAAGCTAAAATTGGATTGCATACTGCTAAAATTTAATATAGTGCCTGAGCTTTAAAGTTAAGTTTATGATTTTTTTTCTTACAGTAAATAAAAATCGATTGTGTTTTAATTTTAATTAGGAATTACTGTACTGAGAATTTCCTTTGAGCAACCCTCCTGAGATAAGGTCTCGTATTAAATTATTAGCAATTTTTTTTTGTCATAGGCAAACGTTATATAGGATAATAGCGTGAAAAATTCCTTTTTTTTACTATGCAAATGGCGAACCGACAATTAAATTTAGAACCCCTCTGGGTTTCGAACGATTTGTGTCGTCGGGATGTTTTTAGGGTGGCTGACGAGATCACCAACTTAGCTGATCAACTTTCAGCCGAACAGATGTTTGCATATACTCGTAGAGAAGTTAGTATGACGGGCTGTTTAGCTATCTTTAAGCATAGGGTTTTGAGATACGAGCTCAGGAGACATCTGGGCGAACAAAGCGCTGCGTGGAATCCAATTGTCGATGAAATCGCGGATGAGTCGCGACTAGGGTGTAATACGCTCCCTTCAGGCAATTCCACCACTATGTTAAACGACCAGCACGAGGCTCAGATGAATGTACAGGCGGGTATTTATGATATTGAAGAGCCAGCACTGCCCACTGGTCAAACACTAGGAATGTATAGAGACCCGAAAACTTTTAATAACTCGACAGCACAATCGCGCAGCAACCCATTCATAAATCCTGCGAGTAAATCTGGAACTTGTGCGCCCCCCAGCGCTGGTAATGCTTTCGGTCAACCGTTGACCACTCCTCAAGCCCAATCCACCCAATACGCCACTACATCAAGAGCTGTAACGTTGTCAGATGCCACCCAATATTCTGAAGCGATGGATTTAACAACAGCGGCCGCTCAAGGAAGCGCACCACCTGATATTATTACGCGTGCCAGTGTGAACGTTGTTATCATCAATACCACCAATGCTTGCCTCTCTTCAACAGTAACTTAAAGCCATTCGCATAGAGCAGCGAGCACCCTCCATGCTAACACGGCCACAACCAACTACGGAGGACCTAACCACGCACCAGCTTCCTATTCATAACCTTACACTTAAGTACCTTCCTATTCTCATCCGTGGAGTCAGATCCCTCATATTATACCCCCTCCTGGATATGTGCCCTGATCACCGCCTCTGATCCCACCGCCACCTTTCTTTTCAGCTGTTCCAACACACTCAATGACTAGGCCAACGATCTATAGGCCAAATAACCCCCTCTATGTGAATTCAGCTCATGCTTTTTCAGAGCCTTTTCCTTTGAGCATAAACACGTCGTTGTTCAACCGTGATAAACATACTATCCAGATTTTTGCCAATTGGCATATTTCATTTGAGGGAGACTGAAGAAAGGGTCCTGAATCTTTTTTGACTAATTTGCAAGGGTGTAGAGCAGCCCATGGCCTCACTGTGGATACAATTATTAGGGCGTTCCCTGCAGTACTGAATGAAGAGGCCTATCAATGGTTTCGTAGAGAAAATACAAATTGGCGCACGTTCGAAGATCTAGTCGAAGCTTTTCGCCTGCAGTTCTGCATGGAGGGCATGCAAGAACATCTTAAAATTGAACTCGAGCGTAGAACGCAAGGCTCTCAGGAAGATGTTAGTACTTATCTATCAAGATTGAGAGACCTTATGGGCCAAGTTCGTCCACTGATGACCTTAGATGAGCAATTGAATCGAGCCTACCGAAACCTGCATCCTAGTTACCATCAACGAATTTACGGGGACCAGTTTAATAGTTTCACGGAGTTGCAACACCTTGGCAAGAGAGAAGAAACCCGCAGAGCCCAAGATAAAGCTTACCGGCCCCCTCCAGCCCCTAATGAGTCGTAATTTCCTACTACGGCTTGCACAGGTATTAAGCAGTTTAGATTAAATAAAACTGCTCTCATTTCCTCTCTTGACTACACTGATGAGCAACAGCATCATAACCAAACTCCTGTGTTAGCTCCTGTCGCCAGTACCCATCAAGCACCTGTCACAAACCCTGCAGCTGTCACTCAACCACAGAGGAAACTGGAACGTAGCAGAATTCAGCAAAAACCCATTTTAAAAAATCCCAACGCGCGCTTTACTAATAAATCCGGAACTAATAATAATACTCGAGTCATGTCTTCCAACGAACAATCGCGTACTCAGGGCCAAAATAGTGCAAAGTTTCCCTTAAATCAAAACCCGACTCCGATAGTTGAAGATTTTTGGCGAAAACAAAAAGAACCGTGTTTAGGTGCGGAAAATTGGGCCATTGGTTGCGCGAGTGCACTCAACCTTTTAAAAGTTATGGTTGTGGACAACTAAATACTCACATTAAAGAGTGCAAACGATGTAATCTAGCGGGAAACGAACTAAGGAGGGAACATCAAGAGTCGCTGTTTCTTCCGATGAAGCGCGTCAGACTCGACCGCTTCTAAGTAGGCAATTTAATCCGTCTACATGCTCAAATAACCCCAAAATCGTAGAACGAAACATAGCTCGGCTATTAGAAGCGGATCATAAGTTAGAAGAGAGCAATATGGTAGACAGCCATTACAACGTCGATGAATCGATGAATTTAAAGAGCGATCAAGTAAAAATCGAGCAAAGCAAACAAGCAATACGTTCTAGTGAGAACATAGATAGCAAAATAGCGCAAACTGGGACAAATAACCCATGTTCTAATCAATCATGCCCATCTACCCTTTCTAGCAGCATGAAATATTCCCCTTCAGCAACGAGCAATGTAGTATCCCCCAAACCTGTATCATTGATACAACGAAACATCAATATTACGGGAGAACTACGACAATTTTTGGTTTTAAACCTCAATGGACGTAAAATGAAGGGCTTATTGGATAGTGGTTCTGTGCATTCGTATTTGGGCATGAATATAGCATCAGAATAGAAAGATAAAAGTACACCTCAGTCTACCCTTGTAAGCGTTGCTGATGGTACTTCAGTTGATATAGACGGGCTGCTGCAGGTCACAGTAACGATAGATGACGTACATAGACCATACCCTTCAGGGTTGCAGAAAATATACTTTATGAATGCATCTTAGGTATCGATTTTATGCGTTTAATGAAAACTAGCAAAAAATACCTCGCTCCTAAAGTCGCTTGGTTAAATTTTCATATATTATATTATCATGTATGAATAAGCCAATTTTAAAATGAGAAAGAATCGCCGGAACTTATGAATTTTGATATGGTAGTTTTGTACTGAATTAAATTTTTCTATTTTTATAAAAAAGATTAATTAAAGTTACAATGTGCATAAAATTGTATAAATACAAATTATATCATGATGAATTAAGAATTTGTTCTACTACATTGCATTTAAATTAATGAAAAAATATAATAGGAATTTTTTCTTTTTAATCACGTGTTTCAATCACGAACCATGAAATAATCGAAAACAGTATTTGACGTTTACTAGAACTAACAACTGCACGGAGAAAGGAAAGTATTGTTAAAATAGGTTCTAAATCAAGTATATCTAATTCATGTATTAAGGTACTTAAAAAAAGAGTGACGATATAATTTCAATTAGTACTATAACTTGAATTTTAGGGACCAATGTTGGTACTATTATATTATGAAGTAAGAGCATAAATTTGCGATGCTTAGTGTTTTTTTTTTGGTAGTAAGACTGATCTTTCTCCTACTCGATTCAAGGGCAATATTTCGCAGAAAATGCAATTATTAATCTCTTTTTGTGCGGCTTTTCCTGTTACTAGAATTAAAATTATTAAATATAGAATTATTTACATAATATATAACACTTTAAAATTACTAATAATTAATATTCAAATTCGCGATATTTGAGGATTAAAACAATACATGTTTCTCTTCCATATTCTGTTTTAAAATAGTTACTTTTGAGTTTTAAATTAATAATTAGTAATATATATATTATATGATTTATATTATATTTATCGACTGTTGAAAATCGTTACACAATTTAATGGGTTTTACGTTAACAGGTAATAATTATATTGAAGTTTTTCGCTTCTAACGTCGCTTGGTTGAATTTTCTTTTATTATATTATTATATATAAACAACTAATTTTAAGTAAATAAGAATTAATTTATTTAATTTTGAGTACTGAATAAAATTGAAAATAATTTGATGAAACATAATATAAAAATATATGTACACATGTGCTTAAAGTAAAAAAGCGTATAATTTATTTTATCAAGTGACTATTTCTCACTCTACTTCCATTAGAGAAACAAAGATAGTACGATATTTGATATAAATAAACTGAGAACTGGGAACTGAGTTACAACTATAATTTCCAGACCTCAATATATGACCATGAATTTGAATTATGAAATTAATTTATAAGTGAAACATGCTGAAAAGAAATTCGTGTTGATTTCTAATAAAAATATCTTCACAAATGTATTATATATATATGAAATACGAAATTTAAATAGAAAAAATCATAAGATTAAAATACACCATTTTAATTAATTTTAAATTCGAATATTTCGGAATAAAAAAATAACTTTTTGCAATTACTTAACAATCCTTTTTGCATCTAATATAAAAATTTAATGAGATACAAATATAACAAAGTGTATGTATCACAAGTAAGGTTTGCATATCATAAATATTATAATTTTCAGAAAATTTTTGATATTAATAGATTATTAATTTGGAAAATTAAATATTTTTTTATTGATGACAAGTAACTTTTCAAAAATAGTTAAAATAATACTGTAAATGTCAATCAAATAACATTTTCATCAAAATAAATTTCAACGCTATAATTATTAAAATAAACATTTTTATTTAACTGCAATCTATTGTAATAATTATTTTTTTAATATATATATCAAAAAAATAATAATTTTATTTGATGACCAGTTATATAAATATTATATATTTATAATTGTATAACTAAATTTATTAAATTAAAATTGTATTTAGTTATCATTCAGAGAATGAGGTATTTAAATTAGTTTTCATGAAAATATATTATTTAAAAAGTTACTTGTTAACAATTTTTTTATAAATAACATACATTCAACCTTAATTACATTTTCATTTGTACACGTGTTTATAAATAAATGAATTGTGATTTATATAAAAATTGTTAGCAATTTATTTCATGGAAGCAATAATATTTTCAATAAGAGAATGATACAATTTAAAAAAATTATTTATTTAATATTAAATTTTTTTCAATAGTCAATTATAAAGATAGGAAAATATATGAAATATGAATAATTTTTTCTGATTATGTCTACAATTATGAATTTATATTTATGAACTGTGTAGATAGAAGTAGAATCTCCCCTAGAAAAGTAAACATTTAAAAAAAAAATTTACTTATTATTTGCGAAACATTTATTATGAATGCGGAAAAAAATAATATTCTGTAATATGACTCTAAACTTTGTATTAAATATGATACAAATCATTGAAAGTACAATTATTTCATTATGTTAAATTTGTTGTCAAAGTTTGATTATATTTTACTATAAAAAGATAAAAAAATTAACTGTCTTTCCATTCTATTGCTGAATTTCCATAAAAGGAATGTATTAACTTGTAATATGTCCCATGATTATTTATTTAAATTTTTAAATTATTCCAATCATTAGTTTTCAAGATATTTAAATTTCTGATTTCAAATGGAAAAATTTTAGTAAATAATATCGGAACTCAAACTTCTCAATAACTTATAAATAGATTTCTGTAAAAATTTAACTGAACAATCTTCGTGATACATACTATATATTAATGCATCTCTTTATTCAAAATTTTAAAATACAATGGAAATATAGTCAATATTTATGGGTTGAAGTGTGCTGTGCATATTACATCTTCTTAAATAATTTATACTTATAAAATTCACATAATATCATATAAAAACTATTAAAATGAGAATCATATATTCAATATAATTGTCAACTATGAATAAAAAGTTTAAAAAATTATTATTAAATGATAACTTATAAATAGTTATATTATTTTATTGAATATATTTCCAACCTAAATAATTAACTTCATGTTAAAACTAAATTTAATTAGCATTCAATACCACAAGTTATTTAAAAAATTTACCATTATTCAAAATTATTAAAAAGTTGTTTATAATAAGTATTCCCATATCAAAATTTCAAAATTATACCAATTTAATTTTTTATTCTTTACATTAGAGAATTAGTTTTGATGTTGAAATTTTTTTGTGAAATGCAACATATATATATATGTATATTATCTTATAGTAAAATATTTTATCTCCTTGTATGAATATTATTTTGCAAAAGTAGGATAATGCTGCGAATAAACAAATGATTATAAGAAAATTTTGAAAACTTTAAATAACAATAAAAAAGCGTTAGGCTAGAAATAAACAATGGTTCTCACACAGCATGGAAGATTTCACTGAAATATTTCGAATTATTTCACTGGAATATTTCAATGGAACCTTACATGCAGATTATTGAAAGTCTTTACGGAATATTTCAAAATATTCGACTGGAATCTTCCATTGAAAGCTTCCAGGAATATTTTAAGAATATTTCAAAGGAATGTTCGAAAACTTTTTCGAAATATTCCATGTAATATTCACGAAAGATTTCTGAAATATTTCATTAAATATTCTATGTAATGTTTATGAATATTCCAGTAAAATATTTCATGGAAGATTCCAGAAAGATTCCATAAACATTTCGCTAAAAGATTCCATAAACATTTCGCTAAAAGATTCCATAAACAAAATTGCTGAAAGATTCCGATAAACTTTAAAATCGTGCAGCGGATTATTACTTGAATCTTTCAGAACTAGTAAACTAAATATGCCACAGAAAGATTTAAGTAATCTCCCACTGGAATATTTCATGAAAGATTTCAGAAAGATTCCATGAACATTTCACTGGAAGATTTCAAAAAACTTTAAGCGTACAACAAAATATTAGATAAATCTTTCATAAATATTCCACAAAACATTTCACAGAAAGATTAAAGTAATCTTCCGATGAAATATTTGATGAAAGATTTCAGAAAGATTCCGATAAACATTAAAATCGTACAGCGGTATATTACATAAATCTTCCATAAATATTTCACGAAATATCACACAGAAATATTTGAGTAACCATCCAGTGGAATATTTTATGAAAGATTTCAAAAAGATTCCATAAACATTTCACTGGAAGATTCCATAAAACTTTCAAATCTAACAGTGGAATATAACATAAGTCTTCCATAAATAGTCAACGAAATATTTCAAAAAAGATTAAAGTAATCTTCCAGTGGAATATTTCATTAAAGATTTCAGAAAGATTCCACAAACATCTCACTGAAAGATTTCTAAAAACTTTTAAATCGTACAGAGGAATATTACATAAATCTTCCGTAATATTCCACGAAATATTTTACGCAAAGATTACAGTAATCTTCCAGTGGAATATTGCTTGAAAGATTCTAGAATGATTCCATGAAGTTTTTGTTGGAAGATTGCGCGGAACGTTACGGGAGGTTTCTAGTGACGCCGATAAGGGGATGTTTGTTGAATGGAAGTTTTATCCCCAAGCGGTTGAAAGATACCTCACTTACTATAAAAGCAAAAGGGTGTCGGCACTTTGATGTGCACAGTCGAAGCGAATATGTAAATGCGATTTTATAACTAAATGTTTATGTATGCGTATATGTATTGATGTATAAGTGTAATGTGTTATTATATAATATATATACTATCCCCTCACAGCATTTCACATTTTCCAAAAATCTTCCAGGAACATTTCATGAAAGATGAGAGATTATCCAAACCTTCCATTTTTATATTCTTGAAATCTCTCAAGAGTATTCCATGGCATATTCCAATGTAGGAAGAATCGAGGACATATAAATATTAAAGGAATATTTCATGGAAGATTCCTGAAATATTCCAAATCTTCCGTGCCAATATTCTGCTAATCTTCCATTAATATTCCACGGAATATTTTCCGATAGATTTCTAAAATCTTTTAGAAATATTTCATGGAATATTTCATGAAAGATTCTTTAGATCTTTTGTGTATATTCCATGAAAGGTTCATGAAATGTTTCAAATCTTTCGTTCCAATATTCCGGAAATTTTCAATATATGTTTCAACGGAATATTTCATGAAATATTCCTGCAAGATTCCTGAAATATTTCAATAAAAGATCTGAGATGTCCTAGATCTTCCAATGAAATATTCTTAGAATCATCGAGCAACATTCCATGGAATATTCCAATGTAGGAAGAATCAAGGACATACGAATATTACAGGAATATTTCATGGAAGATTCCTAAAATATTTCAAATCTTCGCTGCCAATGTTCCAGGAAGCTTCCATAAAAATTTCATGCTGTGTGGGTTGTTTATTATCATTTATACATTATTTAAATGTAGATACTGCAAATATCCATAAATAACTGTAAAAAAATTAAAGAATACAATTATTAAAAATAACTTAAAATAATTTCGATTTTAGTTCTTTTCACAACAAACTTTTTTTAATGAATAAATATATATATGGGACATTTCAAACCAACTGGAAGAGCATAAAAAAAAATCTCTGAAACTCTGAGAATATATCCTGTTTGCTACTGAAAATGTGTAAAAAAATTTTCAAGGAATTAGATTGTAAGGATTAAGAGCCATAGATCCTTGAAATTTGGAAATTTTTCAAAATTTTTGAAAAAGACCCAACTTGATCACTTTTTTTCCTAAAAATCCTGATATTTTAGAGAGAAATTCATGAGGATACTTCTTGTTGTTAATGGAGAGCAGACTTAGCATGATTCTTTATAGACCTGAATTTTGAAGTTTTCTATTGGTTCTTATATGTATTGCATGGTAATTAAAATTACTCATTGTTCCCTACTTCAGAAATTTCTTTTCGCAGGCATATTTTTCTCTATTTTACATGAACTTTAAAATGAATTATTGATCATGTAAGTCAGAGCCATCAATAAGGAGTTACAACAGTTTGAAATATATATTTTCATGTATGATTTATTTTTCATATTGAATATAAATGTATATTATCATGTATGATTAATTTTTATATTGAAAATAAATTAGACATGAAAATATATATTTTAGACTGTTATAACTCCTTATTGGTGGCTCTTTCTCACACAGTCAAAAATTTATTTTTAAGTTGATAAAAAATAGAAGGAAATAAGCCCTCAAAAAGCAATTTCTGAAGTAGCAAACAATGAGTAATTTGAATTACCATGTAATACATGTAAGAACTAATAGAAAACTTCAAAATTTAGCTCTGTAAAAAGTAATGCTAACTCTCCTTTTTATTTAGAACAAGAAGAATTCTCATGAATTTCTCTATGAAACATCAAGATTTTCAGAAAAAAAATCATAAAGTTGGTATTTTTCCAAAAATTTTGAAAAATTTCCAAATTTCAAGGATCTATGGCTCTTGATCCTTCCAATCTGAATCCTTGAAAATTTTTTCACACATTTTGAGTAACAGACAGAATATATTTTCAGAGATCCAGCGATTTTCATTTATTTTCTCTTCCAATTGGTGTAAAATGTCCCATATATATAGATGGATCAATCCACGTCAAACGGATAATGGCTCTGTCCAAAATTGTAGATCACCAAAAAATTCGTGTATGGGCTCAAAATTTCCGACTTACACTTTACTTTCATTTGCAATGTGGCGATTTAAAAAAATCCAAAATGGCGGCTCTAATATGGCGGCTCAAACTTAGAGATTTCATAAAAAATTTTCGAAAATTGATTTTAATTTATTCAAATCAGATCCTACATATTTTTTTACATCAGAAATCAATTCAGCGTGAAATTTTGCATAGGAATATAGTATTGCACTTGAGGTAAAAAAAGTTTACAATGTCATCGGAAGGTCATATCGGGAAATAATAGTTATTTCTCGAATTACTCATTGATCAATGTTGATTAGTGAGGAAATGAAGATACTGATAGATAACTCGAGTCACTGAATTCAAATCTGATGTCCGCTTAACCCTACCAGTCTCCATCAAGGTCATTTAAAGGTCAAATCGCGAATATCTTTTATGATTTGATAAGATTAAGTTACCTATAAGTTTTACGTGATACTGGATCCGAATCCGAGGCCTGTTAGAGTGTCAAACGACGTAATTACAGAAAAATTCGTTTCAAACTGTGGTTTCTTGGAGAACAAAAATGTTCTGTTAGTCAATATTGAATTAATTTTCACGTAATTACGTAGTTTGACACTTCAACAGACCCCGGATTCGGATTCAGCGACATGTAAAACTTGAAGGTGTCCTAATCTTATCAAATAATAAAAGATATTCGCGATTTGACCTTCAAATGACCTTCATGGAGATTTTGTAGGGTTAAGCGGACATCAGATTTGAATTCAGTGACTCGAGTTATCTATCAGTATTTTTATTTCCTCACTAATCAACATTGATCAATGAGTAATTCGAGAAATAACTATTATTTCCCGATATGACCATCCGATGACATTGTAAACTTTTTTTACCTCGAGTGCAATATTATATTCCTATGCAAAATTTCACGCTGAATTGATTTCTGATGTAAAAAAATATGTAGGATCTGATTTGAATAAATTAAAATCAATTTTCGAAAATTTTTTATGAAATCTCTAGGTTTGAGCCACCATATTGGAGCCGCAATTTTGGATTTTTTAAAATCGCCACATCGCAAAAGAAAATAGAGTGTAAGACGAAAATTTTGAGCCCATATACGATTTTTTTGGTGATCTACAATTTTGGGCAAAGCCATTATCCGTTAGACGTGGATTGACCCATATATATATAATTGCTAAAAATAATCATTATACATCCTTATACTATTTTTACAAATTTTATTATTATTTATTTATCATATAACAATTAATCCATAGCATTTTTCATAATTTCTTTCATTTTTCAGCTTTTAAAGTAAAAAGGCAGTAAATTAAATCAGTTAAGAGAACGCTGGATCCCTCTATCTTTTTTTACTTAAAAATTGTAGGGTTCTGGAAAAACTAGTGATTATTGATAGAAATTAAGAGTTGTCCGCAACTTGTACAGTAAAAAACAATATTTTTTCTTATGAGGACAAATTAATTTTGATGCTTTGTTTTCAAGAAAAGTTTGACATACTTGAAAAATCATAACTTAAGCTAGAGAGTATGATGTTTAAGTATGTCAAACTTTTCTTGAAAACAAAGCACCAAAATTAATTTGTCCTCATAAGAAAAAATATTGTTTTTTACTGTACAAGTTGCGGACAATTCTTAATTTCTACTAATAATTACTAATTTATTTAATATCCTACATTTTTCGATTAGAAAAGGATAGAAAGATCCAACGTCCTCTTGATATAAAAGCAATTCTTTTGTGAATATCTTTAGAAAAAGTTCATTAAAAATGAATTAAAATTCTTAAAAGAATTTTCATTTCCCATAATGGCTTTGACTGAGGTAGATAAATTGATTGTTAAAAGACAGGGATTGTATAGTGGAATTGCTTTCATGTTAACTGATATTCATATATTGGGATTTAATAACATTTCAAACCAGTGCACCTTATTCAACATGCAATTAACTTCACTAATTCAAAGACCACAATATGTTCCCTACTAAAAAATTTCAGGTGAGAAATCACCTGATTTCTCAGGTGATTAATCATGCCAAAATCTCATGTGATGATTTTTTTGGTTTTTACACGTTTCAAAGCATACTTAGTCAATTGCGAACTATTTTTGAAAATTTTTCAAAAATTTGAGCTTAGAAAATTTTTTAAAAATTTGGTTTTAGAAAAAATTTTGACTCATTTTACAAAAAATTTTCTAAGTTCAATTTTTCAAAAATTTTCAAAAATAGTTCGCAATTGACTAAGTATGCTTTGAAACGTGCAAAAACCAAAAAAATCATCACATGAGATTTTGGCATGATTAATCACCTGAGAAATCAGGTGATTTCTCACCTGAGATTTTTTAGCAGGGTTAATTCAGTACTGATTGATGGGAAATTCATACAGTTATTATTTACCGGAAATTTAGAAAAGGGTTACCGGATTCGTGTGTATTATGATAATAAGGTAATTCATATATGGGTGATTCTATTCTAACGGGTAATCACATGTAATCGTTTAATAAACTATCAATACAAGGTTCAAATATTATTAACCACAAATTTTTCATATACTTTCAGGTTGTAACTTTATAAATCGTTGACTTTTTAATCGCTAATTTCAATGTAGCTTTTGTAGGGACCCTTAGAAAGTATAAAAAGTAATCTCCCCTGTCGGTAATCATATGTAAAATTTTTTTTAAACGTTATAAAGATACAGGATAGATGAATTAATACTTCTAAAAGATCAAAAAATATTTTTTTCCATCCGTACATACATTTCAGCAGAATGGTTGAAAAAAAAATATTTTCTTTGACCCTCTGTTCTTATAAAAAAAATGTATATTTTTTCATAGGTAAAAAGCAATAATAATAAAAAATGTTATATTTGAATCTTATGAAAATATAAGCTATTCCTATCACATGGAAATATTGTTATTATATGTTTATATCGCTAAAAAAATTGCTTTGTTGATCATAGAATACATTTTTGTTTACGTATAAACATCATTTCACTTATGAAAGCTAAGTTACCTTTTCTACAATAATTTCCCTGGTTCTAAACTTTTAACTGTCACAGATGATATAAGCGCATATTCAAATACGTAATAGACGTTTAAGAAAGTAGTAATGTACAACTAAAAAAGTTTGTATAGCAGTGAATGTTGAAGACCGTTTACTTGGTAAAAATTTCATTTAAATTATCAGGTAATCTCCCTTGGCATATAATTCCCCTGCCTTTTTTGAGATGCGATCACAAAATTCTAATTAAATAATAAAGTCAACAATTTTATTCATGTTTTCCATACCATGAAGTGTTAAATTATTTGTACACTTGAAATTTAATACATATTATACTGCTTATAATTTTTATATATTCAAAATTGAGTATATATATATATTTGTAAAGAATTTCCGAGTAAGCACATTCTCAAATCTTTTTGTAAACAATCACTGTAGTCATATTTACATACTACACTATATACTACGTATGTACTACAAATAAATAAAGCGAAATCAAAGGTTACATCGTAGAATTCAGAAAATAAAAATATTAGTTTGTCATTAGCCTTGATGAAGAGTTTGTCGTTGATATCAAAGTAAGTATATAATTATTTGAATTTAAATGAAAGTCTTTGAAAAATCTGAATTGGAAAATCTATCAATTGATAATATATTATTTTAGATTGTATTGGTAATAAAATGGTTTCTACACGTGGACGTGGCGAACTTCCTACTAATCCTTTATCATCAAGTACACTTAACTCCACTCCCAAACACAAAAATAATGTTATTATATATTTTGAAAAAGCAAACTTTTTCAAGTATGGATATATTTGTTCTTTAACTTTCTTTTAATAATGTTTAGAAATACATATTTTTGCTGTAACTCGTCGTTTTTTATTTTTAAAAATTCATTCATATATGGTAATAGCTAATTCTAAAGTGTTTCAGATAGTTTAGAATCTTTGTTCGACATAAATATTATTAGAAAATAATGTATCAAGTGATGGTAATAAAAAAAGTAATTTCCCTGAAATAAAAGTAATTTCTCTGTATCAGTATATTTTTTATCTATCAGTTTTTCTGGGAATAACCTATGGACAGCTTGGCTACTTTGGGATATTGTTGTATTAGATATAACCATAAAAAAACCTGAGTAAAATTTTTAAAATGAACACCTTTATTTTCTATTATTTCAAAATTTAAATTTGACCCGTTCGAATAGAATCACCCATATATGACAGTTTAAATCTTGTATATCTACAAGATGAGTATAAGATTTATATAGACAGATTATTTCCAAACAAATTAGAAACAAGCATAGTATTCGAAACAGTACAATCACAAACAAATAATTATGATTGTAGCGTTTTTGCAATTGTTTTTGCTGTTGCAGTACTTTATTTTATATAATTTAGGTGCATGTTGTTTAAGATATAATGTTACTCAAATGCGATTACACTTATAAAGAATTTTTAAAACGCTACAAATAAAAATGTTTCTAGTTTTACAAAATTATTATAATGCAAAAATTAATTACGATAATCCACCAGATATGATAAAAAAGAGTTTTTGTCATGAGCAAGGTCTTAATCAAATACCGTTTAATTTAGATTTCGCCGAGCTTGAAATATTAGAAAAAAACTCACAAATGCATTTATTGGCAGAACAAAAAAAGTTCATGGAAATGTATCGTAAACAAAAGAATTTGAATCATGAAACAATTTTGATGGAAATTGACAATGACATTTCAGATAGAAATTTTTAGAAACCAGATAGTGATATAATGGGAATCGATGATATCCACTTGAATTATAACGATAATAAAATTAGGACAGTTAAGATTAAATTAAATAAAGAAAAAAAAGAATGAAAAAAAAATAGATGAAAAAGAAACTTCATTCGTAACAGGACTTAAGAGCATGACGAAGCTGCCCGCCTTATAATATTTCCAATCCTAACTTATGAATAAACGATGCGTTTAATCGAGCTTTTCTGCAACAAAATAAAAATTTGTAAGATTATACTCTAGTGCGGACAACTCAAGAAATCCACCAAAATATTAGACTTATAAAGTTATAATGAAAACTTTCAATGTATCGTATTTTAAGGTTAGGTTTATCAAGTTTGATATCTAATTCCCAATCCAAGCTCATAAAAAAATAACAAGTTCAAACGATTTTTTATTTTGACAAAAATTATTGCATTAATATAGCTTTAGTACGGACAAGTCATTATATTTGTTTAATTTATGAATTTAAAAAGATATTGATAAAATAAAAAAAGCAAAACTCAAGCGATGCAGCTCCGACATCCCGTTAATAGGAAAATGGTAACAGAAGAATCACATAAATATAAAAAAATTTCAGAAAAAGACATTATTATAGAAATGCGAGAAACAAAAAAGTAATGATAAATTAGAACTAAGACGTGTTCAAGAAACTTTATGTAAGAAAAAAGCTTATATGAAAATGAAAAAAGGACAACCAAATAAATATAAACAGAAATGAGAAAATACTAAGATAACAAAGTGGCAATTCAAGGAAACAATGAGTACTGATAAATTGGAACAAATACGTGCGAATGAGGCTTTACGCAAGAAAGAAGCTTATATAAAAATTAAAGAAAAACAACCAAAAAAATATGAAGAAAAATTAGAAAATATTAAGATAACAAAATTGAAATTCAAGGAAAAAATGAAAATTGATTAATTAGTACGAATACGTGCGAATGAAGTTTTGCGTAAGAACGAAGATTATATAAAAATTAAAGAAAAACAATCTCAATAAATATGAAGAAAAATTAAAAATTACTAAAATAACAAAAGTAAAATCAAAGATAAAAAAGGGTACTGATAAAATGAATCAAATACGTACAAATGAAGCTACATGTAAGAAAAAAGCTGACATAAAAATGAAAGAAAAACAACCAAATAAATATAAAAAAAATTAAAAATATTAAGATAAAAAAATTTAAATCAATTGAAAATAGAGATACCAATAAATTGAAAAAATTGAATGAAAAAGAAAAATTACGCAAAAAGAGACTTATAGAAAAGTTATTACTGAACAATATAATGAATATGAGAGAATGGTACAAATTAAAAATCAAAAATTGGAAAATGCCGATATTATTAAAAAAACACAAGTAAAAAATGATTGTTACCAATTAAAAGAATCACGCTCAAGGTGTAAACAAATAGAAATTGATGACCATAAACATGTTAATAATGATACTACAATAAATAAACCAATAAATGAAAAAAAGCGAAAACATACATATAATTCTTTTCAATTAAAGATATTATTTATTAAGTGTAAACGGTTAAAAATTGAAGACAATAATTATAATGGAAATTATAATAATAATCATAATAACAACCATAATATTGTGTTGAACGAAGTTATTGATAAGACAATAAAGGGCAAAGTAGAAAAAAAATTAAAGAAATTGAATGAAAGAATATTAACTGAAAAAATTAATTTGAAACTTATTGGTTGCATAGCAAATATATATTTCGATGAAAATCTCATATCTGAAAATTACATTGGTTCCATGACGAATACACGTGTTTATTGTAATGCACGACATTTTGCTTTCGAATATACTAAAAGTAACGATGTCTCCAATTGTTGTCATAAAGGTGAAGTAGAATTGTTAGAAAATATTCCTTACCCAGAACAATGAAAGTTTTTAGCAACAGAATTAACAGAAGAAATTATTGATTTTCGACGAAATGTTAGGTTGTACAATAATGCTTTAGCATTCGCAAGTTTTGGTGCCAATTTTGATACATTGCCGGGTAAAGGACCACAAGTTATTAGAATATGTGGACGAATTCACCACAATGTATATGCGTTACATCCTAATAAAGATGAAGCACGTAAATACGGACAATTATATATTTTAGATAATGAAATGGCAACGACTGAACGACCTAAGTTTAATACAAATTAAACATTATTAAAACATTTAGATAACTTAATAAGAGATGTTAATCCTCATGCCAAGGCCTATAAAATGATGCATGAAGTAGGAGAAGTAGAACTACAACGGTGTGCAAAAATCAATTGTCCTCTGAAAACTATTACTATGTCTATTGTCCGCAATAATAATTGGAATAAAAATAGATGTAATCTATCTATCTGTAATGAAGTAGCAATAGTATACGTTGGAGAAGACAATATGCCTCCTATTGTACGTGATATTGTCATTTACTCTAAGTCTGATAAACCAATTAGTATACTAACAATTAGCAAACACACAGATCCTATGACATATCCACTTATTCATCCTAATGGTGGTTTTGGATGGATGTATCTAAATTTCATTGTATTTTAACACAAATAAATTTTTTAAATTTACGAATTTTATTATTCAAAATTTTGTATTATTCATGAATTTCTATGTTAAAGTTTTAACTTTGAAAATTACACAAGAAAAATTTGTAAATTTTAACTCTAAAAAATTTGTGTTTCATCTGTAACGCTTATGTGAGTAAAAATTACAAATTTTTTTCACTGTGTTTAAACAAACTTCCAATGTATAGTATTTTGAGGTTAGGTTCATCGATTTGATATCTGATTTTCATTCAAAGTTTATAAAAAAATAACAAATTCAAGTGATTTTTTATTTTAGTAAAAATAATTGTATTAATATAGCTTTAGTGCGTACAAGTCATTATATTTGTTTAAATAGTGAATTAAAAGAGACGTCAATAAAATAAAAAAAGCAGAAATCGATTTAAAAAATCCCGACATCTCATTAATGATTCTTTTATAAAATTTGTAAACAGTGGGTACTTTACTCCCTCCCAGCGAACAGTAAAGTGCCCACTGTATACTGCTGGTGTAAAAAAATCGTATATTCACCACGGGGGTGAATGAAAAATGCCTTAAATCGTATGTTTATCTAACAAAAATCTGCCACCCTATTGAACTTGCTGCCCTACACCATGGCATGTTTGGCGTACTCGATAATACGGCCCTGATAGTGTCCACCGTGTTTTTAGAGATTTCAGTTAGCGTAGCCATTTTCTAATTCTAAAAGACTTAAACAAATAAAATATATTTCATTCCTTCTTAGTGTGTTACTTTTCGAGTATAGAAAGTTCATTTAATTCAAATAAATATTACTATGAAAAAAAATTTTTTTTAAAGGCTGAAAAATTGTAACTACTTGTTTAAAACAAGAAGAGGTTAATAATTTCTTTTTTAAATACAATTTCAAAAGATTTTAGTTTTATAATTTAAATTATACAGGAAAAATTTTGTTACTATAAATACAAAAAGTTAAAGTACATTGAGAAAAATGTCTGCATAAAGTTTACTATAAACATATGTAAGATTACTATTTAATATAGTAATGCTGTAACATACTCGCTTTGTAAGAAAAATTACTATTTTATATAGTAAATTGAGCAGACGATATATAAAAAAAATTTTTATTCGTTTATTTTTTATCTTGAATTATTTTTAATTTACTTATTACATGCGAAACAATTTTTTTTCATTATTGAATTATTTTTTTAATTTATTAAATTAATTAAAATAATATTTGAAAGAAAACTCGGAAAAAAAATCTTACCTTTGTTGGGATCGAACCGCCGATCGCGAGGACGTGAAGCGTGAACGTTACCGACTGCGCCGTGCTAACATGTTACACAATATACTTCGAATCGTCTTCATATGCGATAGAGGATACTTTGAATTTAGTTAAACATTTTGAGGTCAAGTTTTCGAATTAAAAATCAAACGAATCGAGTATACTACATAAAATAAAACTTTTTACTATATACGTTCCAAGAACTTTATGCTTTTCGATTTTGCACTATTATTTACTAACAAGGCAGTGAATTTTGGTATCTTTATAGATAAAATTAATAGATTCATCAACAAAATTTACTAACTTGAAGCGGGCTTGACTTTATTCACGGTCGCCAGGTAACATTTTAATTTCCGAATTTAAATTTACTTTATTAATTTAATCTATTACATGCATATACAAGGTGCATACAGCAATATTATAAAAGAAAATTGCATTTATCGACGATCTCCTCCAGTGCAATACTCTTGGAGATGCGATAATTTAGAATTTTTTTTACGTGTGGAGGAGAGGGTAATGTGATAAAAGTTAATATCGACGACTCTATTGAGTGCAATACTCTATAGAGTATGATAATAAACTTTTTTATTATTGTGAGATATGTAGAAAAGTGTTTAAATCGACGACATCTTTGAGTGCAATACTCTTAGATGTGTGATAAATAACACTTCTATTTAATGCTAAATGAATTGTAACAACCTTGGAAATTAGGAGGTTGGACTAGGGTATATAAAATAGTATGCGGATTTCCACTTAATTTAATAATAAAAGAAAGAACCTTTATTATAATAGATATATGATTATAGCACGCGCGCTCAAAATGGACGCCAGTCGCGTATAACGTACGCGACGCCGTTTGCAATAGCAGAGCAGCTATCGGCAAAAGTGAAAGCAGATAGTTAAAACAAAAACACACGCAAAAAGGGCACGAGCACATAGTAAAAAAAATGAGTATATTAGCACGAAGGGAAAATAGCACTAGAACGCGCACGAGATCGCCTGGCACACACGTTGCACAAATAAAGCACTAAATTAAGCTATTTGGCTTAGCAATAGGGCACTCGCAATATTACAAGGCTTGATTTAAAAAAAAATAAAAGGTGAAGCTAATTCGTCTCACTCACACAATAAATTATACTATTCTAGCGCACGCAAAAAAAGTACTGTGTATGACAGTCGGTCGTAACGCTTCTTTTGCTCTTATGACGACAGAAAGAATGAAGCAATGGCGTGGTCCTTCTGTCGACCAAGCTCATTGCTCTTACAGTACGCTGCGCGCGCCGCAAGAGAGAGACAAACGATCCTTAACGGACCCTAACTTAGTTACTCAAGTCAAGCGGCTTGCTAGCCCTATCTGTGCACATTGTACTGGCTTAATGAACCAGCGCGCGTGTGTGCCAACGATCTTGAGTATGTTGATAAATATTTAAATCACGTGGTCTGCTTTTCGTCTTGCCGACAATCGTATTCTTCTTTCTGTCGTCTTTATGCGTTATTACTATATATATAAGTAACATGGTCAAATTGCCATGTTACTATCCCCCCCAACACATGGAAGTAGACGGTGGAACCGTATACTTTCGTCAACGCAAAAAAAAAACATAAGCTAACAATAATTGGGGAAAGTTTAAGTATATAAAAAAAGTAGGACTTAGACTAAGATAACCGGTTTTATCTGCAGCGGTGTAAAGTGTATATATGAAATTCTTCTTCTGCTGTATTTGCTGACTTTATTTTCGCTAAATTAAGTGTAAGTGTTTCGCGCTGTATGTGAGGGTGCTTAATGTAAAACGACGTGACTGGCTTGTTCATTTGGTATTTATAAAAGTTACATTTCTTAAATCTAGTTATTGTAATATTTATTTATTCAATACACTCATATCCCATTCTTACATGTTGTTACATTCACACTCAGAACAAAAAAAAATTTAATTCATTTATTAATCATACAAAAAAACAATATTGAATATTAAGATTATAAAACAAATTTTACTTACTGAAAGATGACGCTTTGGTGCTCTGTCGATGCATGCGGGGTTTTAAGATTATTATTTTGCAGCAATTTTATAATGGAACAAGCTATTTTTTTTTTTTTTTTTTTAATCATGAGTTGAATGAAATTTAGTTAAGATAATTTTTATGTTGTATTAAGCAGTAATATATTGAAACAAAATATCGTATAAATTTAGCATTTGAGCCTTGGTAAAAAAAATCTTTGCAAGCAGCTAGCAATTTTAGTGAGCTTGATAATGAATGTGAATAAGTGAAGGTTATTTTAGCAAGTTTGATAAGTACACAAAAAAAAGAATGTTAATAAAAGCAAACAATAATTTGGCTAGCTGGGTTATGGGTTTGGGTTAGGTTTTATAAGTAACTAGATTTTTTTTTCTCAAAAGGGTGATCTAATCTTCGGTTATATTTTATTATTTGAAAATAACATTGGTTCCATGACGAATACACGTGTTTATTGTAATGCGCAACATTTTGCTTTCGAATATACTAAAAGTAACGATTTCTTTAATTGTTGTCATAAAGGTAAACTCAAATGGTTAGAAAATCCTCCTTACCTAGAACAATTAAAGTTTTTAGCAACTGAATTAACGGAAGAAATTATTGATTTTCGACGAAATGTTAAGTTGCACAATGATGCTTTAGCGTTCGCAAGTTTTGGTGCCAATTTTGATACATTGCCGGGTAAAGGACCACCAGTTATTAGAATATGTGGACAAATTTACCATAATGTATATGCGTTACATCCTAATAAAGATGAAGCACGTAAATATGGATAATTATATTATTTAGATAATGAAATGACAACGATTGAACGGAATAAGTTTAAGGGGACGCTGTATCTCTCTATCCTTTTCTAATTGAAAAATGTAAATTTTTGGGAAAACTAGTTATTATTGATAGAAATTAAGGGTTGTCCGCAACTTCTATAGTGAAAAACAATATTTTGTCTGATAAGAGCAAATTAATTTTGTTGCTTTTTTTCAAGTAAAGTTTGACATACTTACAAAATCCTAAATTAGGCTAGAGAATACGTTATTTAAGTATGTCAAACTTTACTTGAAAAAAAAGCAACAAAATTAATTTGCTCTCATCAGACAAAATATTGTTTTTCGCTATAGAAGTTGCGGACAACCCTTAATTTCTATCAATAATAACTAGTTTTCCCAAAAATTTACATTTTTTAACTAGAAAAGGATAGAGAGATCCAGCGTCCTCTTAATATAAATTTAACATTATTCAAATATTTAAATGTCTTGATAAGAGACATTAACCCTTATGCTAAAGCCTATAAAATAATGCATAAAGTAGAAGAAGAAGAACTACAACAATGTGCAAAAATCTATTCTCCTCCAAGAACTATCACTATGTCTATTGTCCACAATAATAATTTGGATAAAAATAGATATAATTTACCTACCAAATAAGAAAAGTAAATTTAGACAATCTAATATTTCAAATTTGAAATTTTATAATTATAGATTTAGTGTTGGAAATAAATTTAATCCATTTCTTAATTTGGGAAAATTATCTCAACAGTTCATTGTTGATGCGTTTGTAGAAGTTAAAACCTCCAGATTATAAATTTATTAAATTTGAACCCAAGAAAATACAAGGCCCAAAGAAGATAGAACACAGAAAAAAGCAGGGCCTAAAAAATATTAGGCCCATAAAAATATAGAACTAAATAAAATATAGGACCCAAAAAAAATTATAGAACCCATGAAAATATATATTTCAAAATAATATTGGGCTCAAAAAAATAGAGCTAATGAATATATAAGCATCAAAATATCTTGGTCCAAAAAAAAATTAGAACCCAAGAAAATATAAGGCCCATAGAAGATAAAACTCAACAAAAAGTTGGGCCAAAAAATATAAGGCTCAGAAAAATATAAAGCTAAATGAAATATATGACCCAAAAAAATTATAGATTTCAAGAAAATATGAATTTAATAAAAATATTAGGCTTAAAATAATATAGATCACAGGAATATATAAGAATTGAATAAATATTAGGCCCAAAAAATATAGAGCCCAAGAATACATAGAAATCGTAAAATACTGGAAATAAAAAATATATGAGGCCCGAAGAAAATAGAATACAAAATATGCAGGTTTCTAAAAAATATAAGACCCAGAAAAAGAGAGGTAAATATAATATGGAACGCAAAACAATGATAAAACACAAGAAAATATGAATTTAAAAAAATTTATTCGGTCCAAAAAAAAATAGTTCCAAATCATATATAGGAATCGAAAAAATATTGGGCCCGAAAAAATATAGAGCCCAAGAAAATATAAGGACCAGAAAAAATATAGGGCCCAAGAAAATATAAATCCCAAAAAAATATAAAGCCCAAAATATACAGAGACCAAAAAAATATAAGGCCCAAAGAAATATTGGGCTAAAAAAAATATAGAAACCAAGAAAATATTAGGACTCGGAAAATATAGAACTAAATGAAATATAAGACCCAAAATAATCATGGAACCCAAGTAAATATAAATTTAAAAATACGGGGCCCAAGAAAATACAAAATTCAAGAAAATAGTGAACCGAAGAAAATAAAGAGCCCAAGAAGATATAAGAATCGAAAAAATATTAAGCCTAAAAACATATTGGGCTCAAAAAAATATTAGGCCCAAAAAGTATAGGGCCCAAGAAAATATTAGGTCCAAAAAAATATTGGGCCCAAAAAAATATAGAGCTAAACGATATATAAGAATCGAAAAAATATTAGGCCCAAATAAATATTGAGCCCCAAAAAATATGAGTCCCAAAAAAATTTAGAGCCTAAAAAAATATGAGGCCCAAAAAAATATAAAGCCCAGAATATATGAAAATGAAAGAATATTAGGCCCAAAAAAATATAAGGTCCAACCAAATATTAGGCCCAGGAAAATATAGAACTAAATAAAATATAAGGCCCAAAATAATTATAGAACCAAAGAAAATATAAATTAAAAAAAAATATTGGGTCCAAAAAAATATAGCGCCTAAGAAAATATTAGGCTCAGGAAAATAGAGAACTAAATGAAATAAAGAACCCAAAAAAATCATAGAACCCAAGGAAAAATAAATTGAAAAAAATATTGGGCCCAAGTAAATATAAGATTCGAAAGAATATTGGACCGAAAAAAATATAGAGCCCAAGAAAATATAAGGTTCAAAAAATATATAAAGCCCAAAATTTATAATCTAAAAAATTATTAGGCCCAAAAAAATACTGTGCAAAAAAAAAGGTCCAAGAAAATATTGGCCCTAGAAAAATATAGAACTAAATAAAATATAGGACCCAAAAAAATCATAGAACTCAAGAAAATATGAATTTAAAAAAAATATTGAGTCCAAAAAAATATAGAGCCTAAGAAAATATAAGGCCTGAAAAAAATATAGGGCCCAAGAAAAGATAAGGCCCAGAAAAATATAAAGCCCAAAAAAAATAGGGTCCAAGAAAATATTAGGCCCAGGAGAATATAGAACTAAATGGAATATAAAATCCAAAAAAATCATGGAACCCAAGGAAAAATAAATTGAAAAAAATATTGGGCCCAAGAAAATATAAGATTTAAAAACATATCGGGCCCAATCAATTAAAAGAATCACAAATATTAGGCCCAAAAAAATATAGAGCACAGGAATATATGAGAATTAAATAAATATTAGGCCCAGAAAAATATAGGGTCCAAGAAAATATTAGGGCCAGGAAAATATAGAACTCAATGGAATATAGGACCTTAAGAGATCATAAAACCCAAGAAAATATGAATTTAAAAAATATATCGGGCCCAATCAATTTATAAAATCACAAATATTGGCCTAAAAAAATATTGAGACCAAGAAAATATAATAAAAAAATATTGCACCGAAAAAATATAAGATTAAAAAAAATATTTGGCCTAAGAAAATATAAGATTAAAAAAAACATTGTAATGAAAAAAATATAGAGCTCAAGAATATATAAGAATCGAAAAAATATTAGGCCAAAAAACATAATGGGCTCAAAAAAATATTGGGTACAAAAAAATATAGAGAGCAGAAAAATATCAGGCCCAAAAAAAATTAGGCCCAAAAAAATATTGAGCCAAAGCACATATAAGAATCGAAAAAATATTGGGCCAAAAAAGTATAGAGCCCCAAAAAATATAAGGCCCAAAAAATATAGGGCCCAAGAAAATATGTGGCCCAAAAAAATATAAAGCCCAAAATATATAGAGACCAAAAAAATATTAAGCCCCAAAAAATATTAGGAATAAATAATATAGAGCCCAGAAAACTATGAAGCCAAAAAAATTTTTTTTTAAATAAGCCCTAGAAAAATAAAGGGCCCAAAGAATAAACAACGCAAAAAATAAGAGGCCCAAAGAAAATAGGACTCAAAAAAATTTAGGGCTTAAAAATATAAGGCCCAGAAAAATATAGAGCTGAATAAAATATAGGACCCAAAAAAATATAGAGCTGAAGAATATATAAGCATCGAGAAAATATTAGGCCTAAAAAAAATTAGAACACAAGAAAATAGAAGGCCCAAAGATGATAGAACTCAGTAAAAAGTAGGGCCCAAAAAATATAAGGCCCAGAAAAATATAGAGTTAAATAAAAATACAGGATTCTAAAAAATTATAGATCCAAAGAAAATATGAAATTAAAAAGAATAGTGGGCTCAAAAAAATATAGAGCACAGGAATATATGAGAATTGAATAAATATTAGGCCCAGAAAAATATAGGGCCCAAAAAAATATTAAGCGCAAAAAAATATAAGATTCAAAAAAATATTGGACCGAAAAAAAAATATAGAGCCCAAGAATATATAAAAATCGATAAAATATCAGGCCAAAAAAATATTGGGCCGAAATACATATTAGGCTCAAAAAAATATTGGGCCTAAAAAAATATAGAGCTAAATCAAATATAGGAACGAAAAAAAATTATAGATTCCAAGTAAAAACAAATTTAAGAAAATTATTGGGCCCAAAAACATATAGAGCACAGGAATATATAAGAATTGAATAAATGTTAGGCCCAAAAAAATATAGAGCCCAAGAATACATAAAAATCGAAAAAATATTGGGTCCAAAAAAAATACGAGGCCCAAAGAAAATAGGACACAAAAAATGTAGGTTCCTGAAAATATAAGACTCAGAAAAATAGAGGTAAAAAAAATATGGAACGCAAAAAAATGATAAAACCCAAGAAAATATGAATTTAAAATAATTTATTAAGTCCAAAAAAATATAGTTCCAAAGGATATATAAGAATCGAAAAAATATTGGGCCCAAAAAAATATAGAGCCTGTAACGTCCTAATTTCACTATTACAGTTTTACCTTCTTTATGATAAATATTAAATATTAATTTTTCTAACTTTTAGTAATGGCCAACGTTCATACTTTTTTTTCATTAATATGAGTCATAGGAAAATCACAGTTGTTTTTATTTTTATATCATAGATTGACTTGCCGAAATTGTGATATGTACTATGTTTGCTATTTGCAAATAAAGTGACATGTACATGTCACTTTTCGACAGCTTAATTAAAGTTCAACTAACAGAGGTGTTTACCTACGACCGACCATCGCCGAGATGTACTCTTATCTTTTCCTCTTAATTAGGTATAAAAACCCAAAATATTCATTTTGTAGGAGCATTCTATTGTATTCAATTCGATAGGATTATATTGTATTTTCAAATTTATTCGTTTTTTAATAGAGCAGCGCGCTCAAAGCTACTTACTCGAAAAGTCAAATTCGTCGTTTTCATTCATAAAAAAAACTATTTGTTACTTTTAAATATTAGTTCCGCACAATTTGTAATTAAAACTAAACATAAGGTTCCAATAAAGATAAAATCAATTTCAATCAACTTGGATAATATTCATTCACTAATCCTTTACCTATCTACGAGGTTTATCATCGCCAAAGGCCAGTTAACCCTACAAATCAGATAAAAAGGTAAGTTTAAACAATATTGCTATATATATATATATATATATATATATATATATATATGTATATATATATATATCTTTCTCTCTCTCTTGCGATCTCAACACGGCTTTACGAACCCGCAAAATAACTTGCCTTCTTCGCCTCATAATCAGCCACGCATACGCCTAAAACGTGCATCCGCTCGGCACGTTTAGGCCTGTAAATTCGCGGCCCTTCTTCTTATATATATTTTATTATATTAATAATTTAAAATAACGCCGGAACGTTACAGCTAAAAATTAACTGGTGGCAGCGGTGGGATTTATTTTGCAAAAGTTGGATCGCAAATTTAATATTGCTTTCAAATAGTTATAAAAAAATATATATGTAATATCATGCAAGTGAAACCTAACTTTTAATTTTTCTCATATGAAAACTATATCAATCGATAAACAAAATAATAATAAATAAATATCTTTAATAATAAAATAACTTAAATAAATATAAATAATATTAAAATTTGCAACCGCGTAGGAATTCAATAAACAACTTTGTTCATAACAATTAAATAAATAATCATTAAACTCGTAATCTAGTATAAGATCTGTCCAATTTGCAAATATCTAATAATTAAATTGAATTTATAAATAAATAATATAGAGTTGAAATCGAAGAATTTATAATATGAAATATTTTCGCTTACAACACATCTAGAAAATTTCAATTTTTCATATAGAACCAAAAGTTAACGTAACGACTTACCCGTCGCTTTCTTTCTTTCGTGCAATTTATAAAAAATAAATTACATACAATACAAATAAATTAATAAAAAAAATTTACATCTTATATATAATAAAATAAATTGTTACTAATGCTAATGACAAATAAACCTTCCTCTTTTATAAAGTTCAAAATATTCAATAAATCGTATCTTTTCTCTTTGCACTTAAATCTAATAGTCGGTAACTTCTGATTTATTGTTCCTCGTAAAAATATAATCATATTTTCTTTAAACATTGAATAAGACCTCTCTTTACTTTTTTTAAGTAACTTTCTAAGTTTTTAGAGTAAATTTTATTTTATTGCTAAGATTAACACTCAAAAATATTCACCTCTTGTGAAACTTCCAACGCTGTCGAGAAGTCACACTCGGGGGTGTACTATTTATCTAAGATAAATAGCCGCGAGTTACAGCGTGATACTTATCAGACTAATTAGGGTAATAAAAATTTATTTTCATAGAGATGAGCCAGTACGCCGCGTTACCTATTTTTCTTATCTAGAAAAAATTTCCCAAAATTTAGACAATATAAAAAGACCCTACAGACCATCTCGACAGCTCAGTCATTTTCTTTTACATCAAAGATTAGTGTTAACCTTTTAAGGACGGGGATTTTGACGTTGAAATTCGACTTTTTTTTTAAACAATATTTGTGCATAAAATGAAAAAATATATCACGTGGAGTGCCTGATAAAATTGGTGGTCGATATATCGACCAGTCCCGTCTGGAACGTAAAGTGCAACGTTAAAAATTTAATTTGGCTAGTTGGGATTGGTTTTAGACGTATTTGGATGCGCTGAATACGAAAAAAATATCAAAAAATGTTCAGGAGACATCCGTGACCTTGAAAATGGTATTTCAAGGTCAACTTCATTACTTGTACTATTTTAGTCCAAAAATGATATATCTACGTTTTTATATGCATAACATACATTTTTATCACAAGAACTGTGTTAGTTTTCGCTCTCAGCATGACCCAGAGTCAACAGCGTGGATGTGGCGAAAATTTGATCCCTTTGGTGTGCTTTATTTTTGTGAGTCCCCTTGCCTCTCACGTCGGGGTGCTTTATTTCCGTGAGTCCCCTTGCCTCTCACGTTGGAGTGCTTTATTTCCGTGAGTCCCCTTGCCTCTCACCTCTAAATATTTGACTTAATGATAATGTCTCTTTTGTGTGATATTCTTCAAAACATGAAGCTACGCTTAAAGAAATATCATAATCAGAACACATGTATTTTGTTCGTACTAGTCATTTTACGTAAAGCACACAAATGACACCTTCGACTTGTAACAAATCTTGGAAAATGACGACCAACTAATCGAGTAGGAGGGCTAACAAGACGAGAAATGCTATCATTAGTATTCTCCAATTTCAATAATGATCTAACAACCGATAATCGGAATGAAGGAAAGGGCATTGGTCCTTCATTTTTCATTTTATATAAAGAATGAGCATTAGATAAACTTAGATCAATAAGATGGAAAAATAACTTGCGATACCACTTCATTGTTTTTCTAACTGTTTCGGTTATAGACAATTGTCTATCTACATTGTCAACACCGCCCATATTTTGGTTGTATTCATGGATGCATCATGGTTTTATAATATCCTCATTGATTTGATAGTGTTTTTTGCCAGTGGTACAGAACTCAGGTTCATGCACAGTTATAAGTTTGCAAACACTACGCTTATCTTGACACCTGATTGCCATCCACAAATTATTATGAGCAACTTGAACTTCACCTCGCTCTAATTTATTTTCTAATTTTAGCATTCCTTTCCTATTTCTTTTTACCGTGCCACACATTCCTGTATCGCGATCATGCAAAAATTCTGCCAATATGGGAGATGTAGGATGATAAATATTTCCATTGGTCTTACAGTCTATTTAAAATCTATATAATAAAATAATTAAATAAATATGGACAGTCAGACTGCCCTTGTTTATAATCACCCCCGTAGAATAACCTTTTAAATTGACTGTAAGACCGATGGAAATATTTATCATCCTATTTATTATTCAGTCGACATAAGTATTGTTTTTATTTTATATGGGAGATGTATACCAGTTATCTATGTATATGACATGATCCTTGTAAAAATAAGGTTGTAAGAAATGAGCGACAATATCCCCAGTAACACCCAAATCAAACTTCTGATAATCAGTATCAGTGCCAGTGTAGACAACAAAGCCCAAAATGAATCCAGTTTCACAGTCTACTAATTCAAAAAGTTTGATACCAAACTAATTTCTTTTCAAAGGAATATACTGCTTGAATCGAAATCTGCCTTTCCATAATACTAGGCTTTCATCTATGCACAAATTTTTGCCTAGAATAAGAGCTGCTGAGAATTTACTTTCTAGATAGTCTATTATTGGTTTTATTTTCACTAAAGGATTGTGAGCGATTTCCGAGGTATCTTCATTATCATGAAAATGTAAATAGCGTAAGATTGCAAGAAACCTGTCACGAGACATTATTTGACCGAAAATTGGAGTATGAAGCAGAGAATCTTTAGACCAATAGTCTTTCAAGTCACCTCTTCGAATGTGGCCCATTAGAATTGAAAGGCGAGGAAAACATTCAAATTCATCTTTTGTAAGAGGATACCAAGTTTTCTGATGGGATTGCCGATCTTCATGATTCTGACTTCCATAGCGATTCGTCTCATCTATAATTCTTTCAATCAGAGGGGAATCAAAAAAGTATTCAAAGTAATTGATTGGTTTATTCCCCGATATAGAGATGTTAGGATTTATTTCAGAAGTACCTTGAAAATCTTTGATTGATGGATAAAAATACGCGTTTTAAAAAATTTGAGTCTCATCATAATCATTTTCTACCAAATCAACTTCATGAATTTCCTCATTCTCCAAATCTTGTATCTCAGGTTCAGACTCACCACTACTCCAAGCTTTATTATCAGCCATTTTATCAAAAGTAATTGCTTGTAATTTTTTGACAACTTAGTAAATAAAGAGAATGATGAAATAATAAGAATATTATCAATAAAAAATCTTCCGCAAGAAAAAATAACTAAGTGTTGATCTGCCAAGAAACAAATAGTAATAAATAGTTCAAATAATCACTATGATAATGCGTTTTATCAAACGCAACACTATTTGTTTCGTATTTATAGCATCAAAATACGTTGGTATACCAATTTTCAGGTCGAAATACCGAATAAAAAATTTGACCTTGAAATCACTATTCAAGGTCAAATATGCTTTTTAGAATGATAACACTATGTTTCCTGTATTCAACATATAATATTACCCCCGAAACAATTCCAAAATAATATGATACCGAAGTGGTCGATATATCGACCAGTCCCGTCCTCAAAAGGTTAAACATAGAAAACTTTAAATTAAGTTATTGTATTTTTCTTTAAATAAAACATAAAAGGAATTAATAATCTGAGGTACAAGGTAAGTACCTCTAATTAATAAATTATATAATATTAAGTTAACAATTTTCTTTTTCTATCTTCTTCTACCAATTCACAATAACTTCGTAATATATTTTCTAAAATTAACATAAATAATTGATCAAACTAAAGGAACGACACCCTAGCTAAATTTCAAAATAAAAGAGAGAAACTTTTCTCATGATAATTCGTAAAACATTAAATAACCTTTTTTTCTCGCTCTCGTTAATAAAATTTCGTATAATTTATTATAACAAAATAATCAAACACCAAGTAAAAATTATACTTACCTTATCCGTTTATTCCTCATTTGAATTATTAATAAATTATTAATTAATATTGATCATCTAAAAGAACATATATATTAAATATATTATAATTAATTACATGCGCATGAAATATATTAGAAACAAGTAGAATTAGTTGCATGCTTGTTTTGTTTCATATCTTTGCACGCATTCTTTTATTAAGCGATTTGAATTAATTATAAAAATATCATTCACTAGTGTAAAGTTAAGTGTATCGGCCTACGGTCATGTAAGTTTTTCTGCTCTCACATTACAATAGGCAGGTAACCGTCCCAACAATACGCTCCTAAAATATTTTCCTCATTCACAACTTGCCTTAAAAGAACACGAGACCTCACTTTAACTTAAATTGTCATAAGTTCGTTTATGCAATTAACATTTACAAAATCAAGAAATAAGTTACAATCAGAATTTTTTTTCTCTCCTTGTTTTTTAGATCGTAGATATAGTAAAAATTTCTTTTTTCTTGTTTTAACTTAACTCTAAAGCTAATCAACTATTAATAATAATATTAAATATATATATATATTTTTAATTTTAATATATTAATATATTTTAATATATATATATATATATTTAACAGCTACATATTATCTATTTTCCTTCCGAAAACTTATAACATTTAAGAATTCATTTACAAAATATATTTTAACTCTAACATAAATTTTTACATAACTATCTTCAACTAAATAAAAAAAAATTTGTTAATAGAAAATTGTGAAGTCAAGTCCACATCCCGTCTTTTAATAACTCTAAAATTGTACGCTCTATATCACGAATACAGGTAGTCGAATTTGTGCACATTCAACGAAAAGTATCAAAGACTAAAAATACTTTATAATCCTCCGTAAATATTAACAATTTTCTTTTAGTTACAAAAAAAGAGAGGCAAGGATAAGAAAAGAATAAAAGAAAAATTTCTTTAACCAATAATAAGTTTGCTAAGCCATTAACTCATATCATTATCATAAAATATTATTTTAATAAATTTTTATTAACTAATAATAATATATAAACCTTCCAACAACCTGTTATAAAACCGGAAATATATATAGGTTCTATAACAAATAAATTAACCAATAATATAATATAATAATTGTTGCAATAAGGTTATCTATTTTTCACGCATAAAATTTAACAATAAATAACCATTTAATTAACAAGTCATATTGAAACATTCTTTTTTTAAATAAGCACATTTCGAATTGAACCAATCGAATAAATTTCAATAAATAAATGAACATACATCCAAACAAGTTGGTAGACGTACATATACCTGTATACACGTTGAAAGCATATACATATAGCTATAGAATACAGTCTTACCAACCTACTTACTGTATTCATAAGAACGCATGAAAACGTCCATCGTTTACCTGCAGCATCAACCTTAACTGTACCTTTATTAAAATACACGTGAACGAAAAATATCTTAAATAAGTTTTTTCAACCTCAACTTACGAGTTCTTAAACTTCTTTCACACAATAATAATCAAAGAGAAAAGAAATACTTCACTCTCCCTTTTGTAATTAACTAAGGAACTAATATCAAATACTAGGAAAAATAGTATAAAAGAATAAATTACACGCACTCTGTAAAATCTCTTAAATTTTAATGCGCTTTTTGAAACGCGCATAGATATATTTGGTAACGACAATTATTTATAACCATTACTTGGTAAAAATTAAATTCGTATTCTATAGAATCAATAATAATTCTAAATTGTGGGAATAACTACGCTTTCTAAACATAGAAAATAGTCATCACAAAATTTTTTGTATAAGCAAAATTTTTTTTTACATATACGGGTTACAAATTTTTCTAACGCGTTTCAAGTAAGATACCCCGCGCTACAACTACTCATACCTCCTTCTTTGTGTGTGTTCTGATTAAACGTTTTCTCTCATTTTATAATTTTGCACTACTCTTGGAGAACTCTAGAAAACCTCGCCACTGGGAGACTTTGGGTCATCAATAAGTTGACCTCCCGAGAAAATTTTTTTTTGTTTTTTTTTTGCTTGCTATTCTTTGGTATAGGTCTGGCACTCTAAGAAATACTCCTAAAGTCCCAGCCATCGCCATTAGATAGCCACAAAAAGGGTCTGCTGGAGATCTCCGTAATATAAATAAATATATATATATAGATATATATATATATATATATATATATATATATATATATATATATATATATATATATATATATATATATCATATATAATTAGTTAAAACCACGCATTCCTTTTTTTTCTCCTCTTTCACTACTATTGCTATAAAATTGCAATTAAAATTTTTTTTAATACATATATAACTTTTGCCATTTAAATTTGTTATCCGTTAATAGAACTCACCAGCCGACGAACCCCTCATACCTTTTTTTTAGTTGTCTGTCGCGCTTACGGGCAGCCCTCGGCGTACCCCTATATTTTTTTTATATACCTTATAGTTAACTCGTCGTGAGGAATACTTCTGACGGTGCTATGGGAGACTATTTTTTTTGTGTGTGTGACCGTGGAGTTACTGTCTCGTAACGTAGTTATAACAGATAACAATTTTTTTTTTTCTTCTCGAGGCTCACAGGCTGAGGATCTCTATTTTTGATATTATAAAATTTAAATCTTTTTTCTTCAGATTATACACGTAAAAGTAATTTCCTTTCTCTCCTTATGTCATCTAAATTCAGTTCTCACAATTTTTACGAAGCTAGAAAAACTCTTGATTACTTAGGTGTATCACGCCGCGAACATGAAAAATTATTGAAAATCATTAAGCGCATTCCTGACGACGAAATAATAGAAATTTGTCACAAAGCCTCAGCATCACATTTTAAATTACGACAATTCTTCATTACTAAAGAGCATTAATTTTATGCATCATATACAAATTAATCAAATAAATAGTAGTATTGAATCTAGTAATTTTATATAACCTAAATGTGTTATTGTACGATGATCACAATATTTCTTATACTAATAATTTTATTTGTTCTAATGATCTACGTAAAATCTTATATAAACACCATAAATTATATACCAAGAAAATTATAATCATTCTTTTTATTAAATATTATAACTCTAATAATAATCTTAATTACTAATAAACTAATACATTTCTTTTAAAAATAATATCAATTATCCGCTAATTGATATAAACACACAACGAACTTAATACATAAAAACGAAAAACGCTTCTTATAAAAATATATATATATATATATATATATATATATATATATATATATGTAGAACACAATTACACAGCTTACTACTGAGCGTGAACAAAAGACACGTGCTCCTACCTGCTCTAATAGAGTACGGTAGCACCTAAGACAAGTCATCAGTCCTTTGCTCAGTTACCATATACGATAAAGCACAGACTACCTAACGACTAAAACGGACACTCCCCCGTAAGTCTTTTCTTCTGTACTACGTCAAAAAAAAAAATATTTTGAAATTTTCTTTAGATTGAACGAATAACTTAGTTGACTAAATAATTAACTAATTGGATAATTAATTATCTAATGCATGAATTAAAAATTAATCTGAATATCGATTAATTAAAATTTTTTTTTAAATTTTTTTCACCATATAAAACCTACATAAAAAAATATAATAACAAACTAGATATACGAAATAATTAATAAACAAAATAATCATTTTTTTTTTTTTTTTAAACCTTTTTTCCTTACCTATATGTTTCTTGTACCTTTATTTTTCCTACCTATTTCTTTACCTATTTTTAATCTACCCATACCCGAGAAACCACAGACTGCCGCGTTCCTAGAACCGTCGGTAAGTAGATTTCTACGGTAGATTCCTGCATTTGCCCAGGCCTGAGTCTGTGACGTAGGGAAAACTCCCTCAGGAGAAAACCTACGCCAGGAATATTTAACCATCGCGCTCAGAAGTTCTTTTTCCAAAGAAAAACGTCTGAAAAAAATTTCAGGGGTTTTCACCGGAAATCGAACCCCCGACCACTCAGAGCGAATGTGTAGAGACCGTATAAGGCGTATGCCTTAGCCGATTACGCCACAGACGCTTCTCACAAAATAATCAATTAATAAAACCAAACGTGCAATCTCATAAATGACTATAAAGGTTGACGCATAGATAATTAACGAAAATCTAAGTTAGTATATTTTCAATTAACAATTAATTAAATATATATATATATATATATATATATATATATATATATATATATATATATATGAGCCATTCTAATACTTTTTCTAAAAAGTGTTCGTAGTGGGTCTCCAGAATTTTCCATTGACCATGGCATCTTTTTGTACTATGAAACTTAGGAACCCATGCCAAATTTCAGCCTTCTAGAACCAATAGATGCCGAGAAATGGCCATACAAAGTCCAAAAATGGGCCCTTTTTTGGCTGTTTTTCGCTAGTTTTCGAATACTCCTCATTAATCCAATATTGCACCAAAATGAACTCACAATACGTCATTTTCTTCGTTTTGAACTAAACTTTTTAGAAATCATTAGCACATTTGGATTTATGGAAAGGGCTTTGCTACATAACCTTAAAAACAACGGGCGTTTTTTTGACTTTTTTCAACTTTTCATCCTTCCATAACATCACGAATTTTCAATATTTTTACAATCGGCAAACGGCGATGGAAACCTCTTGAAAAGACCTTCAATTTAACACTTTGAACGTTTAAAAACATTAAAAATTGATGGAGTTATTGAAGTTCACAAAATTCGTAAAAAATGCGTTTTTGGCCATTTTCGAACCCCTAAAGCTCAAAATAAGGTGTCTTTTTTTTTGTATTGCATAAATTTTTAGTTTTGATGTAAATATATGAAATAAAACCGTTTCCAGAGGACCGTTTTTTGATTTTCGAATTATTTTTCGTGCATCTAATTATTGCTTTTTTTAGACATTTACAATGCTATATGCTCGTATGTATAGCGTTCTATACATACGAGCATAGGGTATCGTCCTAAATTGACTTTCCAAATAAATTCTTATACTTTTTTACATGTCTTAAAAAATATTTCAACACCAAACTCAGATTGAAAGTTTTTCACCGACCTTAGAAAAAATACAAGTGACGGAAAAAAATTTTATAAATAATGAAAAATTGTCTTTTTTGAAACACTGACATGAAAGTTGTTATTATTTTCACGCGCTACTACAGATTTAAAGAAAACATGTTAATCAGACCATAATAAACTACAGGAAGTTAGCATTTTATCTATATTTTAATATGCTTTTTTATCATTTTTATCAATTTATTTTATTTTTATTAATGCACAAAAAAATATCTTTTATGTTTTCAATTTTTGGTTTCATACATTCATTGTATACTAAAAATATACAATAGAGATGTTCGTTATGCATGTGAAAAACTTACATTATAGGAATAAAATATTCTGTGAGAAACTTGTTTCAAAAAAAATATTTCGAGTAACACACTTCAAGAATGTTTAGGAAGGCTAGAAACTATATTGTAATTTCTTTTTTATATCATTTCTGAAATTCTTATCATATGTTTAAGTTATCGTTGGCTATCCTACATCGTAAAATCGACGTTTCAGTAAAATAAAAAATTAATCAAACAAATTTTTGTTGTTAATTTAAAATTTGCGGGCACATTTGTAGGTTATTTTGAAGTTTTTCAGCTAAATTCCGATCTATGAGAATATAGGGAAAAAATTTGACAGAATACAAGGATACGGAATTGACGTACTATGACGTTCCGTAGCCTATTTTCCCTTCCATCTAATTTCACCCTTATACCAAAGAAGATAGACGCTTATAGAAGGATTTTTCTGGGTTAAATTTTTCGTCCGAAAACCTGGGTAACACTTTAACATTGTCTGTGTTCTATAGAAAGTTGAAAATGTTCCATCTAGATTGCTCTTGTTTCATTTCATTATTTACAGTATTATGAATGCACATTCAATCTTGTTTATTTAGGTTCGAATTTATAGTCGACACTCAACACTCAGCACTCAGTTCTCAACCCTCAGATCTTAAAGTTTCATTGTTCTGTGTTCCCTATAAACGTGGGTCTACGTTTATAGGGAACACGAAACAATGAAACTTCAAGATCTGAGGGTTGAGTGCTGAGTGTTGAGTGTCTACTATAAATTGGAGCCTTACGTCTATATGGCCCGAATTCATAGTCGTGTCTTGAGTATTGAGTATGACTTAAAACTTAAGTATCGTTACTTGAGTATCAGCTGTTACTTCAATTGAGTGTTACATCTTTACCGATGAGTAGCTTATCTGTTTGATTTTGTTTCATAACTAACTGTGATAACCTCTTCATGTAGCACGCAATCAAAGTAACAGCTGATACTCAAGTAACGATACTTAAGTTTTAAGTCATACTTAATACTCAAGACACGACTATGAATTTGGGCCTATGTTATTTTTAAAAGCACTAATGATTTTATCCATACTTGCCATTGTATAGCGATAATATTTGTTTAAGTTAAAATTGCTCGTTATTTTTGTACTTGCATAGGCATCCTCATATTTACTTGATTACAGCGTATTTTCATTTTCAAGTGTAGTTAAAGAAATAAATTCCCCTACTTGATTTTACATATACGCAAATATAGCTTTTAAACAAAAAATAAAATATATTGTAAAAGTTATTGATGTGAATGTGTTTTTAAAGAATCTATAAGTGGTGAGCATAATATAAATTCAGTTTGTTATTTTTTGATCATATCTAACCTTTAGAATTTAAATATAAATTTCAAACATTTAAATACAATCCTACGTTTCTTTATTCAATTTGTAACTTCAAATATTTATCATAATTTTATATTGATGCAAAAAAATCTTCTGACATGTCTACTTTTATTTATTTCTATTATTGTAAACATTGTATATTTGTAATACTGAAGAGTTTTTAATAGTTTTTTATTGCATAGGTATTATAGTAATTTAATAGTTTAATCACTCGTACCTTAACATTTTGTAATTACATGTCTTTATGAGCATGCATTCTATACATCTATATTTTTAACGAAAATCATATTAATTTTTAATTTATAAATATTATAAACTATTTTTACATCTAATTAATTTAACTTTCTATAAATTAAACCTAATAGTTTTTTCTATTTTTTTCTTCTAGAACTTTAAAAGGTGATAAAGCAAAGTAATGAATTAATGGGTTTTAAAGTTTTGAAAAATTATGGCAAATCAGTGTTGTCTAGGAAGTATTTTCAATAAAAATTGTGACGTTAGTCAAGGAAAAAAAATAATAGATCTTGATGATAATGAAAGAACTTTATTGTCTTTAAGAGTGCCAGAAATTAATATTAAGAATGAGGAGGGATTTATTTGCCTTTTTCACTACACTGAATATTTAATCATGTACATAATAAATCAGAAAAATTGCTGTGATCCAATGCAGAAACACAAAAAAAAGTAAACAAATCTTTAATGATTGTTAATTTACAATATTCAATCAACATAAAAGATATATGTGGTTTTGATGTTCCACCAGGAAATAAATTGTGTAAATCTTGTAATATTTATCTTAGAAAGAAAGTAAGCGATCCTTTAAGTCTTAATATATTCTGTGCTGATCCATTTGTAAAATATCGACAGAACGTAGACAAAAATTTGATTGGAATAGATCAAAATATTGTTAATTATTTGAATGAAGTTCACAAAATAAAATTAAACATTAATCATAAATTATGCTCTAGATGTTATGCGGTGGTAAAATCAGATTTATCTGAATATAATAAAACACTTGCTGAAACTTTGATTACTGAAAATATTCAAGAGGGTTTAAGCACAAGTAATACTCTAACTCAAAATAGTGAGAACTCAGAGTATTTATCACAGAGTCAAGGAAAACGAACAGTTGATTAGATGCTGGACGTGTTAGGCATGCCAATCTTTAAGAGAAGTAAGAATAATGATGAACAAACAGTAAAATGTGGTATTAATATATTGGAAAACATTGTCAATAACTTCTCGAATGCTTTTGAAATAGCATATAATGTTCAGTTACCAAAATTTGAGAATCTTGAAAGTACATTTAATAAAAACACATGGTTTGAAAGTATGATAAAATCCATCCAAGATCGATACAATTCAGTATTTGATATGAATGAAAAAATATTATTATTGACCGTATTACCAGATGAATGGCAATTTACAATGTTTGCAAAATACTTCCAGTGCACTCGTCACATGTATTATGAAGCAAAAAAGTTAAAAAGGAATGAAGGTAAAAGAAAATAATACACTGTAAAAAATTTTGTTTAATTCGTCAAATTTTATTTTGTGTTAAAATTTTACAAATATGTTTGTAAAATCAACACAAAAAATTTTTTGATTTAAAAATGTATGTGTACTTTTAAAATTAATACAAAAATTGTTATAGAATTAACACTCGGAGTTTGTAAATTTTACAAACATGTGTGTACTTATTAATTTTAACACAAAAAAATTTGTATTTCATCTCTAACACTTATGTGTGTTAAAATTACAAATTATTTTCTCACTATGTACATATTTATTATCCTGTTTTTATTCAAAAAGTTTATTGATATAGAATTCTACCTTCTAAAGTAAAACAACCGTAATCTAACATTAAAAAAAAATAGATTTATTCATATGATTAGAATCATAACGAAATTCTGCATTCAACTGTTTTTGAGGATTTTGAAAAAAAAACATTAATCTTTAATGACACCGATGCAAAGAATAAAAAGTCTGACTGAATTGAAAATTTAATTCCAGAAAAAAGCGTTAAGGGAATGTAACAGGATCTATGATTTCTACATAGTTACCAACATTGCAGTTTTCCAAATTTTTAATTTGTATTCAAAAATTTTTCGAAATATCTTTATATTATGCTTTTTGTTAGTTAAAATGGAAGGCTGTAATATAGAGATATTTAACAAATTTTTGGATTGATAATAAAAAATTTGGAAAACTGTAATGTCGGTATTTTATATTCCCTTAATTTACACAAATTTAAAAGATATTAGTTAATACGTCACTATTTACTATTTTTAGGAGCATTAATATTTATTGACGCTCTCTTTTCTGAGATATATTTCAGAATGTAAGCCTCTTTACAAAAATAAAAAAGCTCATACTCCTAAGAATAAAAGGCTAAGTAACATTAACGTTTATTGCCAAATATTTTTAAGAAACAAGCATAGTTAACTACATTTTTTAATAGTAAAAAATAAAATTAACAATTATTTTTTCATTCCATGCTTTAAATGATCCTTCATTCACTAATTAAATTCACCATTAATATTTACTCATTATAAATATCGTATTTCTTCATACAAAAAGTTTTTCGCCGTTTTCTCAGTTTCAATCGAAATACAGTTGACGGTTTTTTTACTTTGGACGATAGAATTTAATATGCAATGATGCATCCATCTTGATTTAATCATTTTAATTACAAATTATCGAGAAATACTTGTTCAACGAAGAATCATAAAAATTTATGTATGACCACATTTCAGGTGTTTTTGGTAAGCGCATAAGAAAAACGTATACTCGAATCACAGATGAAGTTAAAAACGAGATCATAGCATTTTATTTAGATGATACAAATAGTAGAGCGTTAAGTGGTATTAGGCAAGTGCGCATGCAAAAGGTTCCTGGAAAACAGTCTATTCCAATACCCAAAAAACTATTACTTTATGATTTGAAAGAATTGTACACTAAATGGATAACAGAAACTAATAAAAGTCAAGTACCTAGTTTCTCTTTTTTCGCTTGTCTGAAGCCAATGAATTGCGTAAGTGCTGGAGAGCCTGGAACTCATATTATATGTGTATGCTCCGAACATCAAAATGTAAAACTAAAGTTGGCAGCTGTAATTCCTTTAATAAACTACAGATTATTACAGTTTTAGAAGAAGGTGTTTGTTCAAAAGATAATAGAGATTGTATGCTTCATTATTATAAAAATTGTCCAAAAACTGATGGTATACGCATATTTTTAGAATCTAATATCGATCTGAACGTGAAAAATGTTTATTATAATAATTGGGTTATAGAAAAAACAGAAAGTAAAGATAGTGACAGTTCATTTAGTTCTAAAACGAGCTTGAAATCTTTTGAAATACCATTAAACTTTTTTATTGAAGATTTAAGTAAAAGTGTTTGGAATTTAACCAAACATCATTTTATTTCTGAAAAACAGAAAGATTATTTAAAATTTTCAAAAAATACATTACAGATGAATACCGGCCTACTGATTTCAGATTTCGCAGAAAATTATGCTTTCGTAGCACAGGACTCTGCACAGGCGTGGTATTTCAATAATACTACTGCTTCGCTATTTACTGTTTCATTTTATTATAAAGAAGGTAATGAGCTGAAAACGCAATCTTTTTGCGTTATTTCAGCGAGCACAAAACACCAGGCTTATTCAGTCCACAGTTTCTATGAAAAAGTACTGGAGGAGATAAAAAAAATGTTTCCATTTATGAAAATTATAATTAATTTTTCTCATGGTGCACCGTCACAGTACAAAAACAAGTGAGTAATATATGGGTCATAATAATATAGTTTTAATATTCGGATTATAAAACAATTGCAAATCAAAAGTCAAAATTATGTTTTTATATTATATGTTATATTCTTACAATTAAACTACGAAAATCATGCTTGCATCGAAAAAAATATAACGTATTTATTTAAATGAATGACCTCTTTTTAATGTTATAGTTAATAAGATGGGGACAGACGTGGAACGAAAATTGGCGACACAGCCATTTCGTCGAAAAACAGTTTCAATACGAATTTTTATCCTTTACGTGTAAACATAATATATTTTAAATGTTTATTTTTAAATACACAAAGTCGATTAGGTCAAATATATTATTTACTTCAATATTTCATTCGAAATTCCATTTTTTCAGGGACATCAGGGGCTGACGTAAAAAATTTGACCATTTTTTTAAACCTACGTCACAGAGCTTTAGAAAAATTAATATTTTTATGAATGTACTATTTAAAACTCGACCAAAGAAAGATGCATTTGTATTTTTTGTTTAAATTTCATTCCATGAATCATGTAAAATCACCGGCGACATCAATATTAAAACTAGATTATTATGACCCATATAGAAGATTAATAACATAATTGATAAATACAATTAATTCTAAAAATCGAAATATTGTTTTCCATAAATAAAGTTACATAAGTAACATTTTACATAAATAACATTTTATTAACAATACTTAAGAATTTTTTCAATCAGAAACATCTAATGAATTTACTTATCACAGGAATCACCTTATAAATGTATGCTACCATGAAGAAGATTTCGGTATTAAGTTGAAATCTTATAATTTTTTCGCTACATCTCATGGAAAAAGCACTTGTGATAGCATAGGAGCAGTTGCGAAAAACTATGCTAGCAGGGCTGCATTGCATGGTGAAAAAATAACAGATGCAGAGGAAATGTATAATTATCTGAACGAAAACGTTTCAGAAATTAGGTATGGATTTAATCACAACATATTATACAAACTATATTTACGAATCGAGCATTTCACTTGAAAAATATTGCAGATTTCTTTGGGTAAGCGAAAATGATGTAATTGCAAGAGGTAATAAACTTCAGAAGAGTTTTACGTCTGCAATAACAATACACGGAACAAGACAGTACCACTGCTTTGAACCTATATATGAATGTACATTAAAAGCTAAATTATATTCTTTTGATTCAATATCTAATACTGTTAAAATTCAATAAATAATTTTATAACATATGAATAATTCTAGAAAACCTTCAACTTTCTCCTTTTGAAAATCATTATAAATTATTTTAAAAGCACTCTCATGGGGAAATTTTTCTTATTTCTATAGCTCTTAATGAGTAAAAACAGTTGGTGTTACTCATTTTACAACGAAGTAATTTTTTGTATTGCAAAAATTATAGAAAATATTTCACTTTTTTTAATAATTTCCAAATTTGTATAAACTGGCATATACAATAAATTCTAATACATGACTTCTCTTGTATCTAATAAATTCATTGACAAAGATGTAGAAGATTATTTTATTTCGAGGTTCTAAGCATAAATGCTATTAAATTTTTAATTTATATATTTTCCTCTACAATGTAGTCGATGATCTCATATTTTTAAAACTTATATATAAAACTTATACTTTTCTCGATATTTTTTAATAAATTTTTTATATTTTTATCAAAAGTTGATGAGATACCGTAATTTTCTTACGACATTGAGTAATTTCTTATAGATTCTAAGCTTTGTTTTCTGAACCTAATAATAATGAATAATAACAAAAATTTGTTTGATTAATTTTTTATTTTACTGAAACGTCGATTTTACGATGTAGGATAGCCAACGATAACTTAAACATATGATAAGAATTTCAGAAATGATATAAAAAAGAAATTACAATATAGTTTCTAGCCTTCCTAAACATTCTTGAAGTGTGTTACTCGAAATATTTTTTTTGAAACAAGTTTCTCACAGAATATTTTATTCCTATAATATAAGTTTTTCACATGCATAACGAACATCTCTATTGTATATTTTTTAGTATACAATGAATGTATGAAACCAAAAATTGAAAACATAAAAAGATATTTTTTTGTGCATTAATAAAAATAAAATAAATTGATAAAAATGATAAAAAAGCATATTAAAATATAGATAAAATGCTAACTTCCTGTAGTTTATTATGGTCTGATTAACATGTTTTCTTTAAATCTGTAGTAGCGCGTGAAAATAATAACAACTTTCATGTCAGTGTTTCAAAAAAGACAATTTTTTATTATTTATAAAATTTTTTTCCGTCACTTGTATTTTTTCTAAGGTCGGTGAAAAACTTTCAATCTGAGTTTGGTGTTGAAATATTTTTTAAGACATGTAAAAAAGTATAAGAATTTATTTGGAAAGTCAATTTAGGACGATACCCTATGCTCGTATGTATAGAACGCTATACATACGAGCATATAGCATTGTAAATGTCTAAAAAAAGCAATAATTAGATGCACGAAAAATAATTCGAAAATCAAAAAACGGTCCTCTGGAAACGGTTTTATTTCATATATTTACATCAAAACTAAAAATTTATGCAATACAAAAAAAAAGACACCTTATTTTGAGCTTTAGGGGTTCGAAAATGGCCAAAAACGCATTTTTTACGAATTTTGTGAACTTCAATAACTCCATCAATTTTTAATGTTTTTAAACGTTCAAAGTGTTAAATTGAAGGTCTTTTCAAGAGGTTTCCATCGCCGTTTGCCGATTGTAAAAATATTGAAAATTCGTGATGTTATGGAAGGATGAAAAGTTGAAAAAAGTCAAAAAAACGCCCGTTGTTTTTAAGGTTATGTAGCAAATCCCTTTCCATAAATCCAAATGTGCTAATGATTTCTAAAAAGTTTAGTTCAAAACGAAGAAAATGACGTATTGTGAGTTCATTTTGGTGCAATATTGGATTAATGAGGAGTATTCGAAAACTAGCGAAAAACAGCCAAAAAAGGGCCCATTTTTGGACTTTGTATGGCCATTTCTCGGCATCTATTGGTTCTAGAAGGCTGAAATTTGGCATGGGTTCCTAAGTTTCATAGTACAAAAAGATGCCATGGTCAATGGAAAATTCTGGAGACCCACTGCGAACACTTTTTAGAAAAAGTATTAGAATGGCTTATATATATATATATATATATATATATATATATATATATATATATATATATATATATATATATATATATATAAATAATTTAAAATAATTAAACACGATTTGAAAGTAAGGGATAAGATTTTTTTTTTTTACTACTATAACCTTTATTCTTTTCTACAGATAATATATTTCACAAGATTTACCTCTTAAAGGAATAACTCGAAATATTGAACATTGCTATAATAATACGTTATACTTACTAAATATTACTTTTTTCATGAAAACCATTATAACATATACCAGCATTAGCATAGCTATAATATTAGTAATCATAGATATTACTTTATTTGTAGTACACGCCAAAATATATACCAGAATCCTTAGGTATAAATTATAAAAAAGACCCTTCACTTTACTCTTACCGTACTATACATATTGACAATGGTTAGTCCTTTTCTTGCCTACGGAGATTTAGTACATAGCCATACGGTACACTATATTAACTTCAAAGAGGAAAATCGCGAAATACATCGTGACCTACACCAGTATTATTACAAACAATGATATAGGCAATATATATATATATATATATATATATATATATATTTATAATATTATATTTATACGTACATATACATGTACACACTTATACTTACTAAGATACAGACATCTCCGTAATATATCTACTGTTTTTAAATCCCCCAGAGCAGAAGATAATAAATCAATAGACGAGGCATTGAACGCCCTCTGCAAAGATTCCTTAACGATAAGCCCCCACAGTAAAGATATAATAACATAAAAAAACTAGACTCTTTTCTCAAGGGTCTAGAATCTTAAATAGTCCCCTTCCTCTTTCCTTTTCAATACGCGTTCATGATTCCCCGCCTCCTCGCTCCTATTACTACTAATCAAGTCACCCAATTATTGGATGAATTTTAAAAGAGGGCTACCGCATACGAAGGCTGGATTCAAGAAACAGAGAGTGTCTTTGTAGTTCATCAGGATATTATCGCCCATTTACAAACAACGATATTCGCACTCGAAAACAAGGTTAGGGAACTATCTGAAAAGGTTGCGCTCTCTCGTCATTGAATATTAAAAGGAACCGAAAAACTGGAAGACCGCATAGCCGTAACAGAAGCAACGGTAATAGATCTGATTAAGGATTTCGAACGGTTGCAAATTCACGAGAATAAGAAGGAAAAAAGGGAAAATAAAAACCCATGAATCCAGACCCAACACTCGAGTTGTTGGGAAACCAGACTTTTTAAAGGTTAATCGTACTAACCAATCAGCTATCCCGTCTATATTCCTGGGCCCAAGACATAAACCGAAATCTGAAAGCTCATGAAACCTCTCTACTAGAGTTCGAAGCAACAACATATTCGCTCGAGACCAAATATTATACTTGGTCCAATAGACAAAAAACTTTGCATTGCTGGACCAAGGAGAAATTTATTGAATTAAATAAACGCGTGGATAAAATCAATAAAGAAGTGGCTGATTTAATCGATAAATTTTCAGAACTCTCGCTCTCCGAATAATCCAATGAGCAGGACTCGTGATAATTGGAAACGAATCCTCAAGAAAAGAACAGAATTCGAAGAAGCATCAAAACGAAAATTAAACACGGATAAAATACGCGCAGCAATTCGCAAGGAACAGAACAGCAAAGCCAAAGTTGGAAATCTACCAAGCAAAATCAACGAAATATATCCTGCAGGCTCGATCAAAAACACCAATTACCATTAATCTACATGCATCAGAATAGAAAACTGAGTACATACTAAGACTAAAAACCCCAGAAAACATCTTCATAGGCGAAGCCATAATCAGTAACGACAAACAAAAATGTATTTTGATGGTGCATTACTCTTACGAAGAGGACGCAGAAATTGAGATACCACCGCAGGAGTTACAAACCTATGACGTTTACGAAGAATCTGAGGATTTCTTTGGCACCGAAGGATTTAAAAATGATCTTTCGAAGCAGACAGGTTACAGGAAGTCTTGAACAGTCTACGGCTTGAACATCTGAATAGCGAAGAAAGGCAACATGTTCTTAAAATAGTCAAGGACTACCCACAGCTATTTCATATAGCTGGAGACAAACTCCCTGCTACAGAAGTATTAAAACACTGCATACCCACAAAGGATGATGCACCAGTATTTGTGGAACAATACCGATACCCACCAGCACATAGGGAAGAAATACACCGGCAAGAGACTAAACTATTAAACGACGATATCATAGAAAATTCGAGATCACCATATAATTCGCCACTCTGGATCGTCCCCAAGAAAAACGACTCCAAGGGAAACAAAAGAATGAATGAATGAACTAAACCAGGGCGGTAATATACCACGCCCTGACAATATAGCAGAAGTCAACAGCACTGATGAATCTTCAACGGAGGATGATGAAGAAATTCGATATCCTCCTCCGAAAGTATCTGATACTGTACCACCAGAGTTATTTTACCCAGAATTTATGAAGACTCCGAATAGCGTGCTACAAATAAAACTAATAAATGAAAGCCTGGCACATAAGAAAGACAACCTTCTACACTTCACTTCTGCAGAATGTGAATTTGCTGCCCCTGTAGCTAAACTTTTGATTGATCTGAATCAACTAGATAAATACGAAATAAAGGGGCTCAAATCCAAACCAGAAGAGGTAATAGTAGCACCTAGGACTAAGACCTTTCTATTAAACGCAGTTCTCATCAACAAACATTTCGAAGTATTTTCGGAACGAGAACTTCGTAATACGCTTAAAAACTTGGCAGAGTGTATAAAGAAATAGGAAATAAAAACACTTTGCATTTCCAAACAGAATAATCTGATAGATCAAATATCATTTTCAACGTTTTTACAAATATTAAAAAAAGTATTGAATCACTGTGAATGCCGAATCTTTATATATTACGGTTCAACAACTATACCACCGGATGACATGAAAGACAAAATCATCGAAGAGTACCACACCAGCATGATTGGAGGACATAAGGGAGTAACTAAAACTTACAGGAGAATAAGAGAAAAATTCTTCTGGAATGGACTAAAGGAGGATGTAACCGTATACGTCCGAAATTGCCAACAGTGCCGAGAGCTTAAACTGATACGAATTAAAAATAGAGAACCTATGATTATTACGGATACACCTATTGAGCCCTTTGACAAAATATCCATCGACACAGTCGGACCACTTCCAATTACGCCCGATGGTAATCGACATATACTAACCGTGCAAGATAATTTGACGAAATATTGCATAGCCGTGCCCATTAAAAATACAAAAGCTGAAACCATCGTAGAGTCTCTGGCACGACACGTAATCACTCTGTACGGTTCACCACGTGTAACCCTGTCAGACAAAGCATCGGCCCTCATAGGAAAAGTAATACACCAACCAACAAAAATATTTAAAATCCAACAAGTTACAACATCTGGATATCATCCGCAATCCCACGGTTCCTTAGAACGAAGTCACATTGTATTGACCGAGTACATACAACACTACACGGAGAGACCGGAGTACCATAAAATCATATACTAAAATCAAAAAGGCAGTAAAATTATTATACTAGTAGTGTTTTAGATGGTCTCAGTATGTATATTACGTCTACTCGTTTGAGTATCTTTAAAACAAGGGATAGGTAGTATATTTACAAATACCATCACTTGTTTACAACATACTATAGTACCCGTTTTTTGTATACTATCTCAAGTAGCCTAAAACGTGAGACATAGTCGTATTTATTCCTGTTTTATGATTTAGAACTTATTTTAAATGAACTTTAAAAAAAATGGAATCACATATATTGCTACAAGATATATTTTGTAAAATTTGATTACTTATATATATGCAAAACATGTAGATAGACTAAGAAACAAAATTAACTTTTATATACTGTTATTTATATTAAATGTATTTTTATATAAATAAAAAATCGAATTTTATCGTTTGTAACAAAAATAAAATTTTTTAAATTAAAATATCCAAAACAATGCAATTATTTTAGGGCTCGCGTGCTGATTAATGTTTGCATAAATTTTAATATGAAAAATAATATTGTAGAGTTAGTAATACAAAAATGTCTAAACACAAGTTATTAAACAAAGTGAAATATTTTTGCCATTCTAAATCATTTGATTTATAAAAATTTAAATATCTTATGTTTGAAAATGCTACTAATTAAAAATTCTTTAACTTGTATAATGTTTGTAATACTCATATAGAATTCGTCATCTTGAATTTGAAAAATCTGATAGTGAATTTCTTATCAGCGATCCGGAAAAACTCTGATATAAATATTAATGTGGAATTAAAAAAATTTTTCAATTTTTGGTTACCATATCGCATCAATTGTCTTCATTTAAAAAGTCCTAGATCAGAGACAAGATTAGCAACACAAGAAATGTCTAGGTGTCATAAAAATATTAAAAACTTTTTATTCCGAAAGTAACATTAGATTGCTTGTTTGAAAAATCTTTTATTGAATTTGTACACAAAAACATAAATTATATTCATTTTTCATCATTTTTTATAAACAATCATAATGATTTAAAATCATGTTAGTAATTAAATAATATTTTACTACAGACGTAAGAAAACTTCAAATCATGCATTGAGTTTCGCATCATGATTATTTTGTTTTTTTTTTCATATAGGTTATTTATGCATGTATATATAAAGATAACTAAAATTTTACTACAAATATAATTTAAATTAACAATATTAGATTCTATATGATTATTGAACTAAGAAATAAAAATTTTATTTTATAAAATTATAATTCAGATAATGAAAAAAGGAAGTAATATTGTTTGTTTACTACAGTTATGTCATTAAGTAATCAGTAACGATGATGCAAAATTTGTTCCATAATTTAGAATTGTCTTATGTCTGCGGTAAAATATGCGATGTATCCATTTAAGGTTAACATTCGGAAAAATATCCTTTCCGCCAAGTGCACATAGTCGTAAAAATAAAAGTACTTAGAGTAGAATCTGAATTTCTCGTACTAGTCTGGTAAAATCCCGAGCTTAGGTGTATAAAAATTAGTACTAATGTGAGTCACTTAAATATCACTACTAGTATCTGTTTAAATCAGCCTACCCCCTGTCTTTCTGGTAACCGAGTATAGAAATTTACCGTACTACACTGAGTAGGTGTTTTTATGGTACTCCGGTCTCTCCGTGTATATAGAAAACTACAAAGACTGGGATGAGGTTGTGCCATTTGCAATATTTTCGTACAATACTAGTGTGCACGAATCAACTGGATTTACACTCTTCGAACTAATTTTTGGCAAGCCTGCAAGAATACCAAGCTCGCTGCCCTTAGAAAAAATAGACACATACTCGTCTCACATAGCGGAATTAATTAATCAGCTACATGATACGCGGGAAATGGCCGCCGAGTCCCTTGTCAATTCAAAACACAGGAACAAACACTACTACAACAAAAAGGCCAAAACACATCATTACTCGCCAGGAGACTTAGTATACGCCATCAAGGAACCCCCACAAAATGAACTTGACAAAACATATAAGGGTCCATACAAAATAATTGAACTTCTAGGAAAACATAACGTTATTCTTGAAGACGAAGACAGCAAGCGTCTTCTAAAACACATAGATAAAATCAAGCTGGCCCATCACCAATAGAAACATTTTGTTTCAGATGACAAGGATGTGGACCATCATCCTAGCCTTGACAACAATCACGCCTATACTGGGCGAAAATTATGTTATACAACAATTAACAAGTAATTTAGGTATCTACTTTGAAAAACTACAGAACATACGCTACACAGATACTGATTGGAAAATAGTGATTTTCATAGATATGGAACCATTACATTACAATGCAACATCCATAACAGATACCCTCCAGAGGCTTATAAGAAAATGCTCTCATGGAGAAAAATATCCTGAACTCTGCGACCCTATGGTAAAAAGAATTTACTTTCTAGAGGAAGAAAACAAACTAATAGAACGAATTTACAAGGATTAAGTCGAGTCGGTGAACGAAGTAGAATCACTGAAACTTGAACCATCTAATAACCCAAATATAAAGGAAAAAAGCGTACTATTTGGATTCATAAGTAGCATCAGCAGGTCACTGTTTGGCACGCTTTCCACAGAAGACGGAGAAGTGTATGATAGATAGATTCAATCACTATTCGTCAGACAAAAAGAAATAGCAAAAATCGCAAAAGAAGAAATGCATATATTCCAGCATAAATTAGCCTCCATAGGTGATCAAGTCGACAAAAATAAAAAATATATATACCAGACTTATGGACTCTATTTAAAGGCATTAAAAGAATTCAAGGCTATAAACGAATTAAAAACTTACGCAAATATTATAAAACATTATTCAGGAACAGTAAATTATATAGAGACAGCACTAAACCAATACAAGGAAATCTTCAAAACGCTGAGAGATATCGTTTACGCCGCGAGAATTGGTCACGTTCACCCATCATCATTAACAACCGATAACCTACAAAATCTTATTAGGCAGATAACTGACCTACACCCCGAACACGAATTCCCTGTCCCCATCATGCAGGCACGAATGGAAAAACTCACGAATGGAAAAAATAGCAATCGTCCGCCTAGGATTCAGAAATCGAAAATTCCTAATAGAATTAAGAATACCCATGTTAGACAAATTTCCCACAGAATTATACAAGATACACCCAATATTCAAGGCAAGTCACAACCTGGCATGCGAATACTTATTATTAAATCAACCAAGTGACGCAATCATTAAAACTTGTCCAATAAGCGTGACTCATCATTATAAACCCTATTGGATACACCTAGAATCAATAGACAGTTGGCTTTATTCAGTGTATGGGCCAAACGTAATCCAAATATTGTGCCCAGGACAAGGTCATGAATTTTTTAAAATAACAGGAGTAGGAATACTCCAGTCAAAACCAAAATGTTCTGGAAGACACGATCACACTACCCTTACAGGACTCAAAACAATAGGAAACACGGAAGAATTCCTATACTTACCTCAGATACACTTGAATATTACACACATGAACGAAGATGTCTTTAAGAAGATATCAACTCTTAACGACTCATTACCATTTCCACCCCTTAAATAATCAGTAGGAAAAATCGAACGAGACATTAGCCTAAAAAACATACAAAGCCAATACGATAAAATCATAAAAGAAACGAACGAAAGAAAACTAACGCACTTTGTCTCATACGGAACAATCGAATTAAATACTACTATAATAATAATAATAACAATAATAATAATAATATGTTACCTTGAATACAATAAAATACGCCCCATCAACCATAAAACACGAAACGACCCAACTGACTCGAAAAGTTATACTATTGACGTTCTGCGGCCTATAAACGTCATTGAACACCCATCACGATCGTACCATACCTCATTTAAATCAATCAACACTCCATCCGTTTCACCAAGATCACGTCACAATTCAGTACCCATCAACAACACAGAGGATCATACAGATGATGAAATGAACAACTAACCTCACATCCGCTTACTAACCCTAAGTTAATGAATTCCTGCATGTTCACAGAGAAGAAAAAAGGAAACAGATTGATTTATATATCGCATGCTTTGTTAAAAACCTGGATCATAGGAGCACTGATAAACATAGTATATACACAATAAAAAAGAAAACCAATAACTAACCTCGACTCTAATCCTGGGATCTACTTCCACTAACTTGGACCAATACTACACCAGATGGATCAATTGACACTCACTGTAAAGATCGACCTCCACGAAATTAATCATGGGACTATTAAGGCACAAGAAACAATAACCAACCTAATCAGCACGTGTGATAGGACAGTCATCATATGTCAGTTATATCACACACAAACGAGACAAATAGATCGTCTCCTAAACCAAGCGGAAGGTCTATTGTCAACTATCGATCAAACACTATTGCCAGCAGAGACTGACAAAACTTTTACCACAATCGTCAATAGGGTAAATACAGAACTTGAAACGTCTCGGGAAGTAGCAAAGGAACTTAAGGACATCAACGACTACATAGCATTTAGAAAAAACGACTCACTCGCACTTACAATCACTGATTATATAGGAGCGACCGAGCCAAGGTTGGCAAAAATAAAAGAATTTTTGGAATTGCACATTAATCTGAATAAAATAATAATAGATGTAATAGAGTCAGCCCAGATGGGTCAACTAAATCATAAGCTCATGAACACAGAAGACTTTAACCGTATAGTCCAGTATATACAACTGGAACCATATGAAAGGATAGCCATGCCACAACCGTTTTCAAACGTATTTAACAAGATTATATCCTGTAAACCACGGAGAACTCAGGACAATATATACATCAAAATAGAAATACCACTGTACAGAGACAACGGCCTAAAGCTCTACAAGATACACCCCATTACCGTACCAACGACATCCACCCAAATCATACCACGAGGAGAATAAATATCAATACCAACTGAAGGAACAAACTACACGTTATACAAAGAAAAGGACATTAACAAATGCGTCAAAATCAAGGAAACAACGTACTGCAACATATCAAGAATATTGAACTCAGAAAACAGCTGTGAAACCAGATTGTTAACTAACACACCCGCAGAAAAATGCCAAATAAAAACAACACGACTAATACAAACCACCTGGACACACCTTCAAGATACCAATGCCTGGATCTTTTCCTCGCCAAAACCAGAAAATTTGCACATGACCTGCTGGAATAACGACGACACAAACGCAGAAATCCACGAAATAGGAATTGTAACAATACAGCCAGGTTGCCGAGCTTCAAGTACATACGCAAATCTAACACCATCAATGAAAGAAAACAAACTGAAAGAATATTTCACGTATACAAACAAAATAAAATCCACGGATATAAACGAAACCTACTCTCCTTATACTTTTCTTTACTATAGTAATAACCTCACCTCAGAAAACAAGGTTACCTTACTCAATTACAACTTTGAGAAATCAACCGGAGATTTACTACGAGCCAATGGAAGATTATTACTACCAAAATGATGTTTGGACACTCGACACTAACATCAACCTCCTCCAACTATATCATAATAAAAGGACCTTTACAGATGACATCCAGAATGCTAAAAAATTCAGCGTCTTCTACTGAAAGGAACGACAACTCACGGGAATAGACTATTTAAACACGCTAATAGACACCACAGAACGACTAAGAAAAGAAACCTTCGAAATGGTGACAATCAAGAAAAACCACGAAGAATTTTTCTTCACACCGACTATTCCGTCCAATAGAATCTCTGACAAGATTTACCAAGTACACTCATCAAAACTAAAATTACCGTCGCTGAACGACTATTCACCCAATAGCTTTCAGTCATGGATCACCAATACAAGAACCAACCTAAGAGACCACATCGAAATATACCAAGAGATCAGGAACACAATAGTAAAGCTAGAAACAGGAATAGAAAGTCCAAATTTAATCTCTGGATACCAGCTAGAAGCTATCTCCAACGAGACCAGCAAAATAAAACCTGAATCACAGCTCCCACCGCTGGACACATCACTCAAGGAACTCGGGAGAATATCTTGGATTAAAGTATCCAAGTTCGCGTTCAACATAAATATGCAGCTGAATGTCTCCATCTACACAACAACAACGTTCGAATTATACAAGATACACCATGTTCCAGTACCTCAAGTTGACAACACCATGGCCGCAATCTCACTAACATCGACATATATCGCAACAAACAACATAACCAGACAATACGTACTTCTGGATGACATCAACAAATGCTTCAGGAGCAACGTTGCCATCTTCTGCCCGCAACCTACTAAAATCTACACCGAGCCTACTTGTGAGTCAACCCTCCGAACCACCACCTCGCCAAACGAATTCAACCGATGTATCATCTCGATCTATAATGACACAAGGACGACCTACCAACTACTGGAAACGACTGGGGAATGGATCTTCTCCACACCCATAACTGAGACATAACTGAAATCAAGATCACCTGCAACCTAAATTACAACGAGACTATAAAAGGGATTGGAATCATATCGATCACGCCAGAATGCACCCTAACAACATCGTATGCAATGCTGAAGGGAAAAACAATGAAAAGGAAAGGAGGACAGCACTTTAACTCTACCTTGCACCTGACCATAACAAAACGCATCAGCATACCGCCACTGTACTACATGATCCTATCAATAACGGCTACGCTCATGGGTATCACTACATGGACAACGTGGAAAATCAAGCTCTGCAAGGATAAAAAGCGTAGATTAACAGAGATCGAACTTCCACCACCACCACCTGCGGAATTACTTTAGGAAATAGGACCTTTACCGGTGGGCCCTCCTCAACTATATAATTTCCCACCGGACATAGAGCACTCAACTACAAAAAAATCCTTATATCAAGAAACAAGAAAACAACAAGAAAGAAAACCGAAAATTAGTTTTAACGACAATGTTTTTGCTACGCTACTCACCTAACATATGCACAACTCTCCTCCTGACACATCCTTTTCTTTTGTCTTCTTTTTCTCTCTTTATCTCTGTTTGTTTTGTATTTTCTCTAACCTTTCCTAACCCCTCTTGTATGTTCTACCTCTTCTCCTATCTTTATCTATCCTCCACTCATAATTAGTTTTGTTCCGCAGATGTCTGGCCAACCAAAAGTACCTGGCACTTCAACAAAAAGGGGTTATGCTGGAGTCGACGAAGATGATGTCTTATCACCCAACTATCATCTGGCACAAGCAGCGATAATTACATCGGTCTGTGTCAAACTAACAACTGACATCATAACGGACCTTTATTATAATCCAATGAGTCGAAGGACACTATGCAACCACTGCTTTGAGAAGGCCATCTACACCAAAAATTTCGAAAGACACCTTCGATTTCATCGCATAACATACAGTGAGCAAAGAGACATCAAATGCATTAGATGCAACGAATATCTCCTGACAACACAACCCGATCGGAGATGCGAGGCCTGCATCAAAACGATTACCCATATCCTGGATGAAATCACAGACCTGGAAGGAAAAATAGTCACAGAACCTTGGTATACTACCAGACCAAGCACAGCAATAACCTTACCACAAGATACAACGCCTTCACGGTGGCAACAAAACGAAGATCGACTACACGTGTACGACATTATCAGCCTGAATTCAGGCACTACTAACAGGTGTAACGATACCATATATCACAGCGAAATTAGCCACAGGGTGATTTGCCGAACCTGTTATAGAATAAAGGCGAAGAATAGGAAAACCTATCAACGCTATACCTTCTTTCACCAAATCAGTAATACCACTAATATAAACCCTTTCTGCATCTATTGCAATGCACGGCTTTTGGACATGAAACCTGCGGAACGATGCAAAGAATGCATAGACGCAGCGTTTCGACGCTGCAACCAGATTCAAGATAAAGGCGGAGCAGCTGTGGATCCTAATCTCTACGGCTAAAAGAAAAAAAATGGGCCTACTCCCCTCTTCTTACATCCCTTTTCTTCCTCGTCTCCTTTCTCTTCCTCCTCTCTTTTATTTTTTCCTTATCTTACTCCTCCTTTCTTCTCCTTCTCTTGTTTGTGTGTGTGTTCTCTTACTTTTATCCTACTAATTATTGTAATAGCAATAGCGATTACAGTATCGGTAATAATAGAATTAACAATGTTAGTAATAGTAATAATAACAACGATTAACACTGGCATGAGTAGCAGTAATAATTATAATAGCGATAACAGTGATAAATAATAATTTTAACCTACAAAAATACTTTTTTACTCATTTAATTTTTTTTTAGATGAACTTCCTACAGAAAATGCAAATCTTACACGATCTTGGGTTCAATCCAGGGCATGTGCCCTGCCATACGCAAACGAGAAACAGAACCTTCTGCCAATACTGTCGACAACAACTGTGCACGCCACCCACTATGTTCGTATTTCACCTGCGCAACGAACTAACACAAGTCCCACTCTCGACATGACATGAATGTACGCTATACGAACATTTTACTGAGCAGGAAATAAAGGAATTAAAAGAATATTATTACATAAAGGCAGAAAAAGAATACGAAGAATAAGAAGACGAACACTTGAAGTGTTTTTAGGAAATTTTATTGTAAACCGTAGCGAGCGAATTTTCTCTATGTGTCCGCAATATTGAGTGTACTCTCTTTGTTTTTGTACCTGCGAAAAAAATTCTGGACTTTGGCCATAGGTCCTAATTTCACTATTTCATTTTTACCTTCTTTATGTTAAATATTAAATATTAATTTTTGTAACTCTTCACAAATTTTTTCCTCATTAATATGAGTCATAGGAAAAACACAGGTGTTTTTAGTTTCATATCATAGATTGACTTGCCGAAATTGTGATATGTACTATGTTTGCTATTTGCAAATAAAGTGACATGTACATGTCCCTTTTTGACTGCTTAATTAAAGTTTAACTAACATAGGTGTTTACCTACAACCGACCACCGCCGAGATGTACTCCCATCCTTTCCTCTTAATTAGGCGTAAAAACCCAAAATATTCTTTTGGTAGGAGCATTCTATTGTATTCAATTCGATTGGATTGTATTGTATTGTCAAATTTCTTCGTTTTTTAATAGAGCAGCGCGCTCAAAGCTACTTACTCGGAAAGTCAAATTCATCGTTTTCTTAAATAAAAAAAAACTATTTGTTACTTTTAAATATAAGCTCCGCACAATTTGTAATTAAAACTAAATGTAAGGTTCCAATAAAGATAAAATCAATTTCAATCAACTTGGATAATATTCATTCACTAACCCTTCACCTATCAACAAGGTTCATCATCGCCAAAGGCCAGTTAACCCTACAAACCAGATAAAAAGGTAAGTTTAAACAATATTGCTACATATATATGTATATATATATATATATATATATATATATATATACATCTTTATCTCTCTCTCTTGCGATCTCAACACGGGTTTACAAGCCCGCAAAATAGCTTGCCTCCTTTGCCTCATAATCAGCCACGCATACGCCTAAAACGTGCATCCGCTCGGCAAGTTTAGGCCTGTACATTCGCGGCCCTTCTTCTAATATATATTTTATCATATAAATAATTAGAAATAACACCAGAACGTTACAAGCCTAAGAAAATATAAGGCCCAAAAAAATATAGGGCCCAAGAAAATATAAGGTCCAAAAAATATAAAGCCCAAAATATATAGAAATCAAAAAAATATTAGGCTCAAAAAATATTGGCCCCAAAAAAATATAGAGCCCAAGAAAATATTAGGCCCAGGAAAATATAGAACTAAATGAAATATAGGACCCAAAAAAATCATAGAACCCAAGAAAATATAAATTAAAAAAAAATATTGGGCCTAAGAAAATAAGATTCATAAAAATATTGGACTGAAAAAATATAGAGCCCAAGAATATATAAGAATCGACAAAATATCAGGCCCAAAAAACATTGGGCTCAAAAAAATATTAAGCCCAAAAAAATGTAGGGCTCAGGAAAATATAAGGCTCAAAAAATATATAGCCCAGAAAAATATATAGCCCAAAAAAATATAGAGACCAAAAAAATATTGGGCCCAGAAAAATATTTGGCCCAGAAAAATATTTGGCCCAAAAAATATTAGGCCCAAAAAAATATTAAGCCCAAAAAAATATTGAGCTCAAGAAAATATTGGGCCCAAAGAATTATAGGGCGCAAGAAAATATAAAGCCCAAAAAGATATAGACTAAAAAAATAAGGTTCAAAAAAATGAAGAGTCCAAGAAAATATAAGGATAAAAAAAAGTCCAAAAAAATGAGCATTGAATAAAAATATAGGGCCCAAAATAATATAAGATCCAAAAAAATATGTCCTTAAAAAAAGCTTATGACTAATGAGTACTATTTATAGAGGGCCCAATAAAAAATTGCTACTCTAATTACCAAAAGCTTAGACACATTTAAAAAATGCGGAGAACCGGAGAAGCGAAGAAATGGAATGAAAAATGGCTTTACTTTAATATAATACTAGCAAAATTAAGCTCGCTCCTAACGTCGCTTGGTTGCATTTTCATATATTATATTCTTATATATAAATTTGCCAATTTCCTTGACAATAGTATTTCAATATAAAATATGTATTTAATTTTTTTCCGAACTTTAAAACTTGAAATCATACATATGTTATTCGTTGTACTAAATTTAACAATCATATATTAATCACTGATAAAATGATACTATCGATATGTATATAAAATAAGTTTCCTTTTATCGAATCATACACTGAAAAAAAACCCGAAGCCAGCGCTGCAAAGTTAATCTGAGCGGTTGCATGCGAACAACATTCGAAGAGAGTGATTACAGAAAATCGTAATGTATGAATGCGTAACCATGTCGCTGTAAATAATTACGACTTTCTGTGTAAACGATTACGCTGATCCGAGCAGAGCGCCACAACTGTGTTGCGAGCACGCTTACTCCGACTCTCCGGCATCGCGCGTGCAGAAAGCCGAAACCAAGCACTGCGGCAGAGCTGCGAGCTTGCTTGCTCCGACTCTCCAGCATCGCGCGTGCAGAAAGCCGAGACCAAGCACAGCGGCAGAGCTGCGAGCACGCTCTCTTTGACTCTGCGGCATTTCTCATGCAGAAAGCCGAGACCAAGGGTAACGACAGAGTTACAGGCTCGCTCACTTTGAATTTCTGAACATTGACGTACCAAAAGCGAGGCCAAGCACTCTAAACGTTAAAAATTTACATTTAAAAAAGCAAAATTTCTTTTTCTTTTCTTTTTTTGTAAGTTTTAACACTTTATGTGAAGTATAATTTATTTAAGTAAAATTCTATAATATTATAAAAATTAAATTTTATTTCATAAAATTTTGTTTAAAATGTTTCTCAACTTAAAAATTGATGTGATATTTTACTTTTACCATTATTCGCCTGAGTATACTAATGTAATAACGTAAATTTATAATTTTGATTTATTTTTAATACTTTATTTGTGCGATTATTAGTGCTTTTATACCTTTGAATTGATGTTAACTTTATTTTAATCCTTCTTATTTTTTTTTATATTTATAGATTTATTAGGACATATTGAAACTCAGAAAGTTCAAAGTAATTTGAAAAAAAATTCTTTAGGTATTTATAAGTAGTCATTATTGACTTATTCTCTATAAACTATATTATTGTATTGTTACAAATTTCGTATACAAATGAAGTTTGCTTGGCGTTGGGGGAAGATATTTACTATTGATTTTTGGGTCGTAGTTCCAATTTTAAATTCAATAATTTCAAAAAAGTAGCAGCGTTATTTCTTTTATCTTTTATAAATATTATATATATATATCTAGCTTATTAAATTGCATTTGTTAATTATTTAACGTATTTTTAAGAAAATGATATTTATTATAATATTTTATATATAATATTTATTCAATTGAGTAGGGATGAATGCGATTTTATACTTTCTTAAAGTTTATAACGATATAAAAAGTATATACCGGTCCTAAGTACATTTATTAATTCTTTAGTAAAATGAGATATATTAAATTGAAAAGTAAACATATTGATAAAAAATGAACCAAAATGTTTTTGCTAAAAAAACATAAAAATTTTAACTTTCTTAAATTTCTTAACAGAAATATTTTTATTGTTTAAAGTTTTTTTAAAATTAATAATTTAATGAATTTTTTATTCAAAACGATCAAACCAAAATAAAAATTTAATAGAAATATCTTTGTTAGAAATATCTAGAATGTAATTGAATTTTTGTAAATTACAATATGTCGATTTCTTAGCTTACTTGATTAGTGAAAAATTACTATTCAATATACACAATAACTGCCCAAGTTATTTTATTATTTAACGACTTAACTAATTTTTTTTTATTTTTAAGAAATAATTAAATTTTAGTGACAACGGGGAAATAACTAAAAACTCCTTAATTCATAAAAAAGTATGAAAAATAGTCATTTTATAATCAATCATAATAATTTTTTCTCCAAACGTATTAAATTTTGAAGAGAACGTAATAAATATTTTATGAGATATCATGTGTGTATATATATATATATATATATATATATATATATATATATATATATATATATATAATAATAATAATAATACCATAAGACGACATAAAAATCAATTGTAAATATCATATCTTTCCTCATACATCAAGAGAACTACATTCGTATACGAAATTTGTAACAATATAATCATATAGTTTATAAAGAATATCTTAATAAATGACTACTTATAAATATCTAGACAAATTTTTTGTAAATCACTTTGAATTATCTAAGTTTAATTTTATAATTATTGGAATTGTAACCTTACCATCTATAAGAGAAACTGAAATCGTTACGCTTGACGAGTACATTTTATTCATCATCAGCTTTATAAAAATACGAATTTATAAAAATACGAATTTATGAAAATACGAATGATTAAAATAGAGTTAACATCAATTCAAAGGTATAAAAGCACTAATAATCGCACAAATAAAGTATTAAAAATAAATCAAAATTATGAATTATATTATTACGTTAATATACTCAGGCGAATAATGGTAAAAGTAAAATATCACATCAATTTTTAAGTTAAGAAACATTTTAAACAGAATTTTATGAAATAAAATTTAATTTTTATAATATTATAGAATTTTACTTAAATAAATTATACTTCACATAAAGTGTTAAAACTTACAAAAAAAGAAAAAAAAAGAAATTTTGCTTTTTTAAATGTAAATTTTTAACGTTTAGAGTGCTTGACCTCGCTTTTGATACGTCAATGTTCAGAAATTCAAAGTGAGCGAGCCTGTAACTCTGTCGTTACCCTTGGTCTCGGCTTTCTGCATGAGAAATGCCGCAGAGTCAAAGAGAGATTGCTCGCAGCTCTGCCGCTGTGCTTGGTCTCGGCTTTCTGCACGCGCGATGCCGGAGAGTCGGAGTAAGCGTGCTTGCAACACAGTTGTGGCGCTCTGGTCAGATTAGCGTAATCGTTTACACAGAAAGTCGTAATTATTTACAGCGACATGGTTACACATTCATACATTACGATTTTCTGTAATCACTCGCTTCGAATGTTGTTCGCATGCAACCGCTCAGATTAACTTCGCAGCGCTGACTTCGGGTTTTTTTTCAGTGTATTGTATGTTTAAATATAAAATATTACATTTAATATGGAATTTTGTTATGTGTTAGCACTTAAAAAACTGGTATTATATTATAATTTATAATAAATTTTCTCATTCAAATTTATCTTACATTTATTTTTAAAATGTATATTTCCATCAATAAGGATCTGTAAAATTATAGGTAAATATGAAAAAAAATTTAAAGCGAACTATGAATGTTTCAGAAAACAGAAATAAAACCATTAATTAAATATATATTTTTTATTTCACACACACACACACACACACACACACACACACACACACACACACACACACACACACACACACACACACACACACACACACACACACACACACACACACACACACACACACACACACACACACACACACACACACACGCACGCACGCACACACTCACGCGCGCACACACACACACACACACACACACACACACACACACACACACACACACACACACACACACACACACACTCACGCGCACACACACACACACACTCACGCGCACGAACAAACAAATGCATACTATACACACACGCACCACAAACTTACACACACTTACATAATACATGAAAATATACACACACTTACATAATACATGAAAATAAACACACATGAATGCACACATATACACACGCGAACAAACGCACGTACTCATACACGCATGAACGCACAAACACACACATATACACATGAACATGCACGCGCGCACACACACACACACACACACACACACACACACACACACACACACACACACACACACACACACACACACACACACACACACACACACACACACACACACACACACACACACACACACACACACATACACATACACATACACACACACACACACAAACTGTTACGCAATTTACCAACATAAACTTCTTACGGACACCGAAAAATGCACGAACATACAAGAAACATACACATACAGACAATAATGAATCACTTGCCGAACGAGTTTTGCAAAAAGCAAGCAATCTTACAGAATAATCCGGCTCTTGGAAGAAGACCATTGTGGAATTGATGGCGAAATAGCTTATACTTTTGGCCGATTATTCCATGTATAACTTCAACCACCCATCTAAGTTTAGTCACTAGACGAGACCCATTAGATTCTTCAGTGGTAAGTTCAGGTCTATTACCTTTTGAAGCGGGCATTAAGACAGTAAATTCCCGTTCGTTCAAAAAATCCACTACATCTCGAAATCCTCGATCAAGAATAAAAATATCTTGTTTTTGAAGAATCTGACTTAATCCATCAGGTTGCTTTAATATAGTTTCCAATATTTTAGCATCGTTATAATTTGCAGTGTAAGGTCCAGCACAATCCACAATACAACCGTTTGTTGTGCAAATTGTAAATGGCTTGCATAGAGAAGTTTTTTTTTGTCCTGAATACGATTTCCGTTGGTAAGCATTGTTGCTGCTTTTTTGGTGGCGTAAATAGGTTCCGTCACAGATCAATGCTAATTTATTGTCTACACTATACAGCATTTTTGCTACTTTAGCTGTTTGGGTAAGGAAGAATTTCCGAGAATAAGCTTTGATCCCAAAATGTTTCGGCAAAATTTCGTTTTCAAAACAGTTCAGTACGGAAGCGATGGAATTTTGAACTGTATATTCTTCAATGCCAAAGATTGCAGAGATACATTTATTGGAGTTACCAGATCTCATCTTAAATAAAAAAAGTACCAACGCTTGCGTTAAATTTCGTTTTTCAGTAGATCTCATGATACTTATTTTATTGCGCAGCTGGAGAATATCATCCCACGTTTGGCCAGTGAGAGCTTTTACGCGTTCTTCCGAAACTTGAAAATTTCCAATTTGGTCGTGAAGCTGTGGATTCATGTTATCTGATATTTTGTTCATAAATAGTGAAAGTTCTGAAACTTGAATAACGAATTCCTTTGAAAAAATATTTAGTTGTAAGTTTTCATTTCATTTCTGACTTTATCACAAAAAAAATTAGTTTATGTGTCATCTATAAGGTTAATGTGTAGAGAGTATTAATCATTTGCTAAAAAAAAATGTTTTCATTTTAACATTAGATACAGCAAAAACTTTTGAAAAAATCGGAAAAGACTATCTCTTGCTCTTTGGACCCTTCCATAAGCTAGTTGAAGTAAAACTTTTTTCTCAATTTTTTATTTCAATATAATAAAGAAGTGATAGGAAAATAGCCACAGAAATTTCTTTTTTTATGCTTAAGTATATGTTCTAAAGTCAGCATAAATTATGTTTAATCATTAATTAAAATATTATAATATTTATAAAATTTGTCTCACTAAATTCTGTTGAATGAATAATTTATGTTAAGAGATAAATTATTAATTGCATATGTTAATAATGCTAAAATGTTTTCTATATTTAATTCAATAATTCAACATTCAAGTAATGTACCTTACATTTGGTAAATACAAGACAGATAATTATGATTAGAAAAATTATTTATTTTGTAAAAATCAATAATTTAATGAACAAGAAGAAATTTTGGTATAAGTGAAATTTAATTCATCAATCATGTATTATAAAATAAATTTAAAATTAATCTAAAAATTAATAGGAATATAGTAAAGTTTTTATCAAGCTTTAAAAATTATATTTTATTACGGATGCTTTTGAATATAATTATCAATAAGAAATTTTTAATAATAGCCTATATCTCCTAGATTCATATTAGAAATTTTAATTGAATGTTTAAAACTAATCAAAATTATAACATTATATTAAGAATCAATAGTTAAAATATAATAAAAATAATCAATATCAATACAAGTAGATACAAGAATTGGCACAACAATAATTACATTTATTAGATAACTGATAATATATAGAAACTACAAATTTTAAAAGAGAAACTTATCTACAGAAAAATTACCAAAACAGTAACGAAAGAAAATATAAACAAATTAAAGAAAAAATTTTGAGAATGATTGGAAATAAATTAAATACAATAACGTTGAAGAATCTGAGAATGATATTAAACAAGAACCAGTTTTGACTATTAGGAATAAATTGAATAATGATATAGAATTATCAAAATTAACTTTCATCTAAAAAATTTAAATGTAACGCAATGGAAAATCATATTTATTCTCAAAAAATTAATGTGATTTCGAAATTTGAAAATAATTTTAAAAAGGATGAAAAATTTTGAAAAATTACAAAAGTTGCAATTGAAAAATCATATTATGAATAAACTACAACGAAAAAGTCAAATTTCATATGAAAAAGAAATTGTAGAAAATAATCAAGAATCCTTAAAAAAAAAAATTCAGCATATAAACAAAATTACAACTATGATAGACGAATTCATTACAAATCATATTATGAATATTAAATATGAAATTTAAAAAAATAAAAAAAATATTATTTGAAAAACAAAATGAAAATATTGAAACGTTCAAATGAATCATATGAAAAAACATTAAAAAAAAGATAATAATCTAATTATTTTAGAAAAAAATAAGAAGTATTATAAAAAAAAAAATTTTTTAAACGGAACAAAATGAAAATAATATCAATTATTACCGAATAGCCAAAGATACATGATAGACGAATTCATTACAAATCATATTATGAATATTAAATATGAAATTTAAAAAAAATAAAAAAAATATTATTTGAAAAACAAAATGAAAATATTGAAACGTTCAAATGAATCATATGAAAAAACATTAAAAAAAAGATAATAATCTAATTATTTTAGAAAAAAATAAAAATTATTATAAAAAAAAAAATTTTAAACGGAACAAAATGAAGATAATATCAAATATTACCGAATAGCCAAAGATACATTGATTAATAATAATGAAAATTATATTATAGAAAATAATATTGGTGATTTGAATTCAATTTATGATTTTTGTGGTGCTAGACATTTTTCATTTGAAATGTCAAGAAATAAGAATTTTACATCATGTTGTCAACAAGGGAATATAACATTACAAAAAGATTTAGAATATCCTGAAGAGATTTAAAAATTGCTTACGGGAAATCCTATGACAAATAATAATTTTAAGAAATGCATAAAATCATACAATAATGCTTTGGCATTCGCTAGTTTTTGGTGCAACATTTGATAAATTATTTAATAAAGGTCCTTAAGTCATACGTATTTGCGGACAAATACATCATAATACATATGCATTACATGCAAATGAAAATAAATCAAGAAAATATGGATAATTATACATATTTGATATTAAAGAAGCAAATAAATGCTACATAGAAAACGATTTAAATTGTTCTGTTGAATTATTAAATAAATTAGATACTATAGTCAGAAAAAATAATCTTTACGCAGCAGCTTATGAAATGATGCACGAAGTGGAACTTAAAGAGAATAATCGTTTTATTAAAAATGAAACTATACATAGAGATGTTAAAATGTATATAAGACGAAACGATAACTTTGATGAGCATCGATATAATGAAGCTAAATATAATAAAGTAGCAGTAGTTTTTGTGAGAAATGAATTACTTATTGAAAAAGACATATGTATCTACTCGAAATCAGAAAAACCAATAAGAATCCCATATATAAGTAAACACGTAGATCCCATGATATATCCACTTATATATCCGATTGGTGGTTCTGGATGGATACCAAATATGAAATCAAATGAGAGTAAAAAAAAACATATCAGCACTTAGATTTTACTCTTATAAATTGAGTATTAGAAATGAGTTTAGTCAATTTCTGAATCTAAGAAAATTAATACAACAATATATTGTTGATTCATGGGTTGAAATAGAAAATTCAAGATTATATTTTATGAAGAAAAATCAAGATTCTTTAAGAACAGAACTTTATCAAGGCGTAATGGATTACTTGAAAAATAAAAAAAAAGAAATCAATGATAGTTTAATTTATATTGCCATCTACTTTTACAGGAAGTCTGCGTTTCTTACATCAAAATCTTCTTGACTCGATGACGTTAGTACTAAGGATTAGAAAACCAGATTTTTTCATTACTATAACATGCAATCCGCAATGGGAAGAAATCACAAATAATATAGGAAAAAATGAAGAAGTTACAGATAGACCAGATATTGTTGTTAAAGTATTTAATCAAAAATTGAAAATATTTATAGAGGATGTAACTAGAAAACATATTTTGGGAAAATGTATTGCATATTCAAACGTAGTAGATTTTCAAAAGAGAGGATTACCGCATGCACATATACTACTATCCTTAAGTAAAGATGATTAAATTTGCAATAATGATGATGTTGATAAATTTATAGTAGCTGAAATTCCAAATAAGAATGAGAATCCTAAATTATGTGAAACAGTTAAACAATTTATGATACATGGTCCTTGTGGAGATTAGAATAAAAACTCTCCTTGTATGGATAGAGAATCAGAGAAGTGTACGAAAAATTTCCCGAAAAAATTTAATGAAACTACAATAATGACAAATGGTTATTCTATTTATCGACGAAGAAATGATAAAAATGAGATTATTTAGACAAGAAACAAGTTGGTAGATAATAGATTTGTTATTTCTTATAACCCGTATTTATTATTAAAGTTTGTCATATTAATATTGAATTATGTTCAACAATAGGTGTTATAAAATATTTATTTAAATACTGTTTCAAAGCACATGATTGCGCATTTATAAAAATGAAAGCAAGTGAAATAAATACTGTAAATAATACTAATGATAAAACGGATTAAACGAATAATTTGGTCATGTTTTATGATGAAATTAAACAATATATAAACACCAGATAGATTTGCCCGCCAGAAGCTATGCATCGCATATTGGAATATAATATTAGTAAACTTTCGCATACAATATATATGTTAGCGGTTTATAATGAAAATGAACTATATGTGTATTTTAAAGAAGGATCTGAACACGAAATCAAAGAGAAAAACATAAATACAACACTTAAAGCGTGGTTTGAACTCAATAGAAGTGATCAAGAGGCTCATAATTACTTTTATTCTGATGCACCGCAACATTATGTTTTTAATCAAGTCCATAAAACATGGACGAAAAGAAAAAAGACTATGAAACCTATTCTAACCAGAATGTACTTAGTTAATCTAAAACAAAGAGAAAGATTCTTTTTAAGATGATTTCTGCTTCACGTGAAAGCTGCAACATTTTTTGAAAACTTAATAACTTTTAATTATAATGGAATTACATACCCGAAATTCTTTGAAGCAGCAACAGCAAGAAATTTAATTGAAATCGATGATGAGTGGGATAAATGTTTAGAAGAATCGTGTAAATCTAGATTTCCAAAAGCTCTTTGTCAATTATTTGGTTATACTTTTACATTCCACAATCCAATTAATACTCGAGAATCATATAAAAAATATAAAATCTATTTTTATCCTTCAAAAATGAATGAACAATAAGGTAAAGAATATATATTAAGCATAATTAATGATATTTTAACTAATAATGGATTCTCATTAAGTGACTTTAAGAAAAACTTTACTAAAAACATTGTTTACAAATATATATTATAAAATCACAATACAAAAATTAAATATAACGAATGAGAAAATAAAATCAAACATATTCGAAATTTTTATATAGCATTAAATATAATGAATTAAAAATTATAAAGTAGAGTTTGGCTCTGTGTGTTTAAAAAACACAACTGTTATTGTTAGTTCTGTGCCATTGGAAAAACGCAATTGCTTTTTAAAATGCTGTGTATTTAAAAAAAAAACATAGCTGCTATTGTAAATGCTGTGTAGTTAAAAAATAGTACAACTATTGTAAGTGCTCTGTGATAACAAATTCGCGGCTGCTATTTTGAGCGCTGTGTGGTTAAAAATTCGCGGTTGTTATTGTAAGCGCTGTGTAATTGAGTATTTACGGTTACTATTTTGAACGCTGTGTAGTTAAAGGAACTTGACCCCCAATGTGAGCACGGTGTTATTGATAAAACGCGACTTTTATCATGAATGTTGTATAATAAAAATAACACGACTGTTTTTGTAAGCGCTGGGTAATTAAAGGAACGCGGATATTAATATTAGTGCTAAGCAAAAAAGAACTAAAATCATTATCAAAAGTAACTTTTAAACCAGGATCTGTTACAATAAAGAAGATAATCTGAATAAATAAAAAAATTCAACAAAATATAATTAAAAATAATCATTATAGAATCGAGCCTCGATGCGCCCTCAATAAAAGCTTTAGTTACTGACTTCTCGAAATGCTTCTAATTAATTACAAATATAAGTTTAGAAATAAAAATATTAATCTAGAAATTTTTTAAAAATCAGAATAAACTATAATAATGGCTATTTATTTAGATTGTCTTCTCTCACAAAGCTTTACTAATGAGTCCTATAAACAGATCTGGGAGAAAACGTAAAATTTGAAATTCATTAAACAATTCATGATCATCACCATCATCATCATCAACTCAAACATCAACATCAATGTGTAGACGTACGTGTGTATGAACAGAAGCTAAGAAACAGAGTCGAAGGGCGGTATTCACGAAACGATTTCATAAAAAAAAAGATAGCGAGACGGATAAAAAGGGAGAGACGGAAAAATGAGACACAGAACAGAGAAACGAAGACAAACAAACGGATACGGAGAGATGGAAAGGAGGAGATGGAGAGACGAAAAGAGAAGAAAGGAGACGGAGAGACGTAGATAGAGGTATGTGGACATAGACAAAGAGACAGGGATGGAAACAAAGAGACAAAAACAGATAAACAGAGACGAAGAGACAAAGCCAGAGAAATGGTAAATGGTCTGGCTAGTTTCAGTTACAGAGCAAGTAACTGGGAATCATCAAATCAAAAATTGGGTTTATGATTCAAATAATTTTTATTCATTCTAATATTACGATTGAATGATTCTATTCTACATCTACAAAACAATCGTTATCAAAAGCATGCTATTATGAATTATGGTTTTAAATTATATTCGAGCATGATTATACTTGGCGATTATATAATAATAAAAACAATCAAATTTTTTACAAAGATCTAGACGATATTTACTATTAATAGTTAGGAAACTAGTCACTACGATTATGCTTATCGCCTTTTACACTCGAAATGGCCATCACTTTTCAGTGAGGTCTGGAGCGATGCCGTTCGTATACAAAGGTTTGTACAGAATTTGTGTATTCACAAATTGAGTTACTTATTCCATATCACAGACGAAATCATGAATACGAGGCTCGGGGTCAGTTCACTGATTAATGACAGTTTTTCTAATCAATAGGTAGTGTCGTTCTATGACGGACGCTAAATCTGGTTTAGATTTACGACATAACACGTCTTACCAATTGTTACACAATTTGCATGTCGTTGTAAAAACAGTTGCAGCTTTATTTATGTCTTAGAACATTATGACAAACTACCTTCAATGAACCGACAGTGACTTAGTACATAATATCTTTTCGTTATCATACTGATGAATTATTTTTACATATCGTTTACAATTGCATCATACAGATTTAAATAATATAGGTTTTTATAACTCAAGGATTATTGATTTCACTTGTATTTTAGAGTATTATCGCAATCATATTGCTTGTTTTCCTAATTCAGTCGTGAATCTAACGTACTCTGAAAAATTTTCAAATCGTGCTCGAATATTATTTGAAACCATGATATATAATCATATCTATACAGACAATTCACATAGTTTTTATAATAAGACATATTTGTATACAATGTAAGTCTAAACGTTAAAAATAAGGTAATACACATATTTTATTATTATATTATTCGTTATGTTAAAGGTCAGTTTTAGACGAGGTTTTAGACATTTTTCACTGATCGAAAGTAGCGAAAGAAGTAATTTCGTTTATTTTCAATAAAAATGTATATCAGAATGGCTTTCACTTGTAAATATCTATTTATTTTAACAAATGAGAAATGAAAGCGTGTAAATTTGTTAATATTCAACGAACATGCCAAAAAAAAAACAACCAAATATCTTTTTTAGTTATTTTCGATCGGTAAAGTTAGTCAAAAGCTGATCCTTAATTGAAAAGTGTCACCATAAAATACAATACAAATTCAATAAAGTAACCAAAATAAGAACTGCTGACCCCGGGCAAGATGCTTGGGTTTTTATGGCTCCACTAAATTTATCGAATATGATAATGTTCTAGTGTTCGAAGACGTATTTATAATATTAGTGTAAATATATACATTAACGGCAGGCCGAAGTAGAACCTGATACCGACCGAGTAGCAATTGAGTTGTTTGTTATTCACTCAAGTATTAATCGGTGTATCTTTAACTTAAAGGTTGAGCGCAATAGATATTATTATTATGAACATCTATGCACAAGAAAAAAAAATCTACAGCTTAGTTTTTGAGAAAAGTAAGTAACGCCAAAGTAAAAGTTTATGTTTATAATATTTTCGCGTTACTTACTTTTCTCAAAAACAAAGCAATAGATTTTTTTCTTGTTGTGCATAAATATTTATAATGATAATATCTATTGCACTTAACCTTTAATTTGCAGATACACCGATTAATACTTGAGTAAATAACAAAAATCTCAATCAGACTAGGATAGCGAATCCGGCCAGCTCTTAAGGGCATGATAAAGCTTCCTCTTCTGATAATATTTCTGACCCAAGTTCATGAGTAAATGATGAATTTTATCGGGTTTTTTCACTTCAAGAAAAAAAGTTGTAGGATTCAACTTGAGTGCGGACAACTAAAGAAATCTACCAAAATCTTATACTGAAAAAGTTATATAAAAGTTTTCAATTTATAGTATTTTGAGGTTAGGATTGTTAACTTTGATATATAATTTGCAATCTAAGTTCATGAAAAAATAACAGCTCCAAAGGATTTTTTATTTTAACTAAAATGATTGTACTAATATAGCTAATGACAAAATTTGTCAAAATTTAAAGAACAAGACAAAAAAAATAAAAAAGTAATAAATATATTTTTCAAATTTTTTAAATTGAATAAAATATATAAGAGATCCCATGTGAAATCACATATGACATCGCACACGAGATTGCATATGAGATTTCACATGAAATCGCCTATGAGATCGCAAATGAAATCGAATGTATATTCGTTAAATTTTTATAATAAAATAAATATATGTGCGATCTGACATGAGATCTCACATATATTTATGTTATTTACAAATTTCAACGAATATATATGAGATGTCATAGGCGATTTCATATGAGATCTCACATGAGAGCTCATACAAAATTTTCAGTAGGGATGATTTTTCTTGGCTTATTCTTGAAATTTGTACATATTTACACTCTTCCGATTCTCATTGATTTAAAATAAGTTAATACCTATAAGTAGAATTGGTGATAGCGCAGGGGCTAAGGCTCTTGGCTCATGCTGTAGTAGACCGGAGTTTAATTCCCGGGAAAATTTAGAAAAAATATTTCTAAATTTTTCTCTGTGAAATAGAACTAGGAGACCAGGAAAAATTAATTAAAAATTGCCCCTGGCCAATAAAAATTACGGGTCTCAGTCCACAGTGATCAAGAGACCCACTGTCATTAAAATAGAAAAGATAATATCTCCAATCCCCAGAGGAAATATAAAATGTGCAATACTGTTTGAAATAGTTTAAAATTATTTAAAACTGTTTGATAATGTTTATAACTGTTTAAAATAGTTTATAAGTGTGAAATTTCTGACATTTAAAATAGTTATAAAAAGTTTTCAACATTTTTGAACAGTTTTGAACAATATAGAATAATTTGAAACTAAAATGAACATTTTCTCGTATATATTATATAAATTTTAATATATCCCTGGTAGAAATTTCATCTAGGCGCCCGTATAAGCTCTGTAGGCCTTTATAGTAAAACTAGATTATTCTAGATAAGAAAAACTAGATGGATGTAGACTAATGTAACCCTTGAATGCGCGCGCTACCAACCTACAAATCATGCAGTAGTGACGAAGTAAAGCCAAACCTAAGCTAATAATGTTCTTTCATTGCACCTTTTCTTCAAATATCGTGTGCAAAAACATCGATGAATAAAAATTAGAAAAATTTATCAACTGAACAATGGAAAGTACAACAAAATTATCACTAGAAAGTCATATTGAAAGTAAAAGTGCTATAGTATCACGCATAGACTGGAATTTATAGTCGCGTCTCTATTTCTATCTCTCTTTCTTATCATGCGAGAGACAAAGACAGAATGTTTACATACACGCGACTATATATTTCAGCATAGTACATATTCGTGCAAGTGACGCCATGAAATACAATGATGAACTACAGCGTCTATGTGAAATTATGTTTCGCCTAACCCTTAATATACGTTAACGCCTTGATAGAACTGTACAGTTCTATAAGGGAAAACTATATGGGCATCTAGAAGGGAAAGGCGTTACACGCCAGTACAGATTTGTCTAGTTCATCTGTACAGATCTGTCTTGAACTTAATTATTCTAGCTAAAACTGTCTAGTAGCCCGGACTAATTTCTACCAGGGATATAAGAAAATTTTTACAAACACAAAATTATGAAACACTGTTTGAAATCATTTTGAAATTTTTTAAACTTTTTAAAACTGTTTAAAACTGTTTAAAGGTGTTGAAAACTTTTTTAAACCATTCAAAACTGTTCAAGTTAATAAAAAATAATTCATATTGATTTAAAATTGTTTTGAAATATTTGGAATATTTAAAATAATCTATAACTTTTAAACAGAAAAAATTAAAAACTATTAAACGCCGCTTGAAATTATTTCGAAATTTTCAAAACTTTTTGAAAGTGTTTGAAAACGTTTAAAATTGTTCATGAGTGTTTTAAATGTCCTGAATTTCGCCCTTATGAACAGTTTTAAACAGTTTTAAGCAGTTTTAAACATTTTAAACATTTTATATTCCCGCTAGGAATTACAAAGAATTCTGATATTTATTCATACCCGAGTAAGAAAAATTCGTATTGCCAAGATATTGGTGAAACAATATCCAATATTTTGTATTTATTTAAAAATCTCTTAGCAAAATTTTTCTAATATTTCGCCAACATTTATCATTTATCAATCCCTAGGGCCAAAACCCACATTATTCCCACATATTGGCAATATATTGGATATTGCTGATATATTGGATATTGCTATATCAATATATATAATGATAAATAATTTCAAATAAAAAATCAAAGTTTTACCACATTTAATTGAAAACTTTTTAACTTTTTTTATATCATTACAATATAGATGATATTAAAATCTTTAATATAATATATAAAAATAGAATATTGGTAAATTAAATTCAGAAATCTTTTTTTGCAAAACAAAATATATATTTAATAAAATAATTTTTTAAGTCAAATTTTACGAATATAAATATTACAAAAAATCTATTATACTAAATGTATATTTACATTAGAATTTGGTTGAAATAATTTCTGAGTAACAGAAACGTTAAGTCAAATGTAATCAACACAAATCGACTTATGTCATTTTTGTAAATAAGAAAAAGATTTAATCATTTTTAATTTTAATAAATACAACTTAAGGAAAATAATTCATATATTTTATTGTTCAAAATTTAATCGCCCAAAAAAGTACCTTTTACAGCTTACAGTCCCTGGCGTCACAGGTCAGCGCGCGGGTGCACGTATATAGTACTTTTTGAGCGATTAATGGGTAATGTACTCAGTATAAATACTATTGCCAACTAATGTAATCTTTATGTTTACATTTTAATAAACAATTTAAGCTATTGTGAGTTAAAATTAAAGCAGTAGAAGCTGAGCTATAAGCTGTCAGACTTTTAAGAAATCGGTTTTATTCAAACTGCGATTTTTTTTGCTGATTTAGTGCATTTTAGCAATATGTTCATGAGAACCATTTTTGCTCAAAATAACCTAAAAAATATGATGAAATTTTTTTTTTTTAGAAAAAACGCATTTTTATAATTTGTTTATAAAAATTGTTAGTAATTATTAAATGCGCCATTTTCAGACTTTCTACCCCAAAAATTCGAAATCTGAAGGTCGAAATATATAAAATAAATACCTGGTGAGAATCGAGGACCCCGGTCAGCCACGACTTATGTAGATTGCCCCTAGACTGCCGGTTGATGTAATGAATTTTGGTACAATTTTAGAGCATTGTTGGTCCCTTAACATCGCAAACCTTAATATTACTAACACAATTTTGTTGACCATGCAGAATGGTTTCGCTAACAGTTTACAAAGTTAATTTCTTTTCAAAAGGGTATACTCTTGATTTGTCAATTAAAATGCTTTCCTGTTTGCATATTTGTCAACCGAATTTACCGTTGTATTGACACATATTTCGAAAAATCGCTTCAGCTGGCAAATTGCACGTGTCATTTAAAATTATACCTTTAACATTAATAGGTTTATCTACGTTGGGTATTTCAAAATCTATACCTTTATACAATTTTTTTAATGAATTTTTTAAGGAAGTTAAAAAGAGATTAACTTTAGGTTTCAGTTTTCTAAACCACAAGCCAATTAACAACTCATTTTCAATATTGTGTTGTTCTTTGTAAGGAAATTCATTAATTGTTAAATAAAACGTCCAAATATTGTATTTGGAAGATTTAAAAATTCTAACGCCGTCAGTATACCACGTAAAAGATATATTGTTGAAATACGCACCCATTACTCAATTTATACATCGACTCATCCACCATTCAGTATAACTCTAAAACACGAAAAGTAAATTTCTTATTGGTAAAAATCAATCACGCTTATTAGAAAACTACTTTTTTGCCCTCGGGTAAAAAAGAGCTATTTAAGCCTTTAAAAATAGACATCAAAAATTGAATTTCACGCCCTGAGTGTGGAAAAAAATTTTTTGAGCTTGAAGTGACTGATTTTTAGGACATTTAATTATTTTTTCGTAAAAATAAGGTCGTTTGTATAATGTTTTTAATTGTGAAATTAAAGAAATTTCAAGAAAATAATTTATTGAATTATTATTACATTGAAGACATAAAGAATCTTCATTATTCAAATTAATGAAACATTTTAAACAATAAAATACATGAATTATTTTCTTTAGCGGCATGTTGGAGCTGCAGCAATTGAGTTTTTCCTTTTTTATTTTATCAATATCTTTTTAAATTCATAAATTAAACAAATATAATGACTTGTCCGCACTAAAGCTATATTAGTACAATAATTTTTGTTAAAATAAAAAATCATTTGGACTTGTTATTTTTTTATGAGCTTTGATTGGAAATTAGATATTAAACTCGACAAACCTAACCTTAAAATACGATACATTGAAAGTTTTTATTATAACTTTGTATGTATAATATTTTGGTGGATTTCTTGGGTTGTCCGCACTAGAGTTTAATCTTACAAATTTTTTCTTTGTAGTAAAAAAACTCGATTAAACGCATCGTTTATTCATAAGTTAGGATTGAAAATATTATTCGAAGGCGGACAGCTTCGTCATGCTCTTAAGTTGTATTTATTAAAATTGAAAATTATTTAATCCTTTTCTTATTTTGTAACGGTTATTTTATCCGTTACAAAAAAGAATTAGCTTTTAATTAATATGAATTTTCGCTAAGTCTCTTAATTTAATTGTAGATAGAGTTGTCGAAAACTCGTAAGAAAATAATTATAAATATATTATGTGGTAAACTCTATTGGTGCTAGTAAGTCAAACTTATATTGACTGGCGACAAGACTTTATTATATATACTCGTCGCTGCGCGTCTCTCTCTCTCTCTCTCTCTCTCTCTCTCTCTTACCTGATCGAGAGACGCCTAAACTCTCCTAACTTTAACTCTCCTAGTTAAACCTATTTAATACTTTATATAAAATATACATATTTGACTATAATAAAAATAAGGACCGCGGAGGAATCGGGGTAAGTAACAGGTACAGGCTTTATATATAATATTCACATGCAATAGATAGAATCAAGACTTTACATTTAACATAAATTTATTAAGAGTAATAAAGAAAAATAAAAAATCAAGAATTGAAACTTAAATGATAAAGTAAAAGAAATAATTAACTAACATGACAATATTTGAATTTACGATAAAGATATTCTCTAGAAAGAGTTAGCAATAGGGGAGGACGCGACGCGAACTAAATTACCCTATAACACAGGTAATATCACGCACGCACTTTGTAACGTAAGGTTTCTACGAGGAAAGAAACCTTACTTCATGAAACTTACAATTACTTACGACAACGTCGAGAAGCTTCTCTTACACCAAAGACTCTACGCTGATCGCTCGCTCATTGGCCAACGGTCGCAACGCTGCAGCAATCCTGGTTGCGGGAGCTAGTCGGAGCACGCTCTTGAGAAGTCGTCCCTAGACGAACAAAGGCCGCTATCTTCCTGAATCAGGATAACACCTTGGGTTTAATAATGCACGTGTCTCACGGTTTGCATACACCGAGAAAGTTTCACATCATAAAAGATAGTGCGTTTTTAAAATGCTCCACAAAGTGGCTCGCATGCACGATAAATATCGAACATGCATTAAGTTTTTCGATGCGGCGCCACCGTAGGCGACGAAATACAGTGCGCCGCCTCCTCGCGCATTGTGTTTCGGCGCTTATGCACTACAAAAAGTGATGCATGAATTATGAAATGCGAAGTATTATTCGTGATTCACGGTGCAAAAAGCATCACTTTTTTTAGTGCGACGCGCATCATCTTTATTGAAGCAAAACTTTCTCCGTGTAGAAGCACGAGTCTTGACACGGAATCAATGCACTAATAAAAGTTATCGACTATTTGCACCTATTTGAATGAGCTTTCAACAGCAGCCGGAAAAGGTCTGACGCGCCTCGTGGTCGACTCAGCGTTCGTCCCTTGATGGTCAGTAAGTTACGTGTTTCTTCGCGTAACTCTGACGGCTTGTATGACCGCGCGCGTATCGTATATTATCTACTGTTCGCGCGATATTCAAACATGGTAAATACCGTGACAATTTACAAAAATGACATAAGTCGATTTGTGTTGATTACATTTGACTTGACGTTTCTGTTACTCAGAAATTATTTCAACCAAATTGTAATGTAAATACACAATTAGTATAATAGATTTTTTGTTATATTTATATTCGTAAAATTTGACTTAAAAAATTATTTTATTAAATATATTTTTTGTTTTGCAAAAAAATATTTCTGAATTTAATTTACCAATATTTCATTTTTATATATTATATTAAAGATTTTAATATCACCTATATTGTAATGATATAAAAAACGTTAAAAAGTTTTCAATTAAATGTGGTGAAACTTTGATTTTTTATTTGAAATTATTTATCATTATATGTATTGATATAGCAATATCCAATATATTGCCAATATGTGGGAATAATGTGGGTTTTGGCCCTGGGGATTGATAAATGATAAATGTTGGCAAAATATTGGAAAAATTTTGCCAAGAGATTTTTAAATAAATGCAAAATATTGGATATTGTTTCACTAATATCTTGGCAATACGAATTTTTTTTACGCGGGATATAAAAAAAAAATAATTTATTTTTAAACTATATTTGATCGATAAAGTATAGGTATAAAGCAAACCCTTAAAAATTTTGTTTCATAATAGGTCATTTATTTTTGTCCTTTTCTAATCTAAATCTCAACTTTATTATATATTGTATTATGAAACGAATTTTTGAATAAGTGTTATTCAAAAACTAAATAGTAATAAAAAGATATAATTTTTCTATAAATTATTGATTTTTTCAATAATATAGCATAAAAGAAAAAAATAATTTGACATTAGTGAGTGATAAGATAATCAATGATTTTTAATCAAAAACATGTATTATTTGTAAGATATTAAAAGAAAACAGGCACGTTTGTTCTAAATTTATCCTAGAGCAGGTCGCTCATCTTTGTCCTTGCATATTAAAGAAATGAAATTTTATTGTTATCTGCAGAATGTTTAAAAAAAAAGGAAGCTTATTTTTCACCATAAAAATAATTATACATTATTTTGAAATGATATTAAATTAATATGTTAAAATGTTCCTTTTATCACGGAATCTCACGCAAAATTTGTGACTATACAGCGTAAGAAGTTTTTTTAACTTTAAGGAAGCTATTTTTGAATAGAAGAAATGCGGTGCAGAGAAATGAATTTCTTTAAGTCAAAGAAAAATCATTTTTAAATTAATAAGATAATTTTTAAAATAAAAAAGAACCTTGAAATATTCTTTAATAAATTATTATATTTGAAAAAAAAAGTTTTCGAATTTAGAAAAATATCTTATTAACTTTAAGAAATTAGTTACTTCCAAAATATAGTTGAAAGTCAGTAAAACTTTCTTAAAAACAATGCTATATTTTTTTATTGAAAAAATGTAATATTTATTTAAAATAATTTTTATATAAAAATGAAAAATATATCTTACGTCAAATAAGTTTTTAATCCAAAGACATAATTTTTAAATTAAACAAATTAGTTCATGACTTGGATAAACCTATCTCTTTTCAACAATAGAATATTTGTTAGTGCAAAAAAGCGGTGTAATTTATTTCATTTCTTTACATTAAAAAGAGGATTGTGAATTGAAAAAAAATAATTGTCAGAATGAAGAAAATATAACTGAAAAACTTAAAAAATTTTCTCATTTAAATAAAGTAATTATTATTTTGATTAATAACGTACATTTCAGTTAAGAAAAAAAATTTCACAACCATTATTTATTAACATAATTACAAAAAATAAATTTTAATTAAAATCAACTTTTAACTGTTTTAAAGAAATATTTCTTTGAATAAAAAAATAATTCTTCGAATCAAAAGAGTTTCAGTAATTAAAAATAATTGAAATTTATATTGCAGGAAAAGAACTTAAATTTGTCGAAACATTTATTTGAACTTATATTTTAAATTTACTTGTAACAAATTATTTCTATGCTTAAAAGTGATGTTACATATTTTCAAATAATATATTCTTCTACAAAAAATTATTTTTTAGGCTTGAAAAATTTAGATATATTTTTAAAGAAAGATAATATTTCTTCAATGAATAGTTACTTCTATTTAGTACGCATAATTTTTTTCGTAACTAATAAATTTTTTTTCCAGTGTAGCTATTAGATCAAGTATCGGTTGTATCATCTGTCTTTTATTCTTATCATGGAGAGACAAAGACAGAATTAGGTTCAAGTAATAACCGGTACTTGAGCTAGGTCTATGAATAGGAGCCTAAGATCATCTATTATAATAAAAATTTATATGGTTGAAATATATATTCAGAACAGATTAAATTACAAATATTATTTTCTTCATTAAAAAATAATAAGTTAATTGAAAAAAAATTTTTTCTTATGTATTTTCTAATCTATTTTCAATTATAATAAATTTTATTAAAAACGGAGTTATTTATTTTAACATATTTTAACAATGAAGATAATACTTTTAATTTATTTAGAAATAATATTTTTAATCTTATTTAAATAATGAAAATAATTTTAATTTATAAAATTCATAGTAAAGGATTAAATATTTTCATCTTACCTGCCAGATATAAAATGTTGGCTCTTGAATATTCGGCTTTGTGACTCGAAGGATTACAGTGAAGTTAACAGTGGTGATTTTTAACGAAGTAAAATCTGTTATTATCAAAGTCCTTACAATCGTCTGGCACAAGAGACGCAAAAGGATCTTTTTTTTGTACTTTTTCAATACATCGACTTTGTTCTAGATGCTTCTCGAGATTGTGCAAGCCATATTCGCAAAATTTATATATATATATACATATATATATATATATATATATATATATATATATATTCGCGAGCATTTGAAACAGTATGTATTGCATCGTATGGATGCGTTCACAGACTTTTCATTGGCTTGCTTTCGAAATTACGTTCGCATACAAATGGCTGTTTTCAACAAGCGTTTTGAAGTTGCGCACCACTAATGCTTAGTATATTGCTGTGCCCGAAAATCTATTGCACATACTGGGGGTTTCTTTATAGATAAGCTGTATCGACAAATCAGAAAGCTTCTTTAGAGCTATTTAACGCGTGATTAATTTTGTGAATACGGCGTGCGCAGCCCTGAATAGCATTTGGAACAAAACCGATGTATTAAAAAAGTACGAAAAAAAGATACTCTTGTGTCTTTTGTGTCAGACGATTGTGAGGACTTTGATAATAACGGATTTCACTTCGTTAAAAATAACTACTGTCAACTTCACTGTAATGCTTCGACTCACAAAGGCGAATATTCAAGAGCCAACATTTTATTTCTTGCAGGTAAGATAAAAATATTTAATTCTTTACTATGAATTTTATAAATAGAAATTATTTTCATTATTCAAATAAGATTAAAAATATTATTTCTTAATAAATTAAAAGTATTATTTTCATTGATAAAATATGTTAAAATAAATAGCTCCGTTTTTAATAAAATTTATTATAATTGAAAATAGACTAAAAAATAAGGAAGAGAAAATTTTTTTTCAATCAACTTATTATTTCTTAATGAGAAAAATAGTATTTGTTGTTGAATCTATTTTGAATATATATTCCAACCATATAAATTTTCATTATCATAGACGATCTTAGACTCCTATTCATAGACCTAACTCGAGTAGCGGTTGTTACTTGAACCTAATTCTGTCTTTGTCGCTCCATGATAAGAATAAATGATAGATGATAAAACCGTTACTTGATCTAATAGCTACATTGGAAAAAAAATTTCTTTGTAACCAAAAAAATTTTATTGTATCGAATAGATTCTTTCTGGCAATCGAGGAAATATTTTTTGTATCAATATCATTTATTCCGTTAGTAAAAATAACATTTTTAAATATCAATGAAATATTGCTCAACATACATGAGATATTTCTTAAACTTGAAAATACCTCATACTGGAAATTATTAATTTTATTTTAAATTAATATTTCGTAATATTAAAATAAAAATTAAGTTAAATAATTGAAATAAATTTTTTTTTCCTTCAATAAAATATTTTTATGCATCTAAAAAATATTTCGAATTACCCTGGTAGAAAATTTCACTATTATTTGGTCATATTTTGACCAGTTTTAGAAAAAATGACCAAGAAATGACCAATATTAATCAGAAAATGACCAATTCATCCGCTTATTGACGACGGTTAATAGTCAAAAACTGTTATGAATATGATCAATCATTTTATTATATTATTATAATAGATAATACATTAATTTATTTTTATTATTAAATATTATACTAAACTATGAAACAATATTAATATTAAATAAAATTTGTAACCACAATATAACTTTCATCAATTATTTTTAATGAGAAACGAGTTTGATGAAAAAATTAAATTTATGTATCCCATTCACGATATTACATCAGTTAGTGTGGTTGACAAAATTTTTCTAAATCACAGTCTTGAGAACTATATTACAGCTTTCTTTAACAGATAATTCATTCTCACTGCAACCATTGTTTACACTGTTTTTAATAACCTCAAATTTTACACTTTCCTACTCTTCTCCAATAGACTTGTTAAACTTATTGACTTGATGATACATTAGTCTATTTTCTTCCTTTTTTTTAAATTTTCTTTTCTTATTTGAAAACTCCGTACTTTTCAAAAAATGAACTAATTTATTAATTAGTGTCTGTTTTGCAGTTCTCTCAAGTTTTGGAAACTCTAATGCTTTTTCTCTCTTCCTCGTTTTCTCTTCCTCTCTCACTCTCTTTTAGCGTACTTGCAAGGTAAGGTTAAAACAGAGTCATGGCAGCCTGAGGACTAACCTTAAATCTCTAAAATATTTATTTAAAGTCTCTGTCATTTTTATTATGCTGTAACATAATTTTTAGGCTTTTTGTGATCCGTTTTAACTTTACCGTATTAGCAAGTTAATTTTTGTAAAGAAAATCTCTTCGTTGAAGAAAGGAAATATATCTATAAATTTATTTGCATAAAGTATATATCTATATATATTAGCAATTTCGCCATATTTTGGTCATTTTGTGATTAAAAAATTAGTCATAAAAAAATGACTAATAAATGACTAATGGCCATTTTTGAATGGTCTATTTTTTACCAGGGTAATTAATTTCTTCGTAACAAATATTGACTAGGGGGAATTTTTAATTGGTTTTTTCTGGCCTCCTAGTTCTATTTCACACAGAAAAATTCAGAAAAATTTGTCCAAAATTTTCCCGGGGATTAAACACCGGTCTAGTACAGCATGAACCAAGAGCCTTAGCCCCTGCGCTACTACCGATTCTACTTATAGGTATGAACTTATTTTAAATAAATGAGAAGCAAAAGAGTGTAAATATGTTTAAATTTAAAAAACAAGCCGAGAAAAATCATCCCTACTGAAAATATTGTATGAACTCTTATGTGAGATCTCATATGAAATCGCCTATGAAATCTCATACATATTCGTTGAATTTTAAAAATAAAATAAATATATGTGAGATCTCATATCAGATCGCGCATATATTTATTTTATTTTAAAAATTTAACGAATATACATTTGATTTCATATGCGATTTCATAGGCGGTTTTATGTGGAATCTCATATGCAATCTCGTGTGCGATCTCATATGTGATCTCACATGGAATCTCTTATATATTTCATTCAATTTAAAAAATTTAAAAAAAATATTTATTACTTTTAATTTTTTTTGTCTTCCCACACAGCATGTAAGCTTTCTGGAAGCTTCCTGGAAGCTTCCCGGAAGATGTGGAGGAAAGGTTGGAAGCTTCCAGGAAGATGTGGAGGAAAGGTTGGAAGCTTCCAGGAAGATGTGGAGGAAAGGTTGGAAGCTTCCAGGAAGATGTGGAGGAAAGGTTGGAAGCTTCCAGGAAGATGTGGAGGAAAGGTTGGAAGCTTCCAGGAAGTTTCCAGTGGAAACTTCCCGGAAGATGGATATGTCCTCGATCAGGAGTCTTCCGTAAGTCTTTCACAGAATGTTTCAGTGAAAGCTCACTGGAAGCCTCCGTAAGTCCTCCATGGAATATTTCAGTGGAAGCTTACTGGAAGCTTCCGTAAATTATTCATGGAATATTTCAATGAAAGCTTACCGACAGCTTTCGTAAATTATTCATGAAACATTTCAGTGAAAACTTACTGGAAGCCTCCGTAAATCTTTCATGGAATATTTCAGTGAAAGCTTACTCGAAGCTTCCGTACATCATTTCTGAAATATTTTAGTGGAAGCTTTCAGGAAGCTTCGGTAAGTTTTTCGTTGAATATTTCAGTGGAATATTACCGGAAGCTTCCTAGAAGAAAACATGGAAGATTTAATTCACTGCAGAAAAAACATTGGAAGCTTCCAGGAAGATTCCAGTGAAAAGTTCCCGGAAGATGGATATGTCCTCGATCAGGAGTCTTCCACAAGTCGTTCATGAAATATTTCAGCGGAAGTTTACCGGAAGCTTCCGTAAACTTTTTATGGAATATTTCAGTGGAAGCTTACTGGAAGCACCCGTAAATTATTAATGAAATATTTCAGAGAAAGCTTATTGGTAGCCTCCGTAAATTATTAATGAAATATTTAAGTGGAAGCTTACTGAAAGCCTCCGTAAGTTTTTCATGAAATACTTAATTATAAGGTTACCGAAGCTTCCGAAAATTTTTCATGAAACATTCCAGTGGAAACGTACTGGAAGCTTCCGTCAATTATTCATGAAATATTTTACTGAAAGCTTACTGGAAGCTTCTGTAAATTTTTCATAAAATACTTCATTGGGAGCTTACTGAAAGCTTCCTTAAATTATTCATGAAATATTTCAGTGAAATATTGAATAAGTGATGAACTAATATTTCTTTGGAATATTTCAGTTTATGAATATTAAATAATTCATTGAAATATTTCTGTAATATTGCTGGAAAATTTCATGTTTTATTCCAAAAAATTTTTGAATCCGACACTGAAATATTCAAGTAAGTTGTTACATTATTTCTTGAAATGTTCCAAATTAATATTTCTCAAATCTTTCAAAAAACATGTCATGAAATATTCCTGTTATATTAAAAAAATATTTCATGAAGTGTTTGAAAAAATGTTTGAACATAACACTGAAATATTAAAGAAATATTACTGCACCATTTCCTAGAATATTTTAAATCAATAATGCTAAAATTTTTCGAGAAATATTTCATGAAATATTTCTGTAATATTCCAGAAATATTTCAGAAAGTATTTAAAAAAATTTATAAATATAACAGTAAAATATTGGAAGAATATTGTTTAAATATTTGTAGTTATCTTGCGTGCGCAGCAATTCTTTTATCTTGCCAGCAGGTAGCTACTTGATTATATTTTCATGTGATCGTGAATGCGGTTGACAAACTCTCGCAATGATTTAATGACAATTTCCAATATTTCGCTGAAAGGTAAACGAAGTCTTCCATTCAAGCTTCCATGAAATCTTTCGGTGCAATGATTCATTAATCTTCCAACGGAATCTTCCTTGGAAGGTTTACGGAAGCTTTCAGGAGCCTTCCACTGGAATGTTTCAATGATAATTTCCAATATTTCGCTGAAAGGTAAACGGAGTTTTCCATTCAAGCTTCCATGAAATATTTCAAAGCAATGATTCATCAATCTTCCAACGGAATCTTCCTTCAAAGGTTTACGGAATCTTCCAGGAGACTTAAGTCGGAATATTCCAATGAAAATTCCCAACATTTTCCCGAAAGGAAAACGGAGTCTCCTATAAAGCTGTCATGAAATCTTTCGGTGCAATGACTCATCAATCTTCCAACGGAATCTTTCTTGGAAGATTTACGGAAGCTTTCAGGAGCCTTGCACTGGAATGTTTCAATGACAATTTCCAATATTTCGCTGAAAGGTAAACGGAGTTTTCCATTCAAGCTTCCATGAAATCTTTCGATGCAATGATTCATCAATCTTCCAACGGAATCTTCCTTGGAAGGTTTACGGAATCTTCCAGAAGACTTAAATCGGAATATTCCAGTGAAAATTCCCAACGTTTTCCCGAAAGGAAAACGGAGTCTTCTATAAAACTTCCATGAAATCTTACGGTGCAATAATTCATCAATCTTCCAACGGAATCTTCCTTGGAAGGTTTTCGGAGGCTTCCAGGGGTTCTTCGTAGAAAGTTTTCTTTGCAATATTCCAGAAATATTTCTGTTTTCTTCCATAAAGCTTCCATACATATTTCAATGAAATATTCTATTGGAATATTTCGGAATATTCCAATGATATCTTTCATGCTGTGTGGGAATTGTTCTTTAAATTTTGACAAATTTTGACATTAGCCATATTAGTACAATCATTTGAGTTAAAATAAAAAATCCTTTAGAGCTGTTATTTTTTTATGAACTTACACAGTAAAATATTTTGTGTAATTCGTCAAATTTTTTTTTGTACAAAAATTTTGGTATTCAAATTTTACAAACATCTTTGTAAAATCAACATAAAAGTTTTTGTAATTTAAAAATTTCTGTGTACTTTTAAAATCAACACAAAATTTTTTGTAGAATTAACACAAGGAGTTCGTTATTTTTACAAACATGTGTGTACTAAGTTATTCAAATAATCTGATACTTTTAATATTTAAATATTAGCATTATTATTATTATATGCAATAAAAATGCCATAAATGCAAGTTAAAATTTAGTTTGCAAATATTAATTTCTGCTAAGTTCAAAAATTTGTATACTTTTTTTCCTTCTTGAACGTCGCTATATTTATGCTCTTTATGATGCTCATCAGCGACGGAGCTCGTAAGTGTGTTTGTAAACAAAGCATATATAACTTACAGTGTTGCTTCTATCAATCGGTCGCTGAGAGCGGGATTCCAACTCAGAACCTCGAGATTACGAATCCAACGCTCTACCAACTGAACCACTAACCGGCTCTATTTCTATACTTATAAATGATATATTCATAATAAAAAATCATCGGCTCCTTTTTTAATCATTCTTTTACGTTCGTCTTCAATGACAATGTAATTTTGTCAAATGAGTTAAGTTTAGTATGATTTTATTGATCCACTCCAACATCCATCATTTTATCCTTTTTATTTTATTTCTTTATCTCTCTCTTTTTTCAAATATATTAACAGAAAGAATTACGAGAAAGCCATTATTTATTATTTAATCATTTCAATCATTATATTTTTACAAAAATAAATTTGTAAAATTTACAAATTGTATTATTTAAAATTTTGTATTATTCATAAATTTTTATGTTAAAATTTGAACTTCAAAAATTACACAAAAAAAAAAAAATTGTTAATTTTAACACAAAAAAATGTGTGTTTCATTTGTAACGCTTATGTGTGTAAAAATTACAAATTTTTTTCCACTGTGTAGATCGCAAATTAGATATCAAAGTTGTCAAACCTAACCTCAAAATACTAATAATTGAAAACTTATATAGAACTTTTCAAGTATAAGATTTCGGTAGATTTCTTTACTTGTCCGCACTAAAGTTGAATTCTACAACTTTTTTTCTTAAAGTGAAAAAATCCGATTAAATTCTCCATTTACTCATAGACTTGGATCAGAAATATTATCAAAAAGGGAAGCTTCATCATGCCCTTAATGTATTTAATTACACTAATATTATAAATACGTATTTGAACAGTAGAACATCATCATAATCGATAAACTTAGTGGAGCCATAAAACCCCATGCATCTTGCCCGGGGTCAGTAGTTCTTATTTTGGCTACTTTATTTAATTTGCATTGTATTTCATGGCGTCACTTTCCAATTGAGGATCAGCTTTTGACCAACTTTACCGATCAAAAATAGCTAAAGAAGATATTTAGTTTTTATTTATTTTTTTTTTGGTTTGTTCTTTGAATTTTAACAAATTTACTCGCTTCCGTTTCTCTTTTGTTAAAATGAATAGATATTTACAAGTGAAAGCAATTCTGATATATATTTTTATTAAAAATAAACGAAATTTCTTCTTTTACTACTTTCGATCAGTATAAATGTCTAAAACCTCGTCTAAAACTGACCTTTAACATGCTGAATAGTATAATGATGGAATATGTGTATTACCTTACTTTTAACGTTTGGACTTACATTGCATACATATATAATTCTTATTATAAAAACTATGTGAATAGTCCGTATGAATATAATTATATATCATGGTTTAAAATTGTATTCAAGCACGATTTTAAAATTTCTCAGATTACGTTAGATTCACGACTGAATTTTGGAAAACAAGCAATATGATTGCGATAATACTCTAAAATACAAGTGAAATAAATAATCCCTGAGTTATAAAAACCTATATTATTTAAATCTGTATGATGCAATTGTAAACGATATGTGAAAATAATTCATCAGTATGATGAAAAAAAGATATTAAGTACCAAGTCACTGTCAGTTCATTGAAGGTAGTTTGTCATAATGTTTCAAGACATAAATAAAGCTGTAACTGTTTCTACGGCGACATGCAAAGTGTGTAAGAATTAGTAATACGTGTTATGCCATAAATCTAAACCAGATGCAGCGTCCGTCATAGAACGACACTACCTATTGATTAGAAAAACTGTCATCAATCAGTGGACTGGCCCCGAGCCTCGTATTCATGATTTCGTCTGTGATATGAAATAAGTAATTCAATTTGTGAATACACAAATTCTGTACAAACCTTTGTTTACGAACGGCATCGCTCCAGACCTTACTGAAAAACGATGGCCTTTTTGAATGTAAAAGGCTATATGCATAATTGTAGTGACTAGTTTCTTAACTATTACTTGTAAATATCGTCTGAATCTTTGTAAAAAATTTGTTTGTTTTTATTATTATTTGATCGCCAAATATAATTATGCTTGAATATAGTTTCAAACCATAATCCATAATAACATGCTTTATACAACGATTGTTTTGTAGATGTAGAGTAGAATCATTTAATCGTAATGTTAGAATATATAAAAATTAATTGAATTATAGAGCAAATTACATATTTAATGTCGTTGACATTGATTATACCTCTTGGTGTAGGAAAAAATAAAATTTTTTTGCACATGAGATATCACGTAAGATCTCATGTGAGATCGGGTATCGGGAACAATTAATTTTTTTGCACATGAGATCTCACCTGAGATTTTACGTGAGATCGGGTATCTAGAAAAATAAAATTTCGCAGTACGTGAGATCTCACGTGAGATCTCATGTGAGTTCTCATTTGAGATCTCGTTTTATTTTCAATCGTGAAAGCTTATGTGATATCTCGTGTAAGATCTCATGTCATTTTTTTCAGTAAGGATGTGAACTAATAAAAATTTATAGGTGTTATTGGAATGATTAAAAGGTTTAAAATTTTACTATGGTAACATAGTAATTATGTTATGATTATTTTGTAAAAGTTTTAAAATGTCCTCCCGGTCAAAAAAAAGCATCTATATATATATATATATAGCTAAAAATGTAGGTAAAGAAAATACAGCTTTGTTGATATGTATTATAGCTATATTCATGTGTCTTTTGAGCTGTATATCTATGAAAAACGGACAAACACGTACATACACGTACAAACACGTACATTAACGAAAAAACACGTACAAATACGTACACACACGTACAAAGACGTACAAACACGTACAAACACGTACAAACATATAAAAACACATCAACACACGTACAAACACGTACGAACACAAACAAACACGTACACACACGTACAAACACGTACAAACACGTTTAAACATGTACACACACGTACAAACATGTACACATACATGCACACACGGCCTCTACAGCACGTCATATATATATATATATATATATATATATATATATATATAGATATATATACCTATATAATTGAAAATACTTGCACCATTTACCATTTATAGAGCAAGTAAATCGTAAATGGTTTGACCAGTTCCCTGTTACAGAGCAAGTAACTGGTAAATGGTTGGACCATTTACTAGTTACTCACTCAGTAATTGGTAAATAGTCCGACAATTTACCATTTACTTGCTCTGTAAATGGTAAAAAATGGTGCAAGCATTTTCAAATGAAAAACCATTTCCTCATTTACAACTCTGGGCTAAACTCACTTGTACACCAATATATAGGTAATATATAAGTAATATATAAGTAATATACAGTACTGGACAATAATTCTGAGCAGGTCCCTGGTAGAAAATTTCACTGTTATTTGGTCATATTTTGACCAGTTTTAGAAAAAATGACCAAGAAATGACCAATATTAATCAGAAAATAACCAATTTATCCGCTTATTGACGACGGTTAATAGTCAAAAACTGTTATAAATATGATCAATCATTTTATTATATTATTACAATAAATAATACATTAATTTATTTTTATTATTAAATATTATGCTAAATTATGAAACAATATTAATATTAAATAAAATTTGTAACCACAATATAACTTTCATCAATTATTTTTAATGAGAAACGAGTTTGATGAAAAAATTCAATTTATGTATCCCATTTACGATATTACATCAGTTAGTGTGTTTGACAAATTTTTTCTAAATCATAGTCTTGAGAACTGTATCACAGCTTTCTTTAACAGTTAATTCATTTTCACTGCAACCATTGTTTACACTGTTTTTAATAACCTCAAATTTTACACTTTCCACTCTTCTCCAATAGACTTGTTAAACTTATTGACTTGATGATACATTAGTCTATTTTCTTCCTTTTTTTTTAAATTTTCTTTTCTTATTTGAAAACTCCGTACTTTTCAAAAAATGAACTACTTTATTAATTTATGTCTGTTTTGCAGTTCTCTCAAGTTTTGGAAACTGTACCACTTTTTCTCTCTTCCTCGTTTTCTCTTTCTCTCTCACTCTCTTTTAGCGTACTTGCAAGGCAAGGTTAAAACAGACTCATGGCAGCTTGAGAACTAACCTTAAATCTCTAAAATATTTATTTAAAGTCTCTGCCATTTTTACTATGCTGTAACATAATCTTTAGGCTTTTTGTGATCCATTTTGACTTTACCGTATTAGCAAGTTAATTTTTGTAAAGAAATTCTCTTCGTTGAAGAAAAGAAATATATCTATAAATTTATTTGCATAAAGTATATATCTATATATATATATTAGCAATTTCACCATATTTTGGTCATTTTGTGATTAAAAAATTAGTCATAAAAAATGACTAATAAATGACTAATGGCCATTTTTGAATGGTCTATTTTCTACCAGGGGTTATCAAATTTTTGTTCCGACTTTGAAAAAGCGTATCTTCTTCAATTTTGATCCTAGAAAAAATTTTAAAAAAGCATTTGACAGTATTCTTTAAATGCTTTCTTTTTAGCTTACTTACATTTTTTTAACGATATTTAAAGAAAAAAATCTTTTTGGCAATTTTGAAATTATTTCCATTTTTGCATTTTTCTTCAATCAGCTATAGTTTTTTAAATAATTGAGCTAGAAAAAATTTAAAAAAAGATTTGGAAAGGGCTCTAAAAATATTTGCAGCTATTTTTACCAAAATTTTTTAACTATTTTTTGTCAAGTTTTAAGCATATGAAGTTATCGATCTAATACTTTTGCAGTTGTAAAAAACACTTGAATAGCAAGTAGAAAATATATGGTGAAGTAGTGATTTAATTTTAGTAGGAAATTATAACTATTCATTATTAATAATAAAACATAATAAAGTATGAAACAAGAAAAAGATTTATTTTGCAAAAATTATATCATAGAAATCAAAAGTTTTGCACCAGCGATTATTTTCTACTTGCTATTCAAGTGTTTTTTACAACTGCAAAAGTATTAGATCAATAACTTTATATGCTTAAAACTTGACAAAAAATAATTAAAAAATTTTGGTAATAATAGCTGCAGCTAGCATTTTTAGAGCCCTTTCCAAATCTTTTTTTAAATTTTTTCTAGCTCAATTATTTAAAAAACTATAGCTGATTGAAGAAAAATGCAAAAATGGAAAAAATTTCAAAATTGCCAAAGCGATTTTTTTTTTTAAATATCGTTAAAAAAATGTAAGTAAGCTAAAAGGAAAGCATTTAAAGAATACTTTGAAATGCTTTTTTTAATTTTTTCTAGGATCAAAATATAAGAAGATACGCTTTTTCAAAGTCGGAGCAAAAATTTGATAACCTGCTCAAAATTATTGCCCGATACTGTATATGTATATATGTATATATGTATATATATATATATATATCTCTCTATATAATAAAGATATATCGCCTACGCCGCCGCCGCCGCCGCCACCGCCGCCGTGTATAAGAATTTTATGTGCCCTCAGTTAGCTGAAATTCAGCTAAAATTTAGCTGAAAGTTAGCTAAAAGTTAGCTGAAATTCAGATAAAATTTAGCTGAAAGTTAGCTGAGAGATAGCTGAAATTCAGATAAAATTTAGCTGAAAGTTAGCTGAGAGATAGCTGAAATTCAGATAAAATTTAGCTGGAAGTTAGCTTAAAGTTGGCTGAAATTCAGATAAAATTCAGCCGAAAGTTAGCTGAGAGATAGCTGAAAGGTAGTTAATTGTTAGCTAATTTAATTAATTGTTATCTAATTTAAGAACGTTCTCTTGGCAATTGATATTGATTTGATAATTGATATTGACAATGGGGGTTGTGGAGCAGAAGCGAGCAGGGGGAACCCCCTAGTATATATATATATATATATATATATATATATATATATATATATATATATATATATAAATATAAATATATACGAAAATTTTATAGAGTGTGTAGTAATTATGAACATTGCGAGAATGCATAATATAGATGGCTAAGTATAATGAAGTATAATGAAAATATATTGTTACTTTTTTTGTTAAAATTCTCATCTTTTGTAATTTTATATATTACCTTCAATAGTTATTTTTATATTTCAAATGGGAATAGTTCATGTCAATAACGTTTAAACTCTAATAATTCAAATTCAGATATTATTTTTATTTGAAAATTTATAATTCTAAAGAATCATTCGTGGTAATGAATAATAGTTAAAAATTGTTTGTAATTAAATTTAGATTTTATGGTTATTAACCCTTTGAGAGGCACATTTTTCTGTAAAAAACGGGTTTTTTTGAGATTAATTGTTTATAACAAATACTTCAATTAATGAATATTTGCAATTTCTCTATAAAATCTAATAAATCAGGTATTCAAGAGTTCAAAAAGTCTTATAGATGTCTTAAAAAGGCATATACGTTTTAGAAATACGAAAAAATCCAAAACCAAATAGGTGGGACAAATACGTACCACTGCCCCTCAAAGGGTTAAACCCTTAAACTATTGCCATGAGTAATAATCAAATCTTTTTTTGTCTTAAATTCTATTTATATTACTAATAATACTACTAACATTGTTATATACATATATATATATATATACTAGGGGGGGTACCCCCCTGCTCGCACTGCTCGCCAACCCCCAGTTGTGCTATAAATATAATTATATATTAAACATTTAAATCATTTTTAAATTTTTAAATCATTTTATTTTTAGTTTCGTTGATAATTTAGTATATTATTTGATATATCATAATGATTTTGAGTTTTATAAGATTTATAGGATTATTTTGTTATAATTCCTTTTTTATATCTTTTTTCTCATTTTAAACATTTTATGAGATATATCAAAAATTCATACTAAAATTTATAAATTTATTATGATATTGTAAATGAAATTATTACATGATCATTATATCATATTTTATTTAAAATTTAGTTATTTATATAACAAATAAATAAATAAAATAATTTTAAATTATTTTATACTTACTTATATTACATTTACCTGTATAAAAGTTATGAATATGTTTTTTTTATTTATTGTTGTTAGTAGTTAAATTATTTATTTATTAAAATTTCGATTTATAAATTTTAAATAATCATAACTTTTAAATATTTTAGTTAATTTTTAAATATTTTATTTTTTTTTTATTTTTAATAATATTGATAATATTTCAAAATTTTTTTAAAATTTATTATTATATATTGAAATATTTATGATTTATTTTAATTTTTCATATTTTATTAATAATGTTAGCTAATCTTAATAAATATTTAGAATAAATTTCATGACTTTGATTAAAGTAATATTCTGCTATTGGTTCGCGTATATTTATTTTATATTTTATAATTTCATTCGCATAATATTTATAATACTCTGGTACTTCATTCCAATTTTTAAATTCAAATTGTTCATTATTTTCCTCTATATATGAATCAATAATGTTATTTAATTCAGAAATTATTGTATTGTTTATTGAACTATTATTATCTAGACTTTCTAAATAATATTCATATTCTTCTTAAAAATTTAAATGTTCTTCAATTTGATCATTTAAATTTTCCATCAAAATGGATTTCATTTAATCATTTGTTGATCATTAACATTGTCAATTTCAACATTATTAATTGGATTCCATTCCATTTTTTTTTTTATTTATATATTATTAAAAATTTTTAATGTTTATAATTAATATAAATATAACCTGAAAAAAAATAAAGTTTAATTAATAAAATAATTTATAAAAAATTTATTTCAAAAACATTAAATTTTTGTTAAATTATAATAAAATTATTTTTTTAATATTTCTTTCCAAACTATGTTAGGTACAATATCTCTGTTTTTCGATTCATTTTGAATATATATTTTATTTACATTTTTACAACGTGAAAGAGTTATTTGTGCTTCTATGTTATATTTGAATAATTTAGTTATTTTTAATCGCGTTTCATTACATAATCCATTTTTTATACTTAAATTTCGAATTAACATAATTATGGTATTTACTTTTAATTTCAGTTCCTGTGGAGGTAATCCTTCTCTTATGTTATTTAACATTTCTATTGAATAATTCAAATGAATATTATCATCCGTTTGATCTACACCTTTGTAAAACAAATATAAATAGTTAATAATCTTGAAAGTTATATAAATTTAAACATAAATATTAATATCAATTAATTTTAAAAGTTGTATAAATCAATACTATTAAAGGTTTATAATGTAAGATGGTGCGGAAATCTGAATCCTCAACACTATATGCTTATTTTTATTTTAATACAATAAAATATTTATAATATGAACAAATTATTAAAAATCATTATGTTTTCAACAAATGAATTAATTATAGTGTTGAGGAATTGTAATAGAATTAATTTAAATTTATATTTATTAATTTCAGATAAACTATGTAAAAAATGGTAATAAGATATCTGATGAGGCACATGTTTTTCATTTTAAATATTATAAATTGTAATTTTATTTAACTACTTTCGAGTTTTCAACAAAAAAAAAATTAAAATTTTTATATTTTTATGTAATATTATACATGAATAGAATATAATAAAAAAATATAAAACTATATTATCCAGTATTTGATGGCTCTAAAAGGTTGTAAGGGGGATTGTGGGGGGGCAAGAGGGGGTTAGTGGGGGGGGTCTGTGGGGGGACGTGGGGGGGGGGTAATGATCGATAACATAAAATAACGTAAATTTACGTTATTTAATTAATAAAAATCATGTGGGGGCTGTGGGGGAGGGGGATGTGGGGGGCACCAACTGAATTTTGGTTCATATAACTATATAATATAGGGAGATATATATATATATATATAAATATATTTTTCCTTATTTTATTTTGTTTGTGTAAAACAAATTTCCATTAGTTTTTATTAAATGAATAATTCTGTTATTAAACAAGTAATAGAAACATTTTTTCTTATTCGTTATAATAATAAATTAATTGTATAATAGATAGTAAAACGCTTATTTTCTTTATTTTGACCGTAATAAAGTTATTATTATTGTGGTTACTATTCATATAAAAAAATGTTTTGATATAGTAAAATTCTTTGTTTTTTTTATTTTTTTTAATTTTACTTTTTGTGTAGTTGAGTTTACGAGCTTTACTCTATGAATTTTTTAGAGGGTATAGTTTTGTTATAAATAGTAAAATAGATAAGTCAGTTATTACTCACAATCGTAATAAATTCTACATAAACACCTTTATAATAATTCACTGTTAATTGATTTCACTCTGTACTTTACACTAGAACACGCACGAATATTATAGCACAAAAATGTTTATTTTAATCTTGAGTGAATGTATCAACGTAGATCGTGAAGTCTCGGAGGTTGATTTGTAATAATTTAGCTGACAGTTCTGCTACCGTGGTGTTTTCTGCATAGATGTTGTACCGATAAGATGAAGAAGGATGATAGAGTTCGCTTTATCTAAATCCTATTTTGTAATTTGTTTTACATTTTACTGATTTTGGGTAATCTTCCATGGTCTTCTTGTATTGCTGTTCCAATCGTATGATTCTAAGAGCGATTTTTCCCCAATTTGTCCCTTTTATTTGGCATAGGAATTTGGTGTTACATTCTAGATCTGCACAGCCGTAAGGGAATATTTGTATGTCCAGTTCCCATGTTGCCTTTTCAAATAGGAAGATGGTTGTATGTCGGTAACAGTTATTGAGTCTTTGATAATCTGATAGTCCTTCGAGCCCTTTGATTTCCTCGTATATGGTTTTTATATCTTCCTTGTGCTTGTTAAAAATTTGGTTAACCTTTTTGACTGTATTGATCAAGAAAATTAGTACCAAGCTCTTAGGTTCCATTTCTTTCTTCTTCTATTTTCTTTTTTTTTGTTGGTATTTTAGAGAAGCTAGTTACGGTGGATATTGTTTTTTATTGTACTGAAGCATAATCGTTAGTAGAATTTTATTTTTGAATTTCGCTGGGAAAGCGTTTTTCTGTTTGTATGAAAGGGAAGGCAAGAGGTAGGAAAACGGGGGATTGTGATTTTGTAGGAAATATTTTTAGGAGAATAGAGAAAGTAACAGAATGATTTATATACAGGTAAGATTCTATCTTTCTTTTTAATTTTGAACGCAGAAGGGTTGTGTATGTTATTTTGTTAATAAAAATTATAAAATGTTTAGCTTTATGCGTAGCGTAATCAGCGGTTACTTAGCAAGAATCGCTCCTCTTACCCCAAGAGTATGCTGAATTTATATTGCAGCTGCGGTATTATGTCCTGCGATATATAAATGTGGATCTTTGTTTTTATAAGGAAATTGTGAGCAGGATTGTAATAAAAATAAAATGATAATATATAAAAAAATGTATTTCTCTTTTAGTATACATCTTGGACCATTTCGCGTGTGTTTCGATGGATGGATCAATAGGCGAGTGATGCGTTTTATCTAGGAGATGAGGAGTTTAATTTGGACAATCTGTTTTTATATCGGAAATTATTTTAGTTATTAGTGGAATTTTAGTAAAAGTGGTTGTTTAGTGATGTATGTTTTTTTTTTTTTGTCAAAAATATAAATTTCTATAATGATTTAGTATGAAATTAACCTTGTTGGAACAATATTTAAGGAGAGTTTATAATTTAAAAATTAACGAAGTACTACCTGAGCATAAAAAAAATGACTTCATGGCTCGAATAAGCATTTTCAGTTACAAGCCTTAAATCGTCAATTATTTCTGAAGATCAACAATTTGCTTGGATTTGTAGAATTCCTTGATGTACACAAATATATTGACTTGTGCAATCAATTTCCTAGTTTATCTTTAATTATTATCATCTTTATTTTATTTGTTTTTCAATTGTAATTAAATCTCTTTATAATATTTAAAAGGTTCCTTTTTTTAGTTGTGTGTTATTATATTGATTTATATTAAAAACTAATATGTTATTTAATATTTTAATATAAGTATGTTAAAAAGTCCCAGTGATGGACGTGACCCTATGACTGAACACTTTTATAAAATGAATTTATTTCTTAAGTTGTAATCAAAATAATAGAATACTTCAAATGCTTTTAATTTCTGTTGGTATAAAGTTTGAAATATAACATTAATTATAATATAACATTTTTTATTTAATAATAAAAATTTTATTTAAAGTATAGCATCTTGGTTCAAAGTCTATTATACATGATTTCTTAACCATACTGGTATGAACAGCGTGTGAACTCTTGAGCCCATAATTTATTAAATTTTAATTCACAATTTTTCTCATTTTATACCTTTATTTATCTGATTCGTAACATAAAGGTTTGTATAATCTATGAAATATGAAAAAAATCAATCAAAAATATTAAATTAGAAAAAAAATAATGACTTATTATAATTGTATCATTTATGTAATGGTGTTATAATTAAATTATTCACGGATAACTGAACGCGCGTACAGCTGCCCGTACAGTAGCCGACTGACTCTTAGTAGCTGAACGCACGAGTATTAAAATTTTACTTGAAAGTTAAGAGAGATAGTTAAAAAGGAAAAGTTTAAAAAATCTATGAAGATAAAATTTTTATTTTATTTATTTATTAAATGTTCAATGTTATTTTATATCTAACAAATATGTTATACAATATTAACAAATATTTAATGTTATTTTTTATATTAACTAACATATTACAAATTTTTTAATAAATTACTTAGTTCAGGTATTATTTGTGATATTAATTTTAGCTAATAAAAAATTAGTTTCGTATTCCTTTAATAATTTCCCTCTTTTATTTTTAACTTCTTTCTTGCCCTTCTGAAAGCACGACTATGAAATGGTACATATGGGATTGGACGGTGGTGCAATTAAATTTTCCGTTTACTTATCGGTACGTGACCTTAGCTAATAATGTCAAAATTTATATGAATTAAGAAATTTTAGTTCAAAATAGTAGATAGGCTATAGGCATACTGGCACACCCGGATTGTAGCACACCCCCTCTCCTCTCCCAAGTGTGTTAGAATCCGTGTCATTTAAAATACATGTGAATTCCTCCCCCTGTTTAAAAAATGAAAAAGGATAAAACACTTGTCTCCCTCCACTAAGTGTGTTACAATCCGATCTATTTAAAATACGTATGTCTTCCCTTCCTTAAAAAAATGTATTTTCTTTTAGGAAAGGGCTAGCCCTTCTCTCTTCTTATTTTTAAGGAAAGGATAGAGCGCCGCCCACTGTATGTTCTATTTTGGGGACGCAGAAAAATTGACCTACTCTTAGAAGAGAGGGAAAGGGCAGATCTTTTAGGCAGGGCTGGTCTACTATGCGTTTTCTTTGACATTGCATGAAAATTTACCTGCTTTTAGAAGAAAGGGAAAGGGGCGACCTGTCTCTAAATGCAGTACAGTGTGTGTGTTTTTTTTTAAGTCACAGGTGCATGAAAATAATGAAACTTTTAGGATATAATGCATAAGGAAACTATAAATTTTACCTTATAATATTTAAAGTTACACAATTGCAAGATTATGAGAAAAGATTGACCTTTTCTTTTCTTACTTTTTAAAGGGTAATAAAATGCTACCGCTCACCTGCGGTCTCTTCTGAGCTGAGCAAAAAAAAAAAAGATTTACCTGCTGGAGAAAATCCCTTTTTTTCGCAGATATATGAGGCTCTCTGCTGTGTTAAAGAAAATCGATTTCTAAGAATTTTTATTTTTGGGTATGTATTAGTTTCCTTGAGGATATAATTTCGTATTTTTTTTTAAAGGGATGACTCTTTTTTTTAAAGAAAAATAGGATGAAAAAAATGTAAGATCACCACGGTCATTATTCTTTTAAATCGTGGGTACAGAAAATTAATCTTTTGTTTTTTAAATTTACGCAAGGAGAAAAAATCATGCATTGATGAAGACATAATGGCTCACTTTTTTTTTAAATATAACAATGCCTTTTTATTTTGAAAATTTATTGAAGGTCTAAGAAGCTGTTTCTGGAAGGAAAAAAAAATACTGAAAGGGTTTTCTAGCCATTTCTATTTTTTCGAAGATATATGAGGCTCTCTGCTGTGTTGTAGAAAATCTGTTTTTGAAAATTTGTATTTTTTGGGTTCCTTTGAGAAATTTTTTTTTTCGGAAGAAGAAAAATATTGGAAGGGTTTTTCCTGCGATTTCTTTTTCAAATTTTTTCGAAGATATATGATGCTTTTTTCAGTGTTGGTGAAAATCTTTTTTCTGAATTTTGTATTTTAGGTATGTATCAGTTTCCTTGAGAAAATAATTTTGTTTTTTTTCAAAGAGACAACGCGTTTTTTTTTTTTTGAGGAAAAATAGGATGGAACGGATGAAAAAAAAAAATGTAAGATCGCCACGGTCAACTTCCTTTTATTTTAAACCAAGGGTATGGAAATCTATTCTTTTCTTTTTTAAATTTAAGCAAGAAAAAATCTTGCTTCAATGAAGATATACATGTGTTCGCTTTCCTTTAAAAATGACAATTCCTTTTTTTTGAAAATTTATTGCAAGTTTATGAGGGTTTTTTTCGAAAGAAAAAATATTCAAAGGATTCCAGCTATTACTCTTTTTTATTTTTCAAAGATTTATGTAACCTCTTGCACTGTTAAAAGGAAATTATCCTTTTCCTAAAATTTTAAAGTCACAGTTGTGATTTTTTTTTCGAAAAAAATTTGTTTAAGTTAATAATAAAACGGAAACTAAGGCGTGTCCAGAAGCTACGGAGGATGGTTGAAAATTTTTTAAGGGTGTGTTAATTTTTTTTAGAAGGAAAATTTTTCACCAATCACAGAGTTTTTCAAAAATTAAAGGGAAAAGAGAAAGCTAAATTTTCCCTATATAAGTCAAATGCTGTATGATGCAGTTATCAGTTCGAAGATTTTCTTTTCTAAGTGAATTTTCATAAATTTGAAAAAGAAAAAAAAATCATGAACAACTCAAACAAGAAGAGCAGCATTAAAAATGTTCAGGATCGAATAAGGTGGATAATTTCCAATGGACCAACGTTACTCATGATGTTGGAACATGTGTCATGGGCGATGCAAACCTTCGACGCACGTAAGTATTTATTTATTTCAAATAAATTTAAAATATATATATATATATATATATATATATTTTTTTTTTAATTAAGTATAAATATATTTAATTTTTTTTTCTTTTTTTTAGTGCCACCACTGCCTCCGATGGCTGCTATGCAGCAGTTATATAATGGAATTAATTCATCGGGGACTCCATCGGGGAATTCATCGGGGAATTCATCAGGGGCTCCGTCGAGGACTTCATCGGGGACTCCATCAAGGACTTCATCAGGGACTCCATCAGGAACTCCATTGAGGACTTCATCGGGGACTCCATCGAGGACTTCATCGAGGACTCCATCGGGGAGTTCCTCGCAATCACAAAATCAAGTGAATGTGCGATCGAGGAGTCTAAGCTCGAGTTCATCATCGTCGTCCTCGAGTTCATCATCGTCGTCCTCGAGTTCATCATCGTCCTCGAGTTCATCCTCGTCATCCTCGAGTTCATCTGCAAGCTCGAGAGGACGAGTAAAAAGATCAATTGATGATCTTGGACGGATCCCCAAAAAGGCGCAAGGTAAAATTGATTTTCTTTTTTCAATTAATTCATTCTAAATATATAACGTAAAATTTTTTCTAATATTATTTTTTTTTTTAATGTTTACAGATTCTCAAAACAAGAGACCCCGACGAGAAGAGATTCCCTCTTCGAAAAGCAGAGCCGCGGAGCCAAAACCATCAACTTCCAGAGCTGCAGAGCCGGCAAGACCATCAACTTCCAGAGCTGCAGAGCCGGCAAGACCATCAACTTCTGGAGCTGCAGAGCCGGCAAGACCATCAACTTCCAGAGCTGCAGAGCCGGCAAGACCATCAACTTCCAGAGCTGCAGAGCCGGCAAGACCATCAACTTCCAGAGCTGCAGAGCCGGCAAGACCATCAACTTCTGGAGCTGCAGAGCCGGCAAGACCATCAACTTCAGGAGCCGCAGAGCCACTTCCGTCTACTTCATCTTCACAAGGTAATATTAGAAAAAAAAACTAAATTATATAATTTCATTTTTACACGCTTTTCTTAAGCTTGCTTTCATTCAAAACATATTTTCAATTTTATTTTTCAGGAAAGCTAACGTCTGCACGCGAATGGATGCGGAAACTTGGGCGAGAGCTTGCAGAAAAAAAAAATCGACCAGCACTACAACAGTCACTGAGGCGACATTCAGCACGTCGTCAACAGCCCGTCCACGTATAATAAATGAAGTGATAATATTACAGTGATTTTTATATATTTTATGTAATATTTTTTATAATATTTTTTCGTAATGTGTGTAATATAATGTTCTTTATTATATAATTTAATTTTTGTATAATGCAATTTTTTTTAATTATCAATTCATTTTATTCAAAAAAACTAAAAAGAATAAAATAAAAAAATGTAATTCTATTTCTTTTTATTTTTTCCCCTTCTTACTGTATTTCCTCAATATTACCTTAATTGTTTTAGATAATGAATATTTTTTTTTTATTTTACTTAATATTAATAGTTGAAAATTTTTCTTATTTTACTTAATATTAATAATTAAAAATTGATTTTTATTTTACTTCATATTAATAATTAAAAATTTTTTTGAAATTTTCAAATGTTAAATTAATTTATTTTTGGATGTAGATAATAAGTAGGGTTTAAAAAAAGGAAAACCATGTTTTGTTTTTTTTTCATTAAGTTTAATTTATTCAGTTTAATTTATTTCCAAAAACAGCTTATACATTTATCCTTAGTAGAAATATCATCTACTTCATCTTTGGCAAATTTAGCATCTAGGTAATCATGTAACCATGTGCGCATCAAAATTGCATTAATAACAGCGCACATAGGTTTTCGCCTTAAACAGAGGTCGTGGTTGAAACATGTATATCGAGTATAATTCATTATTCTTTCTAATGATGGGCATCCGAAGTCTTCAATGTTGCTGATTGTTCTGAAAATAAAGAGGAGAAAGTAATGTAACTTAAAGTATATACAACATGAAAAATAAAAATAATTAAAAAAGTATAAAAAAGTATCAAATAAGTATGGAAAATTATAAAAAAGTATCAAACAAGTATAGAAAAGTATAAAAAAGTATGAAACAAGTATGAAAAAGTATAAAAAAGTATCAAATAAGTATGGAAAAGTATGAAAAAGTAATTGAAAAAGTTTGAAAAAAGTATTAAAACAGCAAGAAAAGGATGAAAGTTGAAACATAAATGTATTACTTACACATTTGGTAAAAGATCAGCTAACCATTGCGCTTTCTGCTCACCCTTGACTAATACTTTCTTGACTCCTTAGAACAAATTTCAAAAATTTTTTGAAGACGATGGTAAGGTATATCTCCAGAGTTCCATTGTATTCCATGGTGATACTTTTCCAGCCATTGCGTTGTACTTTTTTCTTCTTGACTCAATTCTCTCCATGTCATCGGAGGTTTAAAGAGATACGCAGTTGGAAAAGCAGTTTTTCTAAAATTCAGAAAACTGACTTCTTTAAAAATAAAAGAATCCCCAGACATGCCTTGAAATCCTTGTATGTCACAAATATAAACGTTCTCTTCAGAAAATTCTAATATTGCATTTTTAATCATTGCACCATAGTCACGGGTTCTAGCCATCTTACAACTCTGAATTTCTTTCAGCGAGAAGTGATTTGAGAGACTGAATAGGAAAATTCTTACAGTTTTTGGATAGTTTAAAAGAAAAATTTATCCCTTCCTAAAACTTTTCACTTCTTTATTTTCCAAATTTTTCTTTTTACCATTGGTCAAATCTCGAAATTTGTATCCCTTCTTAAATTTTCTTTTTACTATTGGTAGAATCTTGTAATTTGTATCCCTTCTTAAATTATCTTTTTTACCATTGGTCAAATCTCGAAATTTGTATCCCTTCTTAAATTTTCTTTTTTACTATTGGTCGAATATCGAGATTTGTATTCCTTCTTAAATTTTCTTTTTTACTATTGGACGAATTTTCAAATTTGTAACCCTTCTTAAATTTTCACTAACTTTTCCTTTTACTATTGGACGAACTTTAAAATTTGTATCCCTTCTTACATTGTTTTACCTATAAAAAGCGAAGCTATTTCTTGGATGACTACACTTCGTATATAACAATCAGTGAGATTTATTCTTGAATATTGTGTGAGTTGAAACTGTTGCTCTAGTCATCTTTTAGTTAGAAAAAGCAAAAATGACTTCAATCGATTTTTTTGAACGTCTCGTCCAATTACTTCGTGATACTTTACGAAGTATAAGAGCAATGATGATATTCATTATTGGTTAGATATGTGTAATTCTGCTGTCATTAAATTAAACGAAAAAATCGTTTGACCTAACCTCACAAGAGGGGAGAAACAGAAATGTCAAACTTGTATGACACATCTTTCGTGCATGCAAGTTCAGTTGGAACAAAATCTTCATCAAGGAGGCAATCTACAATCTGAAGAAACAGAAGCTAGGGTCGAGTGGCGAGACGTAGAGTCAGCTTTCCAAAATCGAATCAGAACTGGTGAAGTGGTAAATATCAAACATGTGGACATTCTGAGTTTTTTGAGTGATGCACAAAAACTTTTTAAAGTTAAGGTTCAGGCGTGCTTAGAAGAATATAATGCGTTAAAAATAAATTCTGATTTCATCTCTGAATTTTCTGTGCAGAAAAATACTGAGGAATTAAATGATACTAAATATTTTACAAGTGAAAGTAATACAGTATACATGTCAACTGATTTAGAGGAATGGTTCAAAGATAATATCAAAGAGCCTATTCTTACGCAAATAGAGGAATTTCAAGAAAAGGATTCAGGGTGGACTTTGAAGAGTATAATAAGTTTGTGTATAAATATGAAAAAATATTCTCCTTTGAAGGGTAGTTCTTATATACCTCTTCCGAAGTTTATAGAAAATAAGAAAGCGTGTGTTGATGTTCGCAATAATGACAATCAGTGTTTCAAATATGCTGTACTTTCCGCATTATATCCTAGTAACCGTAATCCTCAAAGAGTGGATCATTATCTACCGCATAATAATAAGCTGAGGTTTGATAAAATTGAATTTCCAGTAAAAATTAAAGATATTCCGAAATTTGAAAAATTAAATAATAATATTTCAATAAACTTATACATGTTGAAAAAGTATGGTCCGAAGTTTGAAGTATCGCCGTGTCATATTACATCAGAAAAAAAGGTACAACATGTCAATTTGCTCATTATTCAAGATTTCTACATAGATGAGTATGAAGAAAATAATGATGCTGATGATGGAGACATGCCTCAATATCATTATGTTTGGATTAAAAACTTGTCTCGACTTCTGGCTTCTCAAGTGTCTAAAAGCCATATAAAATCTTACCATTGTGAGAGGTGTTTACAAATTTTTTATAGTGAAGAAAGATTCGTAATTCATGAAAATAATTGTAAAAATTTAAATAAATGTCGAATTAATTTGCCCGACTCAAAAAATAATATTCTCAAATTCGAAGATTACAGCAAGAGTGAAAAAGTACCTTTTGTTATTTATGCAGATTTTGAATGTTTATTGCAACCTACAGACAGTGAGAAGGCTTTTCAACTTCATGAAGCATACAGTATTGGATACTACATGAAATGCAGTTTTAATGATAAATTATCTTATTATAAATCATACAGAAGGATTAACGAATGTGAAGAGACACCTGCAGAATGGTTTGTTAGAGAATTAAAATCAATCGGTGAGAAAATTGATGAACTCTACAAGAATCCAAAACCAATGAAACTTACAGATCTAGAAGAATTGATTTTCCAGAGGTCAACTAATTGTCATATATGTAGAAAACCAATCCGTGCCGAAGAACTTGCAGTACGAGACCATTGTCATCTCACAGGACGGTAAGTTGTTCAATTGGTTATAATTAAATAAAGAAAATTAATCTGGTTATTTTACGTTTATTTCTTTTTAGTTTCAGAGGTGCAGCTCATAATTCATGTAATTTGAATTATAAGATTTCAAGATTCATTCCTGTTATTTTTCATAATCTCAATTATGACACTCATTTTATTCTGAAAGAAATCGGGACTTCTACATTGATGAAGGGACGAATGACTCTAATACCTCATAATAAAGAGAAATACATTTCTTTCACAAAATATATGGATAATAGTGACATCAATTTTAGATTTATAGATTCTTGGCGTTTTCTACCATCATCATTAGAGAAGCTTGCATCGTACCTCGAAAACGTGCCAATAGCAGTGAGAGAATTTAAAACAGATGGATTTACAGATGATAAGATAAATCTTCTTAGACGGAAAGGTGTATTCCCGTACGATTTTGTGGATGGATTCGATAAATTGATGTCTACAAAGCTGCCAGAAAAAAAGGACTTCTACAATAAACTAACGGATTCTCATATAGCTGAAGAAGATTATAAGCACGCTGTTCAAGTTTGGAATGAATTCAATATAAAAACTTTAGGAGAGTACTCGGATTTATACTTAAAAACCGATGTTTTGCTATTGGCTGACGTCTTCGAAAGTTTCTGAGAGACCTCTCTTAAAGCCTACGATTTATGTCCTGCTCATTTCTACACAACTCCAGGCTTAACGTTTTCAGCAGCTCTTAAAATGACGAAGGTGGAAACATGGGTCCTTCATATGACGAAAATCAGAAAAAGAAGACCCTTCTATATTTTGATATTAATAATCTTTATGGTTGGGCGATGATACAACATTTACCGATAGGAAAATTTAAATGGATTGATTATGAAACAATTCCAGATTTCTTCAATACATCGCCAGATTCGGATATAGGATATATTGCTGAAGTGGATTTAGAATATCCTGTGGAAATCCATGATGAACATCGGGATTTACCTTTTTGCGCAGAACATCGTCCACCACCAGGCTCGAAGCAAAAAAAACTGCTTACTACTTTGGACAACAAGGAAAGGTATGTCATACATTATCGGACGCTTAAACAAGCGTTAGATAATGGACTTGGATTAAAAAAAGGACATAGAATTTTAAGTTTTGAACAAAAGGCTTAGCTCAAACCTTATGTTTAATTAAATACTGAGAAGAGGAAGCAAGCGAAGAATGAGTTTGAAAAACTCTTCTATAAATTGCTTATTAACTCTGTATATGGAAAGTGCATCGAACGAGAGCGGTCACGTGTTGATGTGCGATTAATAAATAAATTCACAGGTAGATATGGAGCAGAAGCACGCATAGCTCAACCAAATTTTCACAGTTGTGCAATTTTCGATGAAAATTTGGTAGCTATTCAGCTGAAGAGAACGAGTATCACAATAAAAAAACCTATATACGTTGGTTTTTCCATCCTTGATTTATCAAAAACACTGCTATATGAGTTTCATTACTCATATATGAAACAGCGACTAGGACAAAAATGTAAACTTCTATATACAGATACGGATAATTTAATATATGAAGTTGAAGACATTGATATGTATCAAACAATGAAGGAAGACATTCACAGATTTGATACTTCTGATTATGCTGAAAATAATCAGTTTAATATTCCACGTGTCAATAAGAAAGTTCCTGGATTAATGAAAGATGAATGCTGTGGCAAGATTATGTCTGAATTCATGCGGAGTAAAATGTACAGTATTTTGGTTGATGGAGGAGACACAGTGAAAAAAGCTAAAGGTATCAAATCTAACGTCGTGAAGAAAACAATCACTTTCGAGGATTACCGAAGTTGTCTTCAGGATCTTGTCATTATACACCGTGAACAGTGCAATATTCGATCAAAATTACACACAGTGCATACTGAAAAGCAAAGAAAAATTGCACTAAGTCCACACGATGATAAGAGATTTTTATTGCCTGATAGTACAGACACTTTACCATAAGGTCATTTTAGAATTGAAGAGATACAGATGGCGCAAGCTGCACTTGAAGTAGAGAGGGAATATGCAAGAAAAATGGCTGCTGAAAAAGAGCAGGAGGTGGAAAAGAAGAGGGGACACAAAGTATCCAATAAAAATAGAGTAACGCGAGTGGGGATGGATGTTACAGAGCATAGCAGAGAGGGGGAAATTGGGAGAGGGGATGAACCATCCAATGAAAATAGTGCAGCACGAGTGGGGGTGACACTTCATGGCAACCAAGGTGAGCAAATCATTATTGAGTATGACGTATTAGAGGAGTTCATGCATGACTGGAATCCATCAATAGAGGGGATAAGTTCCGAAGAAGGTGAGAGAAGGGATTTATTGCAAGTGGCGATGGAAAGGGCAGAAATCGAGGTGGGGTATGGGCTATATCAAGGGACGGAGCACGATGAGGAGCACATTCAAGTAATCGAAGAGCTTGAGAACGATCAACCTCCTACAAAGAAACCAAGAGTCAACTAACTAATCATGTAAGTTTACAGTATAATTTTTTTTTTTTCTAATAAAATATCATCTTTAACAGAAATTTTAATTTTTACTTTTTTATTTTTGATTTCAGAATGGATTTATCAACACTTAATAAGATTGCTGGAAGCGACTTCTTGCCAAGGAAAAAAGTTACAGACTTGGAAAAAGATCACCAGTACATGGTGACAGCACTTAGAGAGGTGAAGACACGATATGGTGTCAAGATTGTAGCAGAATTCGAGCAAAGTTTTCAAGTATTTCTACCAGAGAAGATTTCATCAGCAATTCTAAAAGATGAAGAATTTTTTTACAAACTCTGCGATGAAGCAAACAAACTACGTTTGGTTGCAATGTATTTGGGAGGAACTTCTTTCAAATTCGATCGGGTATAAAAAAATATATCTACGAAATGATTTTTAAAACTATTTATTGTAACTTGTACATAATAATACATAAATAAATAAAAATATATTAACATTATACATTTGTTTTTTTATTTATCATCACCACCTATAGTTATAATTATATTACAATATTTTATTTAAATATATCTAAATAATATAACAAAATACAATTAAATTTTTTTATTTATTACATTATTATATTTAAAAATTACATTTTAATTTTTTCAAACAATCTCATTTTTATCTATCCAACTATTATGCTTGTTACTTAGACCTAACCACTTAACATATACACGTTTACCACTTTTCTTTAAAACTTTTTCTACTAAATAAATTTCTGGATACATAGTCTTTTGAATTTCCGTTTCATAAAAGCCTCCGGAGACTGGTTCATCATAATAATCTTTGACGTGGTAAGTTATGGGATTGGTTTTTACAACTCTTGTTATTGTGAAAATTTCAGTAGACCAATTTGGTGTATAACCTTTTTCAAAAACTTGTTTTATCTTACTTATTCGCACTTTATCTCCTACTTTGAATTTTGGTTTTTTACGGGTCTTTTTTCAGTTGGGTAATTTTTCTTGATTTCTTTTTCATTTATCTTCGTAACGTTTTCAGGCTCGATTCCTATTGTCCGATGTTTTCTTGAATTGTATGCTTTCACTAACTCAGGCAGAATATCCAACCATTTATAACTTCCTTGTTTGCTGAATTCTAACCACATTGCATTTTTTAAAGTTCTATTAAAGCGCTCACATATGCTTGCATGAAGATTACTATGTGAAGAGTAGTGATTTATCTTGTACTTTTTCATAAGATTCTGAAAGTTTGAATTGTAGAATTCTTTTCCTTGGTCAGTTTGTAAATTCGATGGCACCCGTCCTTGTTTTAATATTGACTTCATAGCTAGAGTAACATCATTGCCACTCTTCGATTTGACTGGTACAGCCCATGCATACTTTGAAAATATATCTATGACAGTTAGTAAGTAGCGAAAACCTTTGTTTTCCTTAAAATAAGGTATCATTTCTACAAGGTCAGCTTGCCAAGTCTCATCTAATCCACGTATGTCATATTTTCTTCGCTTGTACCTTCGACGTGCTGGCTTGTGTAGCTCTTCAACTACTCTTTGACGTTCCATCTTAAACTTCAACTTTAGCAATATCCGATAGTCTATTCATTTCTTTAATTATATATTCAATACTTGCAAAATTTCGTTGAGTCGTATCATAGACATAAGTTAATTTTTCGTCTATTTCTGCTTTATATATTTCAACTTTGTTCTCTTATTCTTGTATAGCTTTAGCAACTTCTATAATTTTAGAAGATAAGTAATCAACTTCTTTCTGTAGGATATTATTTAGTGAATTCAAACTAATGGCATCATTTGAATCATTAGCCTCTCCAATATTGCAAAGCCGCTTATTTTCTAAATCAAAATCACCATCTGATGTAACATTGAATCCAATACCTCGAGAACCACGACTCACTTGCGAGCCCTCAAGTTTTCTTCCAAACACATCGAGACTCATGTTACTACTGTTGATTTGAAAATTGTGTACGTCAATATATATGCCCAGCTTCACGTAGTTCCTCTATGATTGATTGGATTTCATTGTTGTGATTATTATTTCCAGCAGATCGTTCGGCTATTAATAATCGCAGTCTTTCGACAAGCTCATTCGGATCATCCCAGTAGACTAGATTTATGGAAGTATTCTTTTTTGCTATTTTATATTTAGGTATGAGACCCCCTCCGCTGGTAGACATTCTACTGCGATCACTGCGGAACATTGGTGCTATGATTTTTGAATATTTTCTACTCTTCGAAGAGCGTATATTCTCACTTTTGCTATGTCTTTTCTATGGGCATTTGTTGCTTCCAGGATAATGCGATAGTTCTTGCGATCTGTTGTACTTAAAAGATTATCATCTGGTTCTTTTTTGAAAAGCAATTCCATTAGACCACTGCTTTTAGGAAAACTTAAATCTTTCACTTTTATTAGTTTATCATCAAATTGAATTTGTGAATCACCCATCATGTATACCCCACTGACTTTTCTCACTCCGTATATGTTATCGATTTTGCTGCGGCTTCCATTTAGCATTGATAAAAAGTCTGTCGGTTCAGTTTCTTTATGCGCAGGTACAAATGGTGAATATATAGATTTGAATGATGAATTTGCAGAATTGAATGATGAATTCATCATTGTGCTATTTATCGGAGAAAAATCATCGCCATTAGAAGCATTATTATCAAACGCAGAACCCGAGTCATTAATATCGTTTAAAATATAACTTGATTCGTCGAATCTCAATCTTTTTTTGCCGATTTTCTGTTACTGTCTATAGCTGAAATGTGATTAGAACGTGACACACTTTCAGTTGTCGAATCGACAAGCTTTTCAAGTGGTGTAATAACTGGTTTTAAAGTATCACCAATAACTTTTTCAAAATCATCTCTCTCCTTTTTTAATAAAGAGTATTTTTTTTTAATAGCCTCACGTGCTCGTAAGAGCTCGCTAAGAACATTTTTTCTTCTTAAAGTCAGGCATGCTGACAAGATGCTGTCTACAATCGAACTGCAAAGATTAAGATTTATACTTCCTTTTTAATGGCAAAACAGTCAAATCCTTTTCTATATCTACCATCATTCATTGCTCTATCTTTGTCAATAACAACAAATCCATACTTGTCATTCTTCCAGCATTCAGTACAAAGATTTCGAAATTCATTTAAAGTTAAGTCAGTATTCACATGGTCTTCATAGATATGTTTAAGATTAACATCACCTTGACGATAAATTACCATCAAATTAATATTGTCCCTGATGAGATGTTTCGGTATATGAGCATATGACTGACATAGATAAAAGCTATCTACACTTTTGTGTCTCCCCATACAGAAAAAAGCTCTGACGTTATCCTGCTTCTCACAAGCCACATCGTCAAAAATCATAATTAAATTTGGTAGGGCTTCATCTGGAGACACTACAGATGCATGTTCACTGAACGGTAGATATGATATACCTTCAATTGGCTCTAAAACTTTTTGAAGAAATTGATATTTCGGTTGATTTAAGGATTTAGAGTATACATACAAATTTTCAAATCTAAGACCATTAGGGTGTGTAATTAGAGCCAATAAACTATTAGTTTTTCCACAGTTTGATGGGCCACAGAATACTGCTCGTATATTATCTGGAAGTAACTCCCCATGTCGCTTTTTTCTTTTCGTTTTCTCAAAATCAAAGTTGGCGACGGGAAGTTTGACGTTCTGCTCAGTAAAATCCATGTTTACGTAACAAAGTCAAATCTAAGATTGACCTTTTCAAAATATAAACGCTTGTTTTATATTTTGATCATCAGTTGTAAATCAGCACTCGAAGAGAGATGCTCGTACACAAATCACAGAAGCACCCTAAGGGTAAAGGGTTACTTGATAAAGTAATCAATAACTTACCTATTGAAATGCATATTCCTGGATATCAATATTGTGGTCCCGGAACAAAACTGAAAAAGCGTCTAAAAAGAGGTGATGCAGGTATCAATCCACTTGATCAAGCATGCAAAGAACATGACATATCTTATTCTGATAAAAATGCTAATCGAAAAGTAGCTGACATGAAGCTCGCTGATAAAGCTTGGCAGCGTGTTAGAGCCAAAAATGCAAGTCTTAGCGAAAAAGCAACTGCTTTTGTTGTTGCAAATGCTATGAAATTAAAAGGAAAGACAGGAATGGGTGTAAAATTGAGTAAATTAGTAACTGCAAGTAAAAAATCATTAAAACCAAGTAAACATTCTCGCAAAGTTATACAGTCCGCTTTAAAAGGTGCACGTGAAGCTCTCAAGATTGTTGGCGGTAAGAAAAAAATTATCATTCCACGTATTCTACCTGTTCCATCAAAAATAGGTGGCGCTCTGCCTTTTCTCATACCATTGTTCGCAGCACTAAGTGCAACTGGTGCTCTGGCTGGAGGAGCTGCTGGAATAGCTAAAGCAGTAAATGAGGCTAAAGCTGCACAGAAAAATTATGAAGAAAGTAAGAGACATAATAAAACTATGGAAGCTATTGCTCTAGGAAAAGGTCTCTATCTTAAACCATATAAAACTGGAATGGGATTATTTATGAAACCTCATATCGGTAATGGTCAAGTTAAAAAAAAAAAAACTTCGATTTAACTTTGCCAAATCGTGCACTGACTGACTATGATCTTATAAAGTATGCTCGTATGATGAAAATCCCATATTTTCGAGGTGTTTTCATGAGAAATAATCTACCTTCTGATGGCCCATGGCATAACGAATCTGCTATAGTTAACTTAGATGATTTTCAAAACAAAGGCACTCACTGGGTATGTTATCGAAAACGAGGTTCTGAAGTGATTTATTTTGATAGTTTTGGTGATCTTAAACCCCCTATAGATCTCATGTTATATTTTAACGTAAAAGAAGTGAAATACAACTATAAAAGATATCAAAATTTTGACTCATTTATTTGTGGACATCTTTGTCTTCAATTCTTGTGTGAAAGACTATAAAAGAAGAGTTTTCAGACAAGCAGGATCATTCTTTTTCAAACAGTCATGGAAGATAGTTTCACTTTGAGTCTTTCAGGCAAATCTTCTATCTTAGAAGCGCAATATTTTCCTTCAATAGAACTATCACAGCATAAGAATTTTGTTTTGGGTTTAGTTGAACTTTTAACATTCAACTCGATTCCCAATGTTGACGATTCGAATAATAAACTTCATATAAACGGAGAGAAGATTATTATTATTCCTACTGGCAGTTATGAAATTGATGCTATTAATCAATTTTTGCAAAAAGATTTGAAATCTAAAGACATCGAGTTTTCCTTGAAAGCTAACAACAATACTCTCAGAAGTGAAATTTATTGCAGCCATCAGATAGATCTTAGACCTCGCGATTCAATAGGCAGTCTTCTCGGTTTCACTCGTCGCGTTCTTCATGAAGACATTCATCACAGCTCTGATTTACCTGTGAAGATATTGGAAAAAAACACACTCAGAGTAGAGTGTAATATTACTACAGGTGCTTACATCAACGACAAAAAAGTTCACACGATCCATGAGTTTTTCCCAAAAGTTCCTCCAGGATATAAAATCATAGAAGTTCCATCGCATGTCATATATTTACCACTCAATGTTAAAAGTATAGATCATCTTCAAATCCGAATTGTTGATCAAGACGGAAATTTAGTGAATTTCCGAGGAGAGGAAATTACTGTTAGACTTCACATAAAATCTGTATAATGGGAATCGTTTATAATTCAAGTGTGCATATAAGTCAGCCATCATGTCAACCCACCATCAGTCGTCCAAAGGTACTCAAACCGTTAACACGGAAGAGCATCCAGTTTCTCAAAAGCATAGGTCTCAAAGTACGTGGAAAAAGATAAATTGTATCATTCTCTGCTGCTTTCAGAAAAATGGACGAAATTCTAAGCATTCAATCAGGTGTCGCATTCAATGAGTCTATTGCTCATTATGAGGTTCACGCATATCAACCATACTCCACATTAAGTTTCAATAACAGTGATGAAATCCGTATTTCTATTCAGCATCAAGATTTATGCCTCTTACCATCATGTAGTTACATCCATGTATGTGGAAAATTACAAAAACCAGATGGACAAGCACTAACTAAAACTAATTTCGTTAACAATGGCATTTGTCATCTGTTTGATGAAATTCGATATGAACTTAATGCTGTAGAGATAGATAAAAGTAAAAATGTTGGTCTGAGTAGTCTCATGAAGGGATGCACTTCATTTAATCCAAATCAGACTCTAACATTAGAAAATGCAGGCTGGCTTGGTGTTGAAGAAGGAAACAAAACAATTGTAGATGATCATGGAAATTTTGACGTTTCTATCCCACTAAGTATGATTTTAGGCTTCGCAGAAGATTACAAGAAAATTGTTGTTAATATGAAGCATGAACTTATTCTCACAAGATCAAGAAATGACCTGAATGCTATAGTACAGGAAGGTACTGTAGCCAACAATGCAACCACATATGAACCTTATCAAATAAAAATATCAAAGATAGAGTGGTTAATGCCATATGTTATTGCATCAGATAAACAAAAAATCCAGCTGTTAAATTTCATTGGCAAAGATAATCCTATTTCTATGAGTTTTCGTTCATGGGAGTTATTTGAATATCCTCTTCTTCCAACAACAAATAAACACGTCTGGACGGTAAAAACTTCAAATCATGGAGAAACCACGTTTCGTGATTCTTGGATTACAATCGGGAAAAAAAGGTTCAAGACCTAAAAATGCCAGTCGCTTTGACCACTGTAATATTAATAATGTGAGACTTTTCTTGAATTCGCAATATTATCCGTACAACAATCTCAATCTTGACATATCTAAGAATCAATTTGCTATTCTATATGATATGTATGCTAATTTTCAGAAAAGCTATTACGGAAGAGATCCACAACCATTGTTGACAAAGTCTCAGTTTATCAACTTTGAACCACTCATAGTTATTGACTGTTCACGACAAAACGAATCTCTAAAGAGCGCTCCTGTCGATGTACGTCTAGAATTTGAGTCTTAAACTGACTTTCCAGCTAATACTTCAGCTTATTGCATGATCTTACACGATCGCATCGTTCAGTACAATCCTATTAGTGGAGATGTTCGGAAGCTTGTCTGAATTATCTTCACTTTTACGTAAAAAAATTAATATTTCGAAATGAAATATGCGGTAGACATGATTGGTTTTAAGCAAATGGGTGGTGAATATGTTCTAAAGGAAATAGCAATCATTCCTCTCAACGACAGTGGTGATCCCATCGTTCATCTATTCAAAAAACCTTTTTCATGGAAAAGGCTCTCTGACAAATTGCAAGAAGAAAACATTCGACTCAAACATAATCATGGAATAGCTTGGAACACTGATGGACTAGATTACTCTTAAATTGCAAACTTACTCCGTGAACATTTACATGATGCTACAAAAATTTTTGTTATTAATGAATTCAAACGAAAATGGTTGCTAAGATTCAAATTTCCTGTTTATAACATCAATGAATACGGATACCCATTAAACCCATCTTTCAAATGCGTTACTGTGTGTACAAACCATAATCCAATTCATAAGACTGTCTGTGCACTACACAATGTCAAACTCATGAAATTATTCTATCTCTCACAAAACCATTTATAAGAAGAAAAAAAAGAAGTAGAAAAAGTAGAAAACGCTATAGGCATACTAGTTCACATTCGGATTCTAAAACACTTGGGCTGTGCTAGAATCCGGGTGTGCCAGTATGCCTATAGCCTATCTACTCAAAATTCAATTTATATTCCGTTAAATCTATGATAATACCATCATAAAAACGTATTTATTCCTTATAAACATAATTTTAACAAGTTGTACATTAGCTTTGTTTCTGTTAAGCTCTTAAGCGTACAGTCACTGGGACAATTAGCTTGGTGGTATTATTATATGAATTAAAAATATTATACGAAGAAAGGAAAAAGGAAAGAAAAGTAAAGGTAAGTATGATGACACCTTTGTTTTATATGAATTATTAACGTGAGCGCTGTTACCAATAAGATTTTTGTCGTTGGGAAGTGCTGTGCTCGTCATGATTGCGTTTTTATCGAGACTAATTAAATTGGTGCGACTGTGATGTGTGTTGCACTTGTCGATAATGCGGTCTGCAAGCATCACGTTATAGTTTATTCTATTAAGCTTTAAATAGTGAAAAATTTTTACATAAAATTTTCCATGTTTTTTTTATAGTCTAGACGCCCAGAGGGTTTCGTATGAAGTTAGAGGTCCCACCAAGTAAGTAGGTGATTTATATGTATATTGAGCCGCTGAATTCGAATTTTCAACTTGCTTTTCGCGCAAGTGGTCGAGTAATTTGTTATAAACAAATTAATTGTTTAAATAGCTATAGTTTATGAACTACAATAGATGCAGTAATTTTCTCTGCGAAAACTTGTTCTTTAATAAAGAAACAAAAAAAAATTGTTTCTGTTGCACGTCGATTCGATAACTAGAAGGAGAAATATGGCAAATATATTGCTAAAAAATATAGAGACGTAGGGCAAGCGCGGAACGCCCTGGTAAAAACCTATTAATTGATATTTTTTGAAGTTTAACATGTGTTTGAAAAATGTCAGAGTCTCAGCTTTAATGACAAATTGTTATATATTACTTTCAAATGCTGATAAATAAGCTAGAATGATTAGAAGACGAAAATATTTTCAATTTTTCAGAATTTTGTTTGCTTATAACGAAATAATATAGGTTAGCAAACAAAATATTTCTATATTTTTATATAGAATGATAGAAAATTTTATCTAGTTTAAGAATCTCTCCGGTTTTTTTAAATTTAAATAAGTAGAACCATAAGATATTGCAAATTTAAGCTGTAGCGCCAACTCCTTGCAATACGACATATGTGTGCAATATAGCGATCGCTTTCCTTATTAAAAAATTCTTTTATTATAAGGTAAGTAATCTCATTCTTTTTTAATAAAATTACCCTGGTAGAAATTGAAACGCTTTGTATTACCATTTTATGACCAGTAGAAATGGAAAGGCTTTTTTTAACATTTAATGGCCATTTCTTTGGCATTATTATTACTAATAACCTCAAATTTTTATATACACCATTTTTAATGGTCACATTTCTACCAGGGTACTTTTAATTCTATTTCATATACTTTGTCATAATATTAATGATGTATAATATACATGGAGATGAAGTAGATTTAGGGTTTTAAATAATCATTGATTTTTTACTACAATAATAAACAATTTTCTCAACTTATAGAGTATTTTTATATTTATTTTTTTTTGTAATTGCAAAAAGAAAAGCAGCCTATTTTATTCGAAAAATTTGTTTAACTTTCCGATTTATTAGAGTCATCTATTTTTAGCTGAATCCTTTGTTATTAAATTTTTATTTAATTTCCTAATACAGAGTTAAAATTAATTTTATTGCAAAAGAATGAAATTACTTACCTTATAATAAAAGAATTTTTTATAAGGAAAGCGATCGCCACATTGCACACATATGTCGTATTGCAAGGAGTTGGCGCTACAGCTTAAATTTGCGATATCTCAGGTTCTACTTACTTAAATTTAAAAAAACGGACAGATTCTTAAACTAGATAAAATTTCCTATCATTCTATATCAAAAACATAGAAATATTTTGTTCGCTAACCTATATTATTTCGTTATAAACAAACACAATTCTGAAAAATTGAAAATATTTTCTGCTTCAAATCATTTTAGCTTATTTATCAACATTTGAAAGTAATATATAACAATTTGTCATTAAAGCTGAGACTCTGACATTTTTCAAACACATGTTAAACTTCAAAAAATATTAATTAGTTGTCGAGTTATAAGGTTTTTTACCAGGGCGTTCTGTGCTTGCGCTACGTCTCTATGTTTTTTAGCAATATATTTGTCATATCTCTGGTTCTAATTATCGAATCGACATGCAACAAATACGATTTTTTTTTTGTTTCTTTATTAAAGAACAAGTTTTCGCGGAGAAAATTACTGCATCTATTGTAGTTCATAAACTATAGTCATTTAAACAATTAATTTGTTTATAACAAATTACTCGACCACTTGCGCGAAAAGCAAGTTGCAAATTCGCATTCAGCAGCTCAAAATACATATAAATCACCTACTCGCTTGGTGGGACCTCTAACTTCATACAAAACCCTCTGGGCGCCTAGACTATTATATATAGCGAAGTAATAGGTTTATTTGAAATTACTATTTTAGTTTTAAGTTTATTGAACTTTGTGAAAAAAAAGATTTTCTAGTGAAGTGGTAGTTTTCAAGGTTGTTGCTGTTCATTCTAGTAAGTTGCATAATATTAGATTATTCATGATAATTTGATATTATTTTATTAAATTTTAATTTTGTTGTTTGGATAAATTTATTCTAATTAGTTTAATCTATGTCCTTGTGATGATATTATTTGAGGTGAATGCATTAAGACAGTTTAATGTGAATACTAGTTATTGTTTTACGCCATCATCTTCAATGAAATTTTAAGAAATTTTTTCCACGTATGAGACCACTTCGGTTAACGCTGTAGGCGTTTGTTCGGAGTGCCAAAGAGAGATTTTGGTTTCTAATCGGTGCGAGTGCGGGGTGTATGCGGATCTGACGAGTGCGGTGGATTCTCCTCACGTCTATCAAGTCTGTCGTCGAAAGGCCAGTAAATAGGTAGGTTTACAATTTATCGTTTTATTTATCGTTTTATTTTCTTAAGAAGCTTGAAAAGACGTCATTTTTCCAATGTTTAGAAAAGTTATTTAACAAATGACGGCTTTTTATTATTTCAAAGACGTATTTTTTTATAAAAATGACGTTTTTTCCTACGAATTTTTATTAAAATTATTTCAAAGACGTATTTTTTTTAATAAAAATTCGTAGGAAAAAACGTCATTTTTATAAAAAATACGTCTTTGATATAATAAAAAGACGTCATTTGTTCCAATCTAAGACACGATTTCAACAGGGTAGGGATAATAACGGTGAAAGACTGTAAGTTATATTAGGATTGTAAACATAAGTTTCCTTTACTTGTGTAGTATTCATTCTATATAGTGTTATGTCTTGGTTGTATGTGGTACATTGACCATGCAGAGTGAAAATCCCGGTTCCCTGTAGTTGAACGCTGATGTCTGATTTACCTTAGCATGAGATATGTTAAGATATTGGGTTCAATGATAAATAAAGCCATTCGTCTTTTGAATCCAATTTCCTCCAATGGGGGGTGGAATCGGTAGTTATCAATAGATTGCAACCTTCAATGGATTGTGAGGTTGGTTGTGAATATAATGAATATTCGCAAATCGGCGGGCTTGAAGGGGAGAGAACAGGGTATTTTGGTGGACAAAGAGTTTGTTTATTTCTTAAACAATCATTTAGATAGGTGGAATCAGTTAGAAAATATTTCTGCAAAGACGTGATTATTAAGTTGGTGAATTCGGGTTTTATACTTGTATATCCTGTAAAATTATTATAAATTTCCTTAGGGACGGGTAGGGTATGTATTTTGTAATTAAGAAATTTTGTATGATCTGTAAGTAGAAAGTCTATTATGATGTTCATTCTTCCTTGAATTGAGAAAATGATGGTTTGAGAGAGTGACGGTAATTTTTCTAAAGTTATTTTGGAACGATCTAGAAGGAGGGCGTGATCATTGTTTTGCTTATTTATTTCTGTAAGTAAGGTTTTGAATTGATTTTGACTCAAAATTAAAGAATATAAATGTCCGTATGAGGTACCTTTGATTGTAATAAGTAAAGTTTTAAGAGATTTTATATGATAGTCTAATGATTATGCGAATTGCGCAGACCATATAACCATAGGTTCGATTGCTGAACTTTTATTTTGTACAGATTGTTCTATTGATGTAGTGTTAAGAAGAGTCAGCATTACTTCATGTAATTTTTATACTTCTTTTTCGTAATTGTTAAGTTTCTCATAAATGTGGTTCAGGTCAGAGCTAACTATATGTGTCTGGTTTGCTGCTAATTGAGCGATTGATTCTTGGCCTTTGTATAAGGAGTTTAATTTCTGATCATCAATATCTTCTCTGTATTCTGCGTCTATGGTGCCAAATAGTTTTTTCCTGGCCCATCCTATGAATTCTATTGGCACTGCTCTCTTAGTTAAGGTAGGTGACCAGTTAGTTTTATAAGCTTCTAGGGTGATGGGAGTGAGAATGTTGGAAAGCTCGTCATAACGAGATTGTAGATTGTTAAGTTTCTCATTGTTATGGGTTGAAGGTATGAATTCATTACATTAATTTTCAAATACCTTTATGCAATCGTTAAAAATTTTTGCAATTGATTTCTTTTCCAAGGGACTGGATCCTTCAGGTTTCTCAAATTCAAGGTTATGGTTACTCTACAGTGACTGCGTATGAGTTTCATTTCACCCATAATTTTTTAGTATATTCCTGGATTTTTATGTAATTGGGTGAGGCTATAGAAACTTGCCCTAGGTAGCGCTTGAGTGTGCATGTTAAGATAGTTAAGGTTAGAAGATACAAATTCATAATTTTGATATCTTGATCCTTTGATCTCTAGCATAGACAATTTATGAAATATATAGCTGTTCAATTTAATCTTTATTAATAAATATAATTTTAACCATAGGCTTTCTCAACTTTATCCATATGTCTGATTAATTGTGTGCTGTTAGGTGATTCAAGGAGCACTTTATTATTTCGATAAATTTCGCGCACTATAAACCAACTGTTATAATATTTGTCTAATTTTCCTTTACGAGATTCTTTTAAGACATACACCTCTGTTCCAATTTCTAAATTTTGTGGTCAAACTTTTTTGTCGTATTGTTTTTGTATTTTGATCGTAGGAGATTATTCCTGGCTACCTCTCGTAAATCTCTTAAGCATTTTATTAGATCGCACAGGTAATCATTACATGTTTCTACGTTAAATTCGTCTGGTGTTACTGCGGGTGTTCGTGCGATCCTTCCAAATATCATTTCAAATGGAGTATAACTGATCGACGAGTGAACCGATGTGTTGTATTCGAAAATGGCAAATAGAACTATTTTGTCCTAGTCTTGTATATCAGCTCGGCTGCATAAATAATCAGCAAGCATAGCGTAACTGCACTCTAACGAGCCATTAGAGGGTTGGTGGTAAGGTGTTGTTGTCACTAGTTTGAATCTGAAAAACTTTGGTAAGTTCTGGAGTAGTCGATTTTTAAAACTTTTGTGGTTTTCTGACAGTATTATCATTGGGACGCTAAATTGTGCAATAAAATTACTTAGTATTAGCTACGGTTGTTGTAGTTAAATTTGGTAACGGAATTGCTATACAATATTTTGACGTTGGGCACTGCATAGTAAGTATGTGTTTATTACCAGAGGTCGTAATTGGTAATGGTCCTATAGTGTCTATGGTTATCTTAAAGGAAGATTCGGAAGGGTTATCAGTGATGATCATTAGTTCTCTAGTTCGGATCCAAACTATTTTTTTTTCTTGACAAATGTGGCATTTTCTAACGTAATCTTCTACTTCTTTTTTCATTCCTTTCCAATAGTATCGTTCTCTTATTCTTTGATAGGTTTTCCTCTGCCTCGGTGTTCGTCGAATAAACTAGTATGACACTTAGAATATCTTTTCTAGCTTCTGGTGGTGGAAATTTGTTTATTCCTAAACATACTATTACGGTGACTTCTAGGTGTCAGAGGCAGTTCGATAGGATTAATAGAAGTTTGATCTATGGTATTTTGTCGGTGATTTCTCCCTTCTTTGCTATTCTAAAAAATTTTATTTTATTTTCTTCTAATATTTCACCTAGTGCTTCGAAACAATTCATTAAATCAGATGGTTTAATTTTGGTTATTATTACATCTCCGACTTCGGGTTCTGTTTGCCACAAGTCATTTTTGGTTAAAGCTTGTACACTCTCGCTCACACGAAGTTGCCCACCATGATCAGTTGAGGTAAAATATAAAAAAACTTTGCTGTTCCGTTGGAAAGCATATGAAAAATTTTGAAAAGATGAGTTTGAAAGGTTTTTTAGCGCTCTTTCAAATGCTGATGGTTTGATTTAAGAATATCTATTTTTCAATTATATTTATAAAAATAAAAGAAAGAGAAAATTTCAAAAATTTTTTGTCCATGTTTAACACTGGGCAAATTCTAGCAAAATTGTTCTACGTTAACGATATACCTCTCAAATTAAAGGTTTTTTAGCCCTATTTCAAACGCTGTTTGGTTTTTTATGCTATGACAAACTGTTAAGAAGTTATAACGATTTTTCTGGAAAAATTAGCTTTTTTCCAGCTCACTATATCTCGTAAGCATTACACCGTATTAATAAATGTCAAAGAAAAAAAATGTTCCTTTTAAGTTAGAGAATAAATATATAAAATTTTATAGCTCGCGATGAAAATTTTTTTTTTTATACTTTTTCACCCAGTTATAATTTTAGATTTTAATAAAAAATCGACAAATATCCAAAATGTAAAAAAAAAATATTCATCGCGAGCTATGAAATTTTATATACATATTCTTTACTTGGAAACGAAAATTTTTTTTCATTGATATTTTTTAATACGGTGTAATGCTTACGAGATATAGCAAGCTGAAAAAAGCTAATTTTTCCAGAAAAATCGTTATAATTTCTTAATGATTTGTCATAGCATTAAAAACCAAGCGTTTGAAAGAAGGCTAAAAAACCTTAAATTTGAAAGGTATAACCTTAACGTAGAATAATTTTTCTAGAAGTGGCCAAATGTTAAACATGAACAAAAAATTAAAAAAAAATTTTTTTTTTAGCTTTATAAATATAGTTGAAAAATAGATATTCTTAAATCAAACCATCAGCATTTGAAAGAGCTCTAAAAATCCTTTCAAACTCATCTTTTTAAAATTTTTTTATACGCTTTTCAATGGTTTAGTAAAACTTTTTATATTTCACCTTGACTGATTTGAGTGGGCAACTTCGTATGAGCGGTAGTATATGTCGTGCAAAAGTTTGTTGTTTTCTGAGTCCATGAGTAGATCAGCTGATATGAAGTGGAGTAAATTATCTTTTGTGAATGTTAGGTATTCTCGAGTGCTAAGAATTTTTATTTTCCTATATCTATTATAATATGGTTGTAGTGCTTCGCTAGATTCCTCTTCGTTTTTATGGATTGTAGAGATATGAATATTGTCCGTTCCTTCGTCAATTGGTAATATAAATGATTTAACGGCGTATTTATACGATAGGGTATTGGGATGGTTATCTAAGGTTTGTTTTGGTGTTTTGTAATCCTTTTCTACTGAAATTTCTGATGTTGTTACATTTCTTTCTGATTCTTGCTCCTTAATCGTAGATAACTTGTTTCAATTCATTGAGGCTTTATTGTGTGACGCAAAGGTTGTTTAGCGTGCTTTTTTTTCTTTACGTTGTGGTTTTAAGGGTGTGGTAATCTTAGAAGTTTTAAAAGATTCGGTAGTTTGAGATCCTGGTTCAAAGCGTTTAGGGATAAGCCTTGACTTTTTTATTGGTGTTTTAAGAGGAGGTCACGTATCTCTGTCCTTTTCTAATCAAAGAAATGATTTTTTTACAAAAACTACTAACTTTAGCAAAAAATGAAGAGAAAGCCGCATCTTGTATCAAAAAAAGCAATATTTTCTTTGATGAGAAAGAATTAATTTTATTACTTCGTTCTCAAGAAAACCTTGAAAAACGAAATTGTCCACCCTAACCTCTATGATTTAAGTTTTTCAAGGTTTTCTTGAAAACGAAGCAATAAAATTAATTCTTTCTTATCAAAGAAAATATTGCTTTTTTTGATATGAGATGCGGCTTTCTCTTTATTTTTTGCTTTAGCTATTAGTTTCTGTGAAAATCTTGATTCTTTAATTAGAAAAGGACAGAGATACGTGACATCCTCTTAAGATTGTTCGCGTCTTTATCACGATCTATTTCTTCCTCACTGTCGCTCTGCTTTATAGTTGGAAGGTGGCTTAAGTCTGACGGTCTATAGAGTCGTGAAGTCGATGGTGTGGAGCGCCCCTTCGGACCTCTTATAAGTTATTTATGTGATAATGCTGTAGGATTTTTATAAGTTGGAAAAGGTGTAGCCTTTTCTTTTATATTTTTATTTATCCATGCTGTTATTACATTCTTGGATATTTCTTCTTCAGTTTTATTGGTTGGTGAATTAGGAAGAGATTTGATGCTCTTCCTTGTCCGCCTTCCCAATCTATCGCGCTACTGTCATTAGAGTCATTGCATTGCTCTGATTTTGTTTCTTCTTCCCCCCTCAGGATCCTCGTCAAGGTTTCTGGGATGACAATTCATTCAGAAGTAAGAATCGCTTAGTTCTTCTATGAATTCTTTTGTTTATCCTGGTTTGAAGGTAGTTGATTCAAGTTCTTTTGTTATATCTTTAAAGCTTTCCTGGCATCCTTCAGATGCTAATGATTTTCTCATAGTTGATTGAAAACAAGGGTTCGGCATTTCGTCTTCTGCTAAGAAAATGAATCCATGGATTGATGAGCAACCACAGTTTTTATTGGTAGATAATTTGAGGCCGTGGGTTCGGCTGGCTTACATTCATCCATTTTATCTGTTTCTACTGGCAGTTTCGAATTTTCACTGTGTGGAACTGTTTCCGACTCTGTTTCGATATCGGAAAGTTCGTTTTCTTTTTACAGGAGGGAAGGCATAATCAAACGATCTTTCAATGGTATTGGTATCACTTCTTCTTTTGAAGTGGCTCGAAATTCCATGTCCGCACTTTCGTTTTTGTTCTCAAGGTTTGGTGCAATACTGGACTCCCCTGAAGTGCTCATAGCGGTCGTTGGTCTGTTGGTGACAGGTTCAATTTCTTTTCTAAATTTAACTCGTTTCTCTATAGTACCGTCGTCTAAGTCAGCTTGGTTGCTTGTGAATCCCACTGGTGGTAATAAGAATGCATTTTTACTTCCTTTCTTGCGTCCTCTTATTGATTTCAGTCTTTCTTGATCCGAAGTATTTACCTTGGTAGTTACTGACGCTTGTCTAGCTAGTGACACTTTAGTAGGTTTGGGTATTACAGCTCTGAGTGGATAAGCCATGACCCTTAGAGGGTTTAATATTGATTCCTTATCCGTTATTGATTTATAGTCAGATGAATCATCATCGATGGTAGCATTGACAGGATTTTTAGAGAGCGTGTCTGCATTGGTGTTTAAACAACCAGGTTTATATTTAAACGTATATTGGTGACCTCTCAATCTGGCTCCCCAGCGATTGAGTCTGCTCATAGGGTCTATTATGCTTTTAATCCAGGCCAAATATTCGTGATTACCATAGTCAGTTAAATCTCGTCCGTAAAGATAGTATTTAAAATATAATATGGCAGATATTACTGCAAGACATTCCTTCTCAGTAGTGGAATAATCCAGTTCCCTTTTGTTGAGGGAACGAAACATATAGGCTACTGGACGATTTTGTCCTGGTTTATCTTGACTAAGAATTGCACTTAATGCATAATCTGATGCATCGACAGTTAAATTAAAAAGTTCATCAAAGTCGGCATTTATTAATATAGGAGAACTACATCACGCTCGTTTTAAGGTGTCGAAGCTTTCCTGTTGTTCATCGGTCTATTCAAATTTATTTTCCTTCTTTAATAATGTGCTTAGAGCTTTTGATTTTGATGCAAAATCTTAAATGAATCGTCTGTAGTATCCTGTTAACCCAAGGAATTGACGTACAATAGTTATGGTTTTAGGTTTAGAAAAATTCTTTACTGCATTTATTTTTCCTTGATCAGGTTTGATTCTATAACTTCCTAGTTTGTGACCTAAATAGGTGACTTCTGACTTCAAAAATTCGCATTTATCAATTTTCAGTCTAAGACCTGCATCAGATAATCCATTGAATACCTTTCGTATTTTTGGCTTCTGTTCATCCAAATCTTTGGCGTAAATAATGATGTCGTCTAAGTAAACGGAAATTTCTGTTCCTTGCATTCCTAATATTACTTGATCGAGGAGCCTTTATACGTTTTTTTTTCAAATTATAGGTTTTTGAAAGCCCTACAACTTTACGTGAGTAAAAAATAGCTTTGGCGGAAAATTCAAATTTTATAAGCGTTCGAAATTTTTAAAGTTCAATTAAAAGAAAACTAAGACAACAGAAAGAACCAAAAGAAAATATGTTGTTTTCTAACCAAAAAACTATAACCAAGAATTTTTTCAGATTTTTAGAAATGGTGCAATGGCCTACAGAAGCGAAAAACCACTTTTAGTTCGATTTTTGGGCATTTTTACCTACCTTCTGCACACTAAATGTGATTACAGTATCTCATATATCCCGGAATTATTTTCTATAAATAATTATTTAAAATTATGTGAAAAAACCCTCAATTTCAGCCTTGAAAAAGTCTGATAAATGCCCTAAACCGAAGGTATGCTCATTCACAGTTACAAAATTTAAGTATCAAATTAGTAAATCGTTAATAGTATGCATTTGCAATATTGAACTCGAGTAAGCATAATTTGGTTTTTTCATTGAATGTATTTTCGATTAAATCGGAAGATACGTTGTATTTAGTAGAATCATCAGGATCAAAGATTAAATGTATCATTAGCGATATCTGAAACTACTTTTTATGAATCCTAATCTTGGAAAATGTTCCATTGTTTAATTCATTATTTTGTAATCGAATTTTTTTACAATTTCAAAAAGATGAATCATTTATCAACATATATTAATATATTTAATTTTTTTAACAAGAATGATGCTGTAGTAGAATAATGTGAAATTGAAGTAATTGTTCATAAAGAAATAAGTGAACAAAATAAGTACGCTTACTTTCGCTTTTGAACAATCAAATAAGATTTTTTTTAAATATCTTTGATTAATTCACATGAATCTGATTGTCAAAATAAAATTAAAAAATTCCATAAAGATAGTATTAATAATTTTCAAGATATGAATAATTAATCATTTTTAGGAATGTATTTTCAAGTAATATTCTGGAAAAATGAATTTAATTACTAATAAAATTTTATTTTATTTCGCTCGTACACTAACACCTATAAAGTGAAAAATCTTATAATCGTAGTTTGATTGATATGGAAATTAATAAACAAGAATGTTTTTTAAGAAATTAAAAATATTTTTCCTTTTATTGCCTCGTTATTGTTTAGTTATCATCACTGTTTACCTCGATAACTGGTACAAAACCTTCGGTTTCAAAAATTTTGCTTAATTTCGCAGCTGGTCTTATTTTTTTTAGAATCATATCTACCATAAGATAAATAATACACTACGGCTGCTACGTGTGGGCAGGAACCGATTGTTCTTAAACTATTCACACATTTACAACAGTATCACAAAATACTGCTATAACCAATCGAGTCTGGTTTATACTCAATATAAAAATTGTAAGTTTTGCTGCTTATGTGCCGAGGGCAAACTTGTATCTTGATTATATTATTTTTTTCTTTGCAATATTGTAAATGTATCTCATCATTTTCATCCAGCATTTCTGCTAAATAAGAAATAGCCTGCTGTATTTGGTAAATACCTGTAAAAAATATTATTAATAATTTCCTAGTAATGATAAAAAGGTAAAAGTGCGGCAAGTTTGCTTTTTTCTCTTAAATAATAAGAATTTTAATTCCATCTTCATAAACAATTCTTTAAATTACAAATAATTTTAATTACATTCTCCAAATATACCATTAATTTTATTAAAGAACTTTATTAACATTAAAACAATTTTCATATATACAATATTAATAACAAAAATACGCCATAGAAAGTTCTGAAATCAATATGAGTAAGTCAAGTTCTTATTGTCACATATATATATATATATATATATATATATATATATATATATATATATATATATATATATATATATATATATATATATATATATATATATATATAATACAACAATTTCATAAAGATTTATTCATTTATCAGAAACATTTACCATTTACCAAAATATACTTTACAAAGTTTATCTTAACCCTTAAATGGTAGCTTCATTTTTGAAACCTTAAATGATAACGATGGGTTACTCCTTTCTAAAGCTTTAAAAAGTATATTATATATTATTAGAAATTGATAATAGCTTTATTTTTATGTTAAGATTTCATGTGGATTAATAAATTAATAAAGTTAATTAAAAAATTTTGTAAAAAATGCAGTCATAATAGAAATAAAGATGATGAAATTACTTGTTATTTAAACATCTAATGCAAAACTAAAAATTAAAGAGAGTGATGTTATAGTTATAAACACACTTGCCAGGCCCATACTCCCATAGTTATAGATGAAACATTATCACTCCTTATCTTTTTGACTGTTTCAACAACTATATACTATTTTACTCAACTTACATCTTACATATCTTACAACAATGTTTAGCGAGCGACCACTATCATATTAAAAGCTCTTTAAGCCTTAAATTTTTATGATGTAATACATAGAATGTCTATTAAATTATATTTATTTTTATTTGAAAAATTACTTTGTATAAAAACTTTAACCTTTTATAAAAAATGGTTATTAAACATTTTAGTGTCGAAACACTGAAAACATCTATAGCTATGGGAGTATGGGCCTGGCAAGTGTGTTTATAACTATAACATCACTCTCTTTAATTTTTAGTTTTGCATTAGATGTTTAAATAACAAGTAATTTCATCATCTTTATTTCTATTATGACTGCATTTTTTACAAAATTTTTTAATTAACTTTATTAATTTATTAATCTACATGAAATCTTAACATAAAAATAAAGCTATTATCAATTTCTAATAATATATAATATACTTTTTAAAGCTTTAGAAAGGAGTAACCCATCGTTATCATTTAAGGTTTCCAAAAATGAAGCTACCATTTAAGGGTTAAGATAAACTTTGTAAAGTATATTTTGGTAAATGGTTAATGTTTCTGATAAATGAATAAATCTTTATGAAATTGTTGTATTATATATATATATATATATATATATATATATATATATATATATATATATATATATATATATATATATATATGTGACAATAAAAACTTGACTTACTCATATTTATTTCAGAACTTTCTATGGCGTATTTTTGTTATTAATATTGTATATATGAAAATTGTTTTGATGTTAATAAAGTTCTTTAATAAAATTAATGGTATATTTGGAGAATGTATATAAATTATTTGTAATTTAAAGAATTGTTTATGAAGATGGAATTAAAATTCTTATTATTTAAGAGAAAAAAGCAAACTTGCCGCACTTTTACCTTTTTAAAGGTTTTTTTAGGGGAGATTTCATAAATTTTTCAAAGTCTAAAATATAAAATATATATATTATATTTTTTGTTACACACTTTTTGTAAACTTTTACAAATAAATACATATCTATCTATCTATCTATCTATCGATCTATGTGAATTTCAGAACTTGGGCCACATGGACCTGTTGGGTTCTACTTACTTCACTTATTCGAATTCTACTTTAAGATTTCATTTTTGTCAGTGTATTATGCAGTATTTCCCAGTACTTTATTATTGTCAATATTCTATCAAGTATTTTCTTACTTATTATTTAATATGTTGAAAGTTTATTACAATCCACTTAAGTAAAGTAGAATGTAGTTATGTAATATTATATTTTGTGCATATTCAGATTTAATAAGCATACACTAAAATGTCAAAGATATACACTTATTAATTAAGCTCTCAAGGTAGGCCTGGAAAAAAAATTGAATTTAAATATAACGATACATTTTTTTTATATCGATTAATAAAATTTCTTTTTACCTCAAATTTATCTTAAATACAAGACTTTGATCCATGAATAATTTTAAAAAGTCTCATCCACTGATCAAAATTTTTTCTTTTATTAAAACACTTGATTGTGGTGGTTATCGTAAGCTTTCTCAGTCAATTTTCAACAAAATAACTTAAATGTTTCCATAGATTTTCAATTTTTATACCTTCACAAAATAATAGTTTTGATTATAAAAAAGAATTTATAAGTTTAGTTTAGAAAAACCTTAAAATATGGGAAAAAATAGATATCTTTGTGAATTTCATGTATGTAATTCAGTTCAACATTCACTTAAACCTATATTATCATAATTCTAGCATTATTATTTTGTAAAGATATATATATTGAAGATCTCTGAAGTCAATTAGTTTAAAATTAACTGAGAAAGTGTCATCAATAATTTCTTTGACTTTTTCGAATAATCTCTTTGATCAATAAAATGAATTTTAAGCATCAGATCAGATTTTTTAAAACTATTCATGGACCAAAGACTTGTATTTAATATATATTTAAGGCTGATTCCATTTCAAATCGAACAGTCAGTATACACTCAAGTCACCAATTACTGCGCTAATGGAGTATGTTATTCTACCCTAAAAATAAGGGTATACGTATTTTTTTATTTTGCTGAAATATCAAAATTGCATCAGATATGCACTTTTGAAAATTGCATACAAAAACTAAATGTTAAAACTGAAAATGTTGAGAATAACTTTAGAGAGCTATCGTTTTACCAATTTCCAATGAATTTTGATAAACCTTTTTTTATTTTATTTCGTTTTGAGCCCTCTTCAACTCCGTGCAAGAAATTTAAAAAAAAACTAAAAAATGACTGAGATATATGCATTTTACCAAAAAATGCACTTTTTATGCACATGCATTTTTCTCGAAAAGGCCATTTTTTTTTTTGCTGAAATTTTTTTTGCTGATAGAGGACCAAAATACCTATCTAATAGTACTTGTTTGATCCCGGCTTTTTTGGTTTGGAGCGAGAAAAAAATTCACAAATTTTGTTGGTGAAAAATGCTTGTATATACGTTCGGAAGTCTTAAGCAGTCGACATTTAAATATTATTCTTCGTTTAGCATTATCCAGGAACAACGACGTGGACGTAGAAGGATTCTGTTCCCTTCGGGGTGCTTTTTAGAGTGAGTTCCCTTGCCTCTCACTGTTGGGATGCGTCAAAAAAATAATTATAGATAATTATTTTTTTTTATTTTTGCGCTTATTATTTTTAGTTTTAAATGTAGTCTCACGACGCTTGGCTTTTTTTTCTTGTTTTTCATTTCATTTAGTGCATGTATAGCTGTCCTGCCAATAAATATATGTGATTTTAATTCCCCAAGTTTTTTTAACCACATATGACTTTTTTGAATTCCATTATATTTAGAAACCCCACTCCATTCAATATTTTTCTTTTTTCTAAATCTTTCAATCTCATTTATTGGTAGTAAAATGATTTTTATTGCATTGGTGTAACTTTGAACCCAATTTATAAAATCTTCAGCATTTTGTATCGATTCTTCATGAAAATATTTCATAACGATATTTTTTGTGCTTTCATCAATAGGATGACCAGTATATAAATCTGGCTCCGAATAAACTCCTTTATTTTTCACGAGATTTCTTGATTTATTTATCATATACTCGCTTATATTCGGGAATAGTGAGCAAACTTTTATTTTGCTTAATTTTGAAGGTAGTAGAGTTAGAAGTTTTATTTTCTCCGAAATAGAAGAGCATTTTTCTAAAGCCAATTTAAAATTTTCTAAAAATTCATTCCAATAGTTTTCAGTGGAATTTTCGTCCGATTCTATTGATTCAACTGAAATGCCATACGCATCTTCTAATTTACTTCCAACAGTAGCAGAAAAAGCTGAAATTAAGGATTTTTTCTTTTTAGATACGTAACTTCCTCTAAAATTTTCAGGTATTGCAGTTTTTCTTTTTAGGGGTGAGATGCATTCAGGTAAAACTGAATTAATACTCTCGTTTAATTCCTCTATTCGATCGGGTGTCTTCGGAATAAAATCATCATTTCTTCCGCTAAAAAGTTCAGTGATTTCATTTTCAGATATAGACTCAAGATCACTTAAAATCATTTTTGATATGCGTTTATGGCAATTTTTACATACATTAGTAGATGGCAATATATTTAAATCTGGATGAAGCTGTGCCAAATTAATGGCTAAATCTTCCAACGGTCTAAAACGTGAATTACTGCTCATATAAACTACCTTTTTATGCATTTGAAAAAAATCGGGACATGAAATTCTTTTAGAAGAGTAAATTTCGGACATTGTTATTTCACAATTTTGTTGAATTTTTCACAAACCCGAGAAGCACCTTTCAAAGCAGCCGTAAAAATTACTAGCTTCTATATAACAGTTCTAATATGCTGTTTTGGTTACGCGATGTATTTGTCCGCGAGTTAGCCTCCTATTGTTTGTACATCGAAACATACATAATATAGATATACACGAATAGAATTCTTTTTTTTCATGTTTAAATATTTATTTTTATATTACGAATTTACATATATATATCACTATTGATGCTATGTATATGCATACAAATGTAAACAAATGATGAGCCAAGCATACGACAGTGTTTGAATGCAGACTGCTTAAGACTTCCGAACGTATATACAAGCATTTTTCACCAACAAAATTTGTGAATTTTTTTCTCGCTCCAAACCAAAAAAGCCGGGATCAAACAAGTACTATTAGATAGGTATTTTGGTCCTCTATCAGCAAAAAAAATTTCAGCAAAAAAAAAATGGCCTTTTCGAGAAAAATGCATGTGCATAAAAAGTGCATTTTTTGGTAAAATGCATATATCTCAGTCATTTTTTAGTTTTTTTTTAAATTTCTTGCACGGAGTTGAAGAGGGCTCAAAACGAAATAAAATAAAAAAAGGTTTATCAAAATTCATTGGAAATTGGTAAAACGATAGCTCTCTAAAGTTATTCTCAACATTTTCAGTTTTAACATTTAGTTTTTGTATGCAATTTTCAAAAGTGCATATCTGATGAAATTTTGATATTTCAGCAAAATAAAAAAATACATATACCCTTATTTTTAGGGTAGAATAACATACTCCATTAGCGCAGTAATTGGTGACTTGAGTGTATACTGACTGTTCGATTTGAAATGGAATCAGCCTAAGATAAAAAAGTTTCATTATTTATTATTATAAGAAGAAAAGATTACTATCACATTGAAATTTTTAGACATTCCTTCGAGCTTAAACTCACTTATTAGTCCGGATAACTTAATACACATTTTTAATATCATAGTGTATATTTTTATTTGAACACTCACATAACAATTGAAATTAACAAAATGCTTGCCAAATTTTCAATTTTTAATTAAAAAAATAAAATGTTACTTATTATCCTTTTGCGTTACTGGGATTTTCTATTTACTTCAAGATTTCAGTTTTGCCAAGTGTATTATGTAATATTTTTTTAGTATTTTTTTTTTAATAAAGTGCTCAATGTCGTATTTTTTTACTTATTATTTAATACATTAAAAGTTAAAACAAAAAGTTAATTTCTCAAAACTATAATTTAATAGATTTAATGTATTAAATTTAAAACTAAAAATAAAGTTAATGATTTGTATTAATAATTATGTTAGTAGATTTTATAAAAAATTATTAATAATGTTACAAAATGTGTAATACCAAACATGTATATACATATTTTTCACATATTATCATATACAATCAAAATATTATTATTAATCTCAATTAATGTACAATATTTATGTACACCATTTTGGTATACAATTGCTAAACCTTGAGATAGAGTTAATGAAAAATTGTCATATATTTATCAAATAACATTTTCACAAATCTAACCTAAAAAATTGTCTGCTTATTAATAATAAATTTATAAAATACATTTTTCACATATATAACCTAAAAAACTGTCTCTTTACAAATCACAATCAATTTAGTTTGTTTAAATATAAATTCACTTATTAATTATTATTTTTGTAAAGACTAAGTAAATAAATAATAATAATCACACAAAGAATTGTACTGTGTTTTCAAAAATTGAAGCAAATGTGGAGCAACGCAACAGCCGATTTATCATCAAATATAAGATAGCATCAAAGCAATCAGATTTAATATATGTGTATGTACATCATATATACTGCTGTTATTCTTGCTGTCTCTTTCGTACTCATTCTAATGTATATGAATGTATATATATCTTTTTTCTATATACGTAGCCTGCTCAGGCGACTGCGTGCGCAACTTCCGTCTCACTGAATGAGAAAATTATTAAAAACAAGAAATCGCGGGTCTAGCCTATATATCATACAAAAAATAATAAATACGTCATTTTTTAGCTGTTTTTGGTATGAAATGTTTATTAGCATTATATTATATATATATTTACTAGTAATTAACAAGTAAATACATATATTTAATATATATTTTGCGAGTTTCAATTTTTAAAATTTGAAACTTAAAGTAAATAAATAGGTCTCGTCGCGCACGATGCGGCTTCGCAAACTTGCCTTTCGGGGCGCTACCGCGCCCCATGATTTAATATGAAGAGGGGATACAGGTAAAATCTTGTTTTCCCATATGAAAATGATTTTTGTGGGAAATTGTGTAAAACTGAGAATAACTATAATAAACTACGTAATTCAGACATTAATAACAGTAAAAACAGCTAATAATAGTTAATAATAGTTAATGATAGTTATGAACGCCAAATAAGAATGATTAACTGAAAGTAATGATTATTAATAGTTATTCATAGTTACTAACATTTATACACTTTTATACATATTTATTAACAGTTACTCACATTTTCCAAAATTTTAGAATCGGTGAATAATTTATTATTATTTATACTCATTTATAGTTATTTATTATTTATAGTTATTTAATGAATTACAATGAATTATAGTTATTAACACTTTCTTACAGATATTTACAGTTTTTCACATTTAGTAACAATTATTAACAGTTTTTCACATTTTTTCACATATTTACACAGTTATTAATAGTTATTCACAGAAATTATTTCTGTACGGGTTTCAATAAAAAATGACGATTTTTATTTTTTATTTTTAACTCATAAGACCTACAACAAAATCCATGCGTGATTTTATTCAAAATAATTTGAAAAGTCATTAAAAAAATTTTCAGCACTAAATATTAAAAACTGTCGGATTAGTAATATTTTAACTGCTGCTCGGTTTAGAGGTAAATGAGGCAGCAGTTAAAATACTACTAATAGTTTAATATTTCGTCCTGGAAATTTTTTTATTAATTTTTCAAACAAAAATTTTTATTAAATATTCATTTATAAAGGCTTAGAATGTGCTGTTGTATTACAAACACGCACCTACAGTACGTAAATTAATACGGGAAGAATTACTTTTGTTGGCACAACCGAAGTTATTAGTTATTAAAGTTTAGCTGCAGTAATAAAATATTCGGATGTAGTAATCAAATATTTTGTTTTAACCAAAGTCAAATCATTATACGAGATTTCTTAATACTATAGTAACCAAAGTTTTACCAACAATAGTATTCTTTCCGTGAATGATTACAGTGTGCAAAGCATGGGTACATCTTTGATATATGGGATAGTTCAGATAAATAAATGGATTAAATCATGCTTATTTAAATTCAATACTGTTAATGCGTACTATTAACAATTCACTGATTTGATACTTCAGTTTTGTAACTGTGAATGAGCTTACTTTCGGTTTTAGGGCATTTATCAGACTTTTTCAAGGCTGAAATTGAAGGTTCTTTCATCTAATTTTAAATGATCATGTACAGGAAATAATTCCGGGGTATGTGAGATACTATAATCACATTTAGTGTACGGAAGGTAGGTAAAAATGCCCAAAAATAGAACTAAAGGTGGTTTTTCGCTTCTGTAGGCGATTGCACCATTTCTAAAAATCTGAAAAAATTCTCGGTTACAGTTTTTTGGTTGGAAAATAACATATTTTCTTTGGTTGTTTCTATTGTCTTAGTTTTCTTTTAATTGAACTTTAAAAATTTCAAATGCTTATAAAATTTGAATTTTGCGCCAAAACTATTTTTACCAACGTCAAGTTGTAGGGCTTTCAAAAACCTACAATTTGAAAAAAAAAACGTATTTTTTATCCACTAGAAGCCGAGATATCGCCAACAAACGGAAAAAACACGTTTTAATTAATTTTGAGGTTGTGATTCATTAAAAAAAAGCTAAAAAATTTTCTGTGTGGGTATTTTTTAATGTAGAAAAAGATAGCATTTTTATTTTTTTAGTTTCCGGTGGGGGAAATTTCGATCCTCCTAATAGGCTAGACCCTTTATTACCAAATAAGTTAAGTGACCGTGATACTCTTGCACATTTTCAGTTTGGCCCATGTATGCATTAGCTAAAGCTTGAATGTAATTTTCGTATAATCTACTAGGTGTGAATCTGCCTTTTAAATGGTCTTTGAATTTATTTATTGTATTGAACGTATGTCTTAATATTAAATGTCTAGCCTTTTCTTTAAATTTAGATATTATTGATCGTAAAAGCAATATCTCTTGTGCTGGAGGTACTAACTGTCTTCCATTTCCAATGTCCTATATAAAATCTTTTAATGGTGGATTGGTTACATCAAAATACGGTATATGTACTGTAGCGGCTTGAACAGTTACGCTAGTAGCTAAAGATGTCAGTGCATCATGTGACGTATTCAAATGTTCCAGAATTTGTAAACTCCGGTCAGCTTGTAATTCTGCTTCGTACGCAGCTAATCTTCTAGTGCGGTCTGCTTCATCTGCTATTTGCATGATTTCTCGTCTAGAGGTCATTTTACCTATGTTTTTTGATTCCATTTTATTTTATAAAACTAAAGATAAAATATATCCTCACTTTCTAAAATCTTTTTATCACTATTAATATTATCGGCTGTTATATTGATATTAAATATTTTAAGTGTTGTTTAAAAAGATAATCAATTAAATATAAGTGGTACAAATTATATTAATTTTTACTTATATTTTAAATAACATTAGAATATTTATTTATAATGAATTTTCGATTTAATTTTAATCAAGCGTACACGGATAGATGTCTTTGCGAACTGCCAACCAAGAGGGGAGGTATACAGTCCGCTCATACTCAGCGGCGAACAGCGATATATATGTTGACGTTTTGAATGCCAAAAGTTACTTATGAGTTGCGCGCGCACGGCTGGCTGATGTCGGTTGGCTTTTAAAACGCCAACATTTGTTTTTCCGTCCCCCGAAAACTTGCAGTATACTGCGCCCTCACACTTTGGCATACAGCATATAAAAAGTTATTTCAGTGTACTCGTCATGTATAACTTTAACCCTTTCGTGCATATAAGGAACTGGATATCATGGCGTTCCTGAAACTAGAAAACTTCATTGTCCTGCATAGTGCTGAATCATAATCTGGGGTCAGATTTCCGAAATTCCAATTATTGGGCCCAATACTGAGGGGGCTTAGAATTAGAATCTGAAATTTTGGAAAGTGAAAAATACTACCGTATTCAATGAAAAATTTTAAGAAGAAATCATTTCAGTCATTTTGCTTTCTCATAGAGGAAGCATTGTATTAATAAAAAAAATTTTTTTCCATTTTTTCATTAATTTATACATATTTAAACTCGGGAAGTCGAAAAAAGTGGTTTCCAGAAAATATCTGTATGTGTGTGTGTGTGTGTGTGTGTGTGTGTGTATGTGTGTGTATGATGTCAGTTAGTAAATTGTATCTCGAAAACTACTCGATGAATTTGCTTCTAATTTTGTATGAAATTTATTTTTTTGTCTAACTTGCTGGAAAGCTATTGATAATTGGTTCTTCTAACGTAGTTTTAATTTTAGAGTCGTTTATAAAAAAAACGCTGATAAGTGCTTTGGCGGAATGCTTTCTGATAGAGCTCTTTGAGTTTCATTAATTTTTTTATATTTATTCAAATGTGAGTTTAATATATAACTAGTGGGCATATATTTGCACTTGACTTATGTAATTCTTATCTAATTCTGGGGTAAAGTGCTGCTGCAAGGTTCTTACAGAAGACTGCTTCAATTCTGTTGCAAGTTTGCGTGTTTATTCTCGTCATATAATTGCGCTCAACTTATGTCATACTCATGTAATTCTGGGGTAAAGTGCTGCTGCAACATTCTTACGGAAGACTGCTTCGATTCTGCTGCAAGTTTGCGTGTTTATTCTCGGCATATAAATGCACTTAACTTATGCCTTTCTTATGTAATTCTGTAGTAAATTGCTGCTGTGATATTCTTACGGAAGACTGCTTCGATTTGGCTGCAAGTTTGCGTGTTTATTCTTATCTTTGAATCGCACGTTTCGATTGGCAATCTGTTACAAATATGTCGCACGTTTCAGTCGCAAAAAAATTATTAATAATTCAACTTAATTCGTTTATTTTCCAAAAGATGGCAACCTTTTTCACTTCTTCTATTAGATTTGCACATTTGAATGAGCTTTTTTTTCACTTATTCAACTACGTAGTTAATAATATCTGTAATTTTTTCTTCTTCAGCACTATCACTATGAATTATTATTTTATCAAGGTAATTCTTCAAACTTACAGTTTACGTTTATAGCAACTTTACAACAAATTGCTTTCAACGTTGAAAGAGATTTTTTAACTAAATTTTAAATAGGTAAATGCCAATAAATGAGCATATTGGCATGATGCTGGTACTTTTTCTGTATCACTAAAATTATAATTCAATAAGGTTAATTTGAATGTTAACCACTACATTTTATCCAATAAAATACAAGTATTATCATCGATAACATTATATTCTATAAATGTTACAAAACCTTTTCTGACTTATTAAAATATAATTAAAAAATTCATTTTTTAATATATAGTTACGTTTTCACGTTAATGATTTATTATCTTGTGGATATCTTTTTATCACGACTAAGCTTAGTAAATCCAAGTTTTCAATTTTAGTGACGGTAATTAAATTAACAAGATGATAATTAAAATAAACTGATAGATTTATTATTACGTTAATCGCGAGAGAGAGAAATGTATTATAGATATATTTGGGTGAGCGTTTTTTTTACTTATTCAACTTCGTAATTATTAATTTCTGTAATTTTTTCTTCTTCTTCTAATTTTCTTCTTCTTTTTCAAATATTTTTTCCATTTATTAAAAAACAATTTAATTTATAATATTTAATAATGATTATATTTAAATACTTTATTGAATGTAATAATACAAGTCAACATCTAAATCAGTAGTACTATTATAAATTTTCAAGAGTAACTCAGAAATCAAAAGAAGTGATCAAGAAGCTACGCTAATGAAATTATTTTTTTCAAACTTGGTTTATAAAGACAGTTGCAAACAACTTGTATACAAATTTTAGAGTGATTCTATCGAGTACTTTACGTAAAATGGAAAAAAACTGAAATATGAAAATTTTTTAAGAAAATTTTTACAATTTTCTAAAATGAAAACTACGCTAAAAAGATCGGTTTATAAAAGTTATCCTTCTTTTGACAGATGCAAATTATTCCCATGGAAATCTCAAAGCAAATTCAGCAATTAACTTACGTAAAATACAAAAACAAATTAAAAATCGAAAATTTTTTCAAATTCTCAAAATGGCTCTATAAAAAAAAAATACACTATGAATACCAATTTTCAATAGCTTCCCGTCTAGTTATACAAAAACAGATGGTATACAAAATTTGAAGCAAATCCATCGAGTAATTTTCGAGATCTAACTGGTTAAGTAAATAACATTTTCTTTTCAAAATTTCTTCTTCAAAATTTTAAAAATGCTCTAAAATTAAAACTACTCTATGAAAATCAATTTTTGAAAATATCCCTTCATTTGGCAGTCGCAAATAATTTCCCTGCAATTTTTAGAACAAATCTATCAAGTACTTTACGTAAAATAAAAAAAAATAAGAAAAGAATCGAAATTTTTTTTTAAATCTTTAAAATTCTCTAAAATTGTAACCACGCTAAGAAAATTAGTTTTCAAAAGCTTATTTTTTTCAGACAATAGCGAATTAATTGTATAAAAATTTTGGAGAAAATTTATAGTATGGTTTATGCAAAAAAAAATAAATGAAAAATAAAAATTTTTTTGAAAATTTTTAAAGTGCTCTAAAATTGAAACTGCACTGAGAAAATTAGTTTTCCAAAGCACGTTTTCTTCAGACAGTAGCGCATTAATTGCATACAAATTTTGGAGCAAATCTATCAAATGGTTTTCGTAAAATAGAAAAAAATTAAAAATAAAAATTTTTTTAAAAATTTTAAAAATGCTCTAAAATTAAAAGTGCGCTAAGAAAATTAGTTTACAAAATTTTTTATAATTTTGGCAGTTGAAATTAAGTTCTATACAAATTTAAGAACAAATTCTTCGAGTAGTTTACATAAAATACAAACAAAAATGAAAAATCGAAATTTTTTTAAAATTCTTAAAATGATTCTAAAAAAAAACTACGCTAAGAAAACTAATTCTCAATAGCTTACGCATCAGTTCATCAAAAAATTGAATTGTATGGAAAATTTGAAGTAAATCCATCGAGTAGTTTTTAAGATTTTATTGGCTTAATAAATAGAAACATTTTTTTTTAATTTCAAAATGCTCTAAAATTAAAACTAAGCTAAGAAAATCAGTTTTTAGAAATTTATTTTATCCTGGCAATCACAAATAAATTCCATGCAAATTTTGAAGCAAATTCATCGAGTAATAAACAAAAAAAAAACCAAAAAACCAAAAATTGAATTTTTTTTTTTTTTAAACTTAAAAATGAAAACTACGCTAGAAGAACCAATTATCAATAGCTTCCCAGCAAGTTAGTCACAAAACTAAATTCCATGCAAAATTAGAAGCAAATCCATCGAGTAGTTCTCGAGATACAGTTTACCAACTGAATTCATACATCCACACACACACACACACACACACACATACATACATACAGACATTTTCTGGAAACCACTTTTTTCGACTCACCGAGTTCAAATATGTACAAATTAATGAAAAAATAGAAAAAAAATTTTTTTATCGATACAATGCTTTTTCTATGAGAAAGCAAAAAATTTCGATTTTTCATTTTTTTGGTTTTTTTCGTTTACTACACAATGAATCTGCTTCATTATTTGCATGGAAATTATTTGCAATTGCCCAAATAAAATAAATCCCTAAAAACTGATTTTCTTAGTTTAGTTTTAATTTTAGAGCATTTTGAAATTTTTGAAAAAAATATTTACATTCATTAAGCCAATAAAATCGTAAAAACTACTCGATGAATTTACTTCAAATTTTCCATACAAATCAATTTTTTGATCAACCGGTGCGGAAGCTATTGAGAATTGGTTTTCTTAGCATAGTTTTAATTTTATAGCCATTTTAGTAATTTTAGAAAAATTTCGATTTTTCATTTTTTTTGTATTTTACGTAAACTACTCAAAGAATTTGCTTGAAAATTTGTATGGAACTTATTTTCGACTACCAAAAGAAGAAAAACTTTTGGAAACTGATTTTCTTAGCGCACTTTTAATTTTAAAGCATTTTAAAAATTTTTTAAAAAATCTTTATTTTTGATTTTTTTCTATTTTACGAAAACCATTGGATAGATTTGCTCCAAAATTTGAATTTAAGTTATTCGCTACTGTCTGAAGAAAACAAGCTTTGGAAAACTAATTTTCTCAGAGCAGTTTTAATTTTAGAGCATTTTGAAAATTTTCAAAAAAATTTTTATTTTCATCTATTTCTATTATCATAGCTAAGATGTATGTAGTACGAAATAAAAAAAAATATATAAATAATAATTAACATTTTTTTTTAATGAAAAAAAAAAATTATCAATTTTAAAAATAATAATAATAATAAGTGCCTGTGATAAGTATATGTGTTAAGATATAATGCAAAAATGAGTGAAGATACAAAAAAGACAAAATAAACATTAAGCCCTTTGATGATGAAAAATATAGCATATGGAAATATCGTATTCGCGCTTTAATTGCACAAGAAGATGCACTTAATGTCTTAGACAAAAATATTCCTGATAAACCAGATGATAATTGGAAAAAATGCGAAAGAATTGCTAAGGGTATTATTATTGAATATTTGTCTGATTCCATGCTTAGTTTTTCAACAGAAGTAGATACAGCAAAAAGTGTCATAGAAAAATTAGATGCGATATATGATAGAAAAAGTTTAGCAACGCAATTGGCGATTAAAAAGAAGCTTTTAACACTTTAATTTAAAGAAACAATACCTTTATCAAAACATCTAATCAACTTCAATGAAATGGTGGTTGAATTACAAGCAGGAGGAGCAAGGTAGAGTGAAATGAGTAAAATTGCTAGACATTTATTAACGTTACCGAATTCATATGATGCACTTGTTACCGCTATTCAAACTCAGTTAGATAAAAATTCAACTCTCGCCTTTGTAAAAATAAAATTACTAGATTATGAAATAAAATTAAAAAATGAACAGAGTGAAACAAGTGTAAAAGTATTGCAAACAGAAACTATATCAAAAAATGAAAAAAAAATTACAAAGCATAAAAATTTCAAAGTAAATTTTAAAAGAAAACAAAGTAATAGTTATAAAAATAAAAAGTTTTATAAAAATAATAATAAACACTGTGATAATTGTGGTAAAAAAAATCATGAGAGAAGAGACTGTTATTTTTTAAAAAATAACACTATTATTGAGAATCAACAACGGACGCTGCATACAATTCAAACGCAAAATGATGATCGTAGTTTTGCATTTATGACAGTGGATGAAGCTGAATTTCAAAATAATGATCCAACAAAAATTATTTTCATAGTAGACTCAGGAGCCACAGATCATGTAGTCAAAGAAAATAAAATATTCAAAACTTAATCAACTTTGGAAAAACCTATCAAAATATCAATAGCCAAGAGAGGAGAAACAATCGACGCCACACATATTGGAACAAAAGCAGTCAAAACAAATCTTGGTGTATCGGGCATTCTTGAGAATGTACTATATGCACCAGATGCAACAACAAATCTTTTGTCTGTGCACCGTATCCAGCAGGCCGGAATGTGCGTCATTTTTGGTGAATCTGGAGGTGTAATTATAAAAAGAGGTGGTAAGACCATTCTAACTGGTAAGTCAATAAATAATTTAATATGCATAGTTTTTACTGAAGATAATACGTGTGACAAAACGTATGCAAATAATACAATTATTTTAAATGCATATAAATTATGGCACGAACGTTTAGGCCACATTGAAAAATCTAAATTTATCAAAATAAAACAAAATAATTTGATCGATGATAATAATTTAATTGAATCAATAAGTCCCACTAATGATTTGTGTGAAGCTTATATTTACGGAAAACAAGCACGTTTTCCTTTCTCAAAAGAAAGAGATAAAAGTCATGTAACAAGACCTTTATTTATCATACACTCTGATGTATGCGGTCCCATAAAGCCCTCGACTATTGATGATAAAAATTATTTTGTTACATTTATCGATGAATTTACACATTATACGATAGTTTATCTCATTTCATATAAGTCTGAAGTATTTAAAATGTTTCAAGACTTTGTAGCTAAAAGTGAAACTCACTTTAACTTAAAAATTGCAAATTTAAATTGTGATAATGGGGATGAGTATTTGTCGAATGAATTCAAAGTATTTTGTGTACAAAAAGGTATCCAATATAGTTTAACTATTCCTTATACGCCACAACAAAATTCTATAGCAGAGCGCATGAATAGAACTCTGTTAGAAAAATCACGATCTATGATTCATGGTGCTCAACTTAAAAAAGAATTATGGGGAAAGGCTATTTTAACGGCTACTTATTTAGTAAATATAACCCCAAGTAAAGCCATTGCAGAGAATGAAACTCCATATGAACTTTGGCATAATAAAAAACCAAAATTAAATCATTTGAAAATTTTTGGTAGCACTGTCTATTATTATGACAAAAATAGACAAAATAAATTTGATAAAAAATCTATTAAAGGAATTTTAGTTGGCTATGAGAGAAATGGATACAAAATATTAAACGTGCAAATAAATAAATTTATTATAGCACCTGATGTTGTATTCTATGAAATAAACTTTAAAGATTCGAGACCAATATTTGTACACGCAAAAAATGACTTTGAAGATAATCACCTTAAATTAAAAAGATTTAAAGCTGATGAAAATAAAATCAGCGAGAATCAAGAAACTGAAGCAAACAATTCTAATCAAAAGATTGAAGCTCAGATTGATTCTCATGAAGGTGAATTGCGACAAAGTGCAAGAATAAAAAATAAATTTTAAATAAATTATGATCATCATATTTATGCACTATCGACAAATACTGACATTCCTCAGTCTTACAATGAAATAAAATATCGTGATGATAAAGGTAAGTGGGAGCAAGCTATTAAGAGGAGGCCGTATAGTTCTGTCCTTGTTTAATCTAAATTTTCGTTATTATGACTAAATTAAATATTTTTATACAAAAGTAAGGGCAGAGCCCAATAGATTTAAGGATGAGCAGACGATTCTATTCTATGAAAAAATATAAAATTTTCATTAGTTTTCGAGTGAAGTCTGAAACGGAAAAAGAGTTAAATTTGATTGAAGTGTTCAACTCTTTTTCCGTTTCAGACTTCACTCGAAAACTAATGAAAATTTTATATTTTTTAATAGAATAGAATCGTCTATTCATCCTTAAATCTATTGGGCTCTGCCCTTACTTTTGTATAAAAATATTTAGTTTACTAATTATAACGAAAATTAAGATTAGACAAGGACAGAACTATACGGCTGTCTCTTAATAATAAAATTCAATCATTAATACAAAACAAAACATGGGAATTGCTTCCACGTCCGAACAATAAAAATATAGTTGATTGCAAATGGGTTTTTAATATTGAAATGGATGAAAAATGAATTCCATGTAAATATAAAGCAAGACTTGTTGCAAAAGGTTTCAGTCAACAATATTTACAAGATTATAATAAAACTTTCGCACCAGTTGCGCGAATAACAACATTTAAAATGCTTGTTGCCTTTGCAAATCAATATAATTTATTAATTCATTAAATGGACGTGAAATCAGCATTTTCAAATAGTGAATTAAAAGAGGAGATATACATGCGAGTGCCAGAAGGAATTTCAGCTCCTGAAGGTTACGTATGTAAGTTAAATAAGGCATTATACGGTCTTAAACAATCAGCAAGATGCTGGTTTGATTTTTTGAAATCACCCTTAAAAAGCATGGTTTTCAAAACTCCTCAGTAGATCTTTGTTTATATTTTCAAAATAACAATCATATCTGTAAAAATATTTATGTGCTATTGTATGTAGATGATGTTCTTATAGTAACATATGATAAGAATACAATGCAAAATTTTAAAACTTATTTAAAAAGGCAGTTTTCAAGGACAAATATGAATGAAATAAAATTATTCTTAGGAATAAATATAATAATAAAAGACGATACGATTTTATTAGATCAAAACGTCTATTTAGAAAATATTTTACATTAATACAATATAATAAATTGTAATATTTTAAACACTCCATTATCTCCAAAATTAGATTTCAATGCTTTAAATTATGACGAGTATTATAATGCTACATGCAGAAGTGTTATACGCTGTTAAATGTACGCTATGTTATGTACAAGGCCTGATCTCTGCTTCGCTACAAATTTACTTAGTAGATATCAAAATAAAAATAACAAAGAACTATGGCAAAATTCAAAGAAAGTTTTGAGATACGTAAAAGGATCATTAAAACTTCGTTTAGTTTACAAACGAAATGGAAATTATCAAAATTTATTAAATGGTTATGTAGACTCTGGTGCATGGCCATCTAGTTAGTTCAAGTCTGACAGCATGAGGGAGAGCACAAAATAAAGACTTATAAAAATTACTTCTTTGTGCTTTCTGACTACACCTTCTTCCTTTAAATTCCAACAATGGATTTGCTTCAAATTTTGCATACTATCTATGTTTTTGTATAAGTAGACGGAAAGCTATTGAAAATTGGTATTCATAGAGTAGTTTTTTTTATAGAGCCATTTTAAGAATTTAAAAAAAATTTCCGATTATTTATTTATTTTGTATTTTACGTAAATCACTTGATGAATTTGCTTTGAAAGAGTATGATAGGATAAGTTAGGCGAAATGGCACCCCTCGGAGATTTAGAATTTGGTTGCATGAATGGTCGACATATATCGAATAATGAATTTTAAGATCATGAACCCCCACCCCCTTCCCCCACCTCCAAAAAAAGTGTTTTTTTATTTTTGGTTTTTGACACCTTAATTATTATTACCCAGTCTGGAAAAATTTTTACATAATTTTTGCATAAATACCCATAAAAAAAATGCTTACCTTGAATTTTTAACTGGACGACTTAACCTAAAAAAGTTTCTAAAATCTTAAAATCGCTCTAAAAACTCACCAGTTGAAGGTGTAAAAAAGATATTTGGTAAAAAGTTTTGAAAAAATGATCTTAAAATGTAAGATTTTTTTCAGATTTGTCGAAGTGGTGCGCCATATCTAAAAGTCGAAAATCTACTTTTTTAACGGTTTTTTTAAGTGTTTTTTTGCCATTTACGCCTCACTGAAGCTAATTTCAATAGATCTGATAGCATTTTTATATTCTACGGTAAAAAATACGTCGAAAATATGTACTATACTTGTTAAAAATATTTTTATACTATTTACTAGAAATCGAAAACGAAAAAGTAGTCTGCTTTAAGCATGTCAGAAGTACTATCTTTTCTTCTATGGTGTTTGAATAGCCATTTGTAATCTTCTTATCATTGAATTATACATATCTCTTGTGTATTTTTTCCTGTGGAATGTAGTGGTGCCATAAGTTTTACTTTAACTAGCTTATGGAAGGGTCCAAAGAGCAAAAGATAGTCTTTTCCGATTTTTTCAAAAGTTTTCACTGTATCCAATCTTCAAATGAACAGATAATATATTGGTTTTATATTTGAATTGATTATTTTAGATAAACAATTATATTTGTAAAGAAAGTATTAAAAATTATATAGAACTTTTCGTTATTTTTATTCTGTAATTGTAGAAAATCAAATAAAAAAATATTGTATATAAAAGCAATGATATATATTTAAAAATCAATTAAGAGGAGGTGGAGTATATCTGTCCTTTTCTAATCAGAGAATTGATTTTTTCACAAAAATTAATAATTGTAGCAAAAAATAAGAAGAAAGCCCCATCTCGTATAATAAAAAGCAAGATTTTCTTTTATGAGGAAAAATTATTTTTATCGCTTTGTTTTTAAAAAAACCTTGAAAAACTGAATTGTCCATCCTAACCTCTATTTTTTAAGTTTTTCAAGGTTTTCTTCAAAACTAATCGATAAAAATAATTTTTCCTCATCAAAGAAAATCTTGCTTTTTATTATACGAGATGGGGCTATCTCCTTATTTTTTGCTACAATTATTAGTTTTTGCAAAAAAATTAATTCTTTGATTAGAAAAGGACAGAGATATACGACCTGCTATTAAGAATTAAAAAAGAGTTTTGTATAAAAAAGTTATCACTTTTGATATTAAGGAAATCATTACGTTGCATGCATTGTAGAAGAATAATAAAACAGTAAATATAATACATAATTTTTTTTATTCATTATAACAATATTTATTAATATTTAGTCATTATTTGTGAATATTGATTCAGTCTTCATCTTCACTGTTTTCTTTTATTACGGGTTCAATTTGTTGTACATCGAAGAGTGTAGTTAAGACTTCAGCTGGTCTAAATATACGAGATAAGTATCTTGCGTAACTTAAATAAAAAATAATAGCTACTAGATGGAAGCAGCACCCAATTGTTCTGTCTCCGTTTGCACAATTGCAGCAATATCTCTTAATGCCATTGATGCCGACCGTTTTTGAGCAGTACTGTATATTAGTAATATACGCAACAAGTGACGTACGAAGGGATAATATTGGCAGGGGACAATGTTTTTTGCGCGAGCAGTAGAAAGTCTAGGGCGCGCTTGCGCGCCCGAGATTTTCTGCTGCTCAAGCAAAAAACATTTAACCCTGCAAATATTTTCCCGACGTACGTCACATGTTGCGTAGATTATTTTATGCTGTTGTAAGCAGTTACAGGAACAATAAAATTATAAATATATAATTAAATACATTTTTTACAATTTTTCAATGTATATATCATGAATTTATGAAATGCGAAAGAAGCAATTTCGTAGAATTTAAAGAAGCGTGGAACAGACAACCTCGTCTGTGCGCGCAAGCGCCACATGTCGCGTGACGCTTCGAGAAACAAAGCAAGCGATACTTACTGTTTTGGGATACACAAATTTTTAATATTTTTCTTTGATTTACTAAATATGATAGATACATCTGTTTATAAAATCATTTCTTCTGTTAAGTTTGTTTGTACTTGTAAATATGAATGTACAAACTTATAACTGAAAAGTTTAAAAATTTTTTTATTTCTCTTACAATTTTACAAGTTTTATGTTTATTCTATTTTTTTCACTGCATCACTTTTACTGTGATTTTTTTTCACTATTAACTCTAAATTTTATTATTAATAAATCATTATGAACCATTATTTATTTAATGTATATTTTAAAAAATGTATTTAATTCGAAAAAGATTATGAAATTTGAATAAGCGCGGGACTTAACTATGCGGTGCCGATCGTCTAACGCGCCCGTTTATGTTCTCAAGTTTACACTACTATCCTTTCCAAACACATCGGCGCTCACTTCGTACTGAAGAGTTTAGTTGTATCCCAACTTACTATAGCATATTGAGTATTTCCCCGGGGATATATTACTTGTTCATATATCCCCGGGGAAATAAGCTGACAGCAAATATACTTTAGTACGAAATATCACAAACAAAATACAGCGGCGCTGCGAGCGCAACTATAAGAGACCTCAATACCCATTTGACTAGCCCACTACATACGACGCCCTCTACTGCTTACTACAGCATAAAACATTTATACTTTTTTCTTCTGACGTGCCTCGATTGAACCTCAAATCTTACAATATCTGGCTGTTCTTTTGAATAGCTGAACAATAATAAACTGTCATCTTCTAGAATTTCTGCCAAATAGGAAACTGATTGCGATAACTGATAAGTACCAGTAAAGAAAACTTTAAGATCTTTTAACGTCATTTCGGGAAAGTCAAGTATTTCCTCTGATGATAACTGCTGAAAAGGTACGGTCTTTCGATTCCCATTGTTATCATGGACTTCAAGCGCCAAAGTATTTTGAACATTTTTCATGAAGTTGATTCTTTCGATAATTTTTACCAGATTTTCTGCATCGGAATTCAATCACTTGCCGAACGTGTTTTGCAAAAAGCAAGCAATCTTACAGAATAATCCGGCTCTTGGAAGAAGACCATTGCGGAATTGATGGTGAAATAGCTTATACTTTTGGCCGATTATTCCATGTATCACTTCAACCAGCCATCTAAGTTTAGTCACTAGACGAGACCCATTAGATTCTGTGACTTATGCTTACTCTGGGAATGTACATATGAACATATTCAGTGTTTAGTTTAACAGATGGTTCATAAATTGAATAATCACTAGAGATTTGATCGTCTGAGGAATCAGTAAACTCCTGACTAGTTGCTGGTGTTGTATTTTGAGAGGAACTATTACTTGATAATCTAAATTACTAATCTCTATGGGCATTCGGAGCCTATGAAGCTATGAGAACGTAATATGTAATGGGTGGACGACACCTTTAAGTTATTCTAAAGTCTACTATTTACACGCGGCTGGACGGAGTCCTTTAAAATATGAAACAAGTAATGGGTAGACGATACTCTTAATATATTCTATAAGTCACGTAGTGGCGGACGCGACAGCTGTGGGTGGACGAGACTCTCAATTAAGCCAGATGCAACGTGTGAGATAGAATATAATATTTTGGGTGAATGTCACCCTTAAATTCAGCGGCGCAAGTTCGGCATTGCGGCGACGGCAGAAGATTGCGAGTGTGCTCTAGGCAGCATAGATTTACGCCTGTTTGCTCACTCGACGTAACTCTAGTACTGCCAGCATATGCACTGTAGTGTAGACCTGTGTGCGCACTTGGTCTACCCTCATGTGCAAGAGAGAGAAGCTCTGCCTAAGCTGTGGTGCTCCACAAGCCAAGGCAGCCAGCTCTGCTCTGGTTAGCTTCTCGGCCTCTTATATACTCCGGCCTCATTTTTCCTGATGCGCGTAACGACATTCGAGGTTGCCGCCTAGTGGCTGAGCTCAGAACTACTGTTCTATAGTATGTGACGTGGAAAATACCACGCAACAACAAAAAAAATTTTCGAAATAAAATTTTTCTCCCGTCGGCACAAACCACCAACCACCCATGGGCCCGAACGCATATGAGATTTTTTTTTAATTTTATTAATTCCCTTAAATTCTTTTTGTTACGAGATCACAAGACGAAGATTTGATTTTAACTGACGCGCGCGGCGGCCATTACACACACATCAATAGCTAATGTATGTGAACATCGGTGCTGCTGTAGCAGCCAGTTGAGCGACTAAGTATACACCAATACTTAGCAACGACCGCGCGTACGCTAGGAGTCAAGGATTCAAGAAGATGAGGTACAAGAGAGAAGAATAAGAAATAGATAAGGAGGAAGAGAGATGGGGAGATCCGCAAGCTGGCAGAACGAATTGAAAGTGCTGGCGCGTCGATCTCTCGCGCATTAAGCGACGAGAAAGAGAGAGAGAGAGTATGAGCACCGTACTTTCTCTATATATGTATGCTCTCTATATATGTATAGAAGGAAGCAGCATATAGGCGCCTGTCAAAGCGGATTCGAACGCAGGGCCCTCTTTATTACAGGAAGTAAGAAGGAGCCAATGAGAATTATTAAAATATAAAGGAAAAATAGTAATTGGTAGAGAAAGAATTAGAAAAGGATAGAAGAAAGAAGAGAACTAGAGGAGAAGAAGGAAGTAGCTTTTAAGAAGAGGAGATTCACTGCTGGTCTTTGCGCTGAGTCGCACGAATTTTTGATTGTCGTCCTCGTGTCGCACCGAAGCCTTTCTCCTTTTGTAATTCGCCGCAACTTTCAAGAGTCACTCTTTTTCTTCGCTGTGCATATTTAGGCAGGAGAAAACTTATTGGACCTGAGAGGATCTGCAGCTGAGCCACAGAGGTAGAGAAATAGGAAAGTCCTGGCTCTGGAGACGAGTTTGAAGCAACAATCAACGTCGCCGGTAGCGACCACCAAGACCCGAAAGAAGCTAGCGATCGAGCGGCCATTATCGCCTGCCAGCCATATTCGACTAGCCATCTTAAGTACCATCGTCGACTGTATCGACCTAGACGGCACTTTAAGTACATCACTGGTGAGTGGGCTGCGCCCGATAAGAATTTACATTACTTTTTGTAAATCAACGGCTCTCGCCGGTTGATTTTCAAGTCAGTGAAGTGGTTTTCTTTTTATTTGTGCGCGAGATTTGATTATATGATTGAAGTGATTAACGCAAAAGCGTGATAGAAATTGAAAAGTTTGTAAAGTTTGATTGAACGCGACCGAAAATAACTGAATAAAATTTGATTAAAATTTGTTAAGCGAAGTGAATTAAGAATAAAATTTTCAACTGTTATATTTGATTTAAATTAGACCGTGAGTGCCGGAAGTGTGTGCCACGTGGCCACGTATTACCAAAAGAGAATCTTGACCGGTTGAGCGTATTTATTCACCGGTTGAGTGAATAAAAATTAAAATATAAATTTATACATATCTATGATTTATTTATTTTTCTTTATTAGTTCCCGCGTATTGAGTAATAAAAATAATTCATTTGGTAAGACGTGGGCGCGTATTGAGCGCTGTGAGTGAGAGAGAGAGAGAGAGAGAGAGAGAGAGAAGGGAGTGAGCCTAAACGGCGAAACAATTTCCGTAATTAAATTCTAAGATAGTAATTTCATTTTCTCGAATAAATTAAAATAAACATTTTTTCTTGTTTATTAAGAGACGAGTAAATAAAGACATTAAGTAAACTTAAAAATTTTTTTTATAGACTGAAAGTAAATTTATAAATTTTTTTTCGTGTGTAAGCTAAATTTTTCTTTGTGTGTGGGATATGAGAGAGCGCGAATAGGTAAGGTTTATTAGGCTAAGTAAGGTTTATTATGACCAAATGTAAAATAAGTTTATTTCTTTAATATAAGTGGAAGTTGAAGTTAAATAAAAGTTTTTTTTTGTGTGTGTTCCCCCCTCCCATTTCAGGCAAGAATTCTGCTCGAATAGAGCCATCTCCCGATCCGAGGCAGCCTGAGACTCGTGCTTACTGCTAGCTAGTTGGTGGTGTATCTGGCGCCCTTTTCACAAATAAATTCTTTTGATACACCGATTTTGCCTGTGAGAATCGGCTCACGAATAGACTTAATATATTTATAAAAAAAATATAAAATATTAAATTTATTGAAATTCTCGCATCGCAAATGGCACCAGCAACGTGGGGCTTGGATCGGGAAAATTTTGAGTAGAATTTTCTTGCTAGAAGTGGTGAGCAAAGTGAAAAAGGAGAGTAAAAATTTTAACTTGAAATTTACCGTACTATAACTTAAATTTGTGTGATCAGTGATTGATTAAATTTAAATTTGAATTTGATCTGGGGTTTAAGAGAAATTAAAAATTTCCGGTAACGACGGTTAATTGAATTTAAAAATTAATAAAATTTTGTCTCATAGATTGACGCAATTAAAGTGCGAATTCGTGAAAAGAGTAAAGGAAAATTAACTCCTTACCTCCTTTTTCACCGGTTGAGCGTAGAGAGTAGGAAATATAAACCACTTCACATAACCTAAAAGATATACATAAAGCGAGAGCGTGAGTGTGATATTGTCTCCAGAAAATGCGTTACTGAGATGATTCGAATTTTACCCTACATATTTATTAAGAGTATATATAAAATGTTTCCCTAACTTAATCCCTCATCCTTTCCTATTCCAACTACGACCAATAATTTTTTTTTCATGCGAAATTTCCGATTATTAAATCATCAGTGTGTAAATTAAAAACACTGACCTTCCTAGTTGTAACCAGTGTGCCTTGACCTTGGAAAGAAAAAAATTTAACCCGACATTTGTAAAATATTTATTATAATTCCCCGTCGATATATTTATTCCTATTTTACCTCAAGAAGATAACTCCGAAGATGGCACAACAAACAGATAGCTCAAGAGTTCGATATAGGACAAACCCTTTATCTTATTATAATCCAGCCTTAGTAGAACAAGTTAAGTCTATGGAACAGTGGGAAGTAGTAAAGCTATTGTTATTGGATGAAAGGGGATGTAGCACCATAGGAATGTTACCCGTTTTACGGAGTAGATTGATCAGAGCCATCACCAGAGAAAGAGAACCGTCGAAGAAAATAGCGTGGAATCCAGCAGTCGATGTCAGACAGAGCCACATTTCGGCAACAACTGCTGCCTTATTAAGAGCTCCATCGGAGGATGAAGAAATCTTAGAAGTAACTCGAAGTACTAGTCAGGTGAATAAACCGACCCAAACAAGTAGGCAAGTACCGAAGAAGACCGGCTTGAGTAGGAATGGACAGGGAGCGTCCACCTCTGCAACAACAGGATCGAGTGCACCGCCTGTAATGACGACTACGGTGCAAACTCCAGTTAGTGTGACAGTAGTGAAGACCACCACTTCCACGACACCTACTACCACCATAGCTGGTTCTTTTGGAGCTACGTCACTTGAAACGGTAACTAGTGCCAGAGCGACTATGTCAGCTACAGAAATTGCCAGGAGGTATATGACTATGTCTAGTCAAGCACCATTAGGCTACTTTCACGATGTAACCTCTCTACTGCAAGACTCCCTGGCATGGAGCGGTAGAGATCAATCGATTCCTCCATGGATCAATGAACCAATGGCTAATTGGAGACCAGAAACATATGTAGCTACACCTGCCTTTCACAATCTAGCATCAACATCTCAGAATCCTCAAAATGCCTCTCTAGAGCCAATGATACCACAAGAAGAACTTTACTCTCCAGAAGAAGAAGAACAGTTTGATGATGATAGAGATTTAGACGAAGCCTACGCCACTTTCCTTGACAGATTAGGCTTCGAAAGTCACAACCAGCCAGCAAACGATGATGTTAGAGAGGATCCACTAATTGAATCTGGAAACACTCACTCAGATGCCGGTAGGGACCAACATCACCAAAACCCAAGTGGTACGCATAGAGAAACCCCAAGACAGCGAAGCAGAGGAGATAGAAGAAGTAGAGAAGCAAGAGATGATAATAGAAGAGACAGAAGAAATAGCGGAGATAGAAGAGATAGAGAAGATAGACGAAATAGAAGAGACAGAAGGGATAGAGAGGGCCGAAGAAATGGAAGAAACCAACGAGAATTAGATAACAGCGATTATTCAGATAGCTCCAGCGACACCGAAGATTATAGCAGCGACGAAGATTATAGAGACAGCTCCAGGCATAACGTAGATAGGACTGACCGAGACAACGCGATAAATAAAACGCTCAAAAATTGGAAAATTTCTTTTAGCGGAGATGATCGAGAAGGACCGGAGGAATTTCTAGCCAGGCTGAACAATTGCCGTAGAAATACCGGTATCAGAGATGAAGACTTATTACCATCATTACCCTGTGTGTTTACGGAAGCAGCCAGCATCTGGTATCGAACCGCAGAACTAGAGGTACATGACTGGAAAAGCTTCAAAAGAGCCTTCAGACATCAATATGTCGGTGATGTCAAACGGATAGATCTTCTCGATGAGTTAAAGAGACGAACTCAAGCCAACGGAGAAAGTATCTCAAACTTTATCTCATGCTTCCGGTGTATAGTAGGATATTTTAAACACCCGCCGTCAGTTAAGACCCAGATCGATACAGCGTATAGGAACTTACTGCCAGAATATCGTAAGTTTATGGCAGGCAAGCGAGTAAAAACATACGAAGACCTCAGGCGTCTAGGCAGACGGTGGGAGAAGCAAAAGGATTTAGATAACAGATATCGACCCCCACTTCCCCGTGAAGAAATGATCATTCAGGACGCAGCGTATGAAGCTCCGAAGAGAAAACCCAAGATTAGTAATGTTAAAGAAGTAGGAGAAACTAACAGTGAGAGTAAGAGTGATAGAAAAGAAACTAGTAAATCTACTCGAAAGAAAGTAAGCAGTCCACTCTGGCGAATGTCCAGCTTAGGGGGGGAGAGTTTGTGACGTGGAAAATACCACGCAACAACAAAAAAAATTTTCGAAATAAAATTTTTCTCCCGTCGGCACAAACCACCAACCACCCATGGGCCCGAACGCATATGAGATTTTTTTTTAATTTTATTAATTCCCTTAAATTCTTTTTGTTACGAGATCACAAGACGAAGATTTGATTTTAACTGACGCGCGCGGTGGCCATTACACACACATCGATAGCTAATGTATGTGAACATCGGTGCTGCTGTAGCAGCCAGTTGAGCGACTAAGTATACACCAATACTTAGCAACGACCGCGCGTGCGCTAGGAGCCAAGGATTCAAGAAGATGAGGTACAAGAGAGAAGAATGAGAAATAGATAAGGAGGAAGAGAGATGGGGAGATCCGCAAGCTGGCAGAACGAATTGAAAGTGCTGGCGCGTCGATCTCTCGCGCATTAAGCGACGAGAAAGAGAGAGAGAGTATGAGCACCGTACTTTCTCTATATATGTATGCTCTCTATATATGTATAGAAGGAAGCAGCATATAGGCGCCTGTCAAAGCGGATTCGAACGCAGGGCCCTCTTTATTACAGGAAGTAAGAAGGAGCCAATGAGAATTATTAAAATATAAAGGAAAAATAGTAATTGGTAGAGAAAGAATTAGAAAAGGATAGAAGAAAGAAGAGAACTAGAGGAGAAGAAGAAAGTAGCTTTTAAGAAGAGGAGATTCACTGCTGGTCTTTGCGCTGAGTCGCACGCATTTTTGATTGTCGTCCTCGTGTCGCACCGAAGCCTTTCTCCTTTTGTAATTCGCCGCAACTTTCAAGAGTCACTCTTTTTCTTCGCTGTGCATATTTAGGCAGGAGAAAACTTATTGGACCTGAGAGGATCTGCAGCTGAGCCACAGAGGTAGAGAAATAGGAAAGTCCTGGCTCTGGAGACGAGTTTGAAGCAACAATCAACGTCGCCGGTAGCGACCACCAAGACCCGAAAGAAGCTAGCGATCGAGCGGCCATTATCGCCTGCCAGCCATATTCGACTAGCCATCTTAAGTACCATCGTCGACTGTATCGACCTAGACGGCACTTTAAGTACATCACTGGTGAGTGGGCTGCGCCCGATAAGAATTTACATTACTTTTTGTAAATCAACGGCTCTCGCCGGTTGATTTTCAAGTCAGTGAAGTGGTTTTTCTTTTATTTGTGCGCGAGATTTGATTATATGATTGAAGTGATTAACGCAAAAGCGTGATAGAAATTGAAAAGTTTGTAAAGTTTGATTGAACGCGACCGAAAATAACTGAATAAAATTTGATTAAAATTTGTTAAGCGAAGTGAATTAAGAATAAAATTTTCAACTGTTATATTTGATTTAAATTAGACCGTGAGTGCCGGAAGTGTGTGCCACGTGGCCACGTATTACCAAAAGAGAATCTTGACCGGTTGAGCGTATTTATTCACCGGTTGAGTGAATAAAAATTAAAATATAAATTTATACATATCTATGATTTATTTATTTTTCTTTATTAGTTCCCGCGTATTGAGTAATAAAAATAATTCATTTGGTAAGACGTGGGCGCGTATTGAGCGCTGTGAGTGAGAGAGAGAGAGAGAGAGAGAGAGAGAGAGAGAGAGAGAGAGCGAAGTGAGCCTAAACGGCGAAACAATTTCCGTAATTAAATTCTAAGATAGTAATTTCATTTTCTCGAATAAATTAAAATAAACATTTTTTCTTGTTTATTAAGAGACGAGTAAATAAAGACATTAAGTAAACTTAAAAATTTTTTTTATAGACTGAAAGTAAATTCATAAATTTTTTTTTGTGTGTAAGCTAAATTTTTCTTTGTGTGTGGGATATGAGAGAGCGCGAATAGGTAAGGTTTATTAGGCTAAGTAAGGTTTATTATGACCAAATGTAAAATAAGTTTATTTCTTTAATATAAGTGGAAGTTGAAGTTAAATAAAAGTTTTTTTTTGTGTGTGTTCCCCCCTCCCATTTCAGGCAAGAATTCTGCTCGAATAGAGCCATCTCCCGATCCGAGGCAGCCTGAGACTCGTGCTTACTGCTAGCTAGTTGGTGGTGTATCTGGCGCCCTTTTCACAAATAAATTCTTTTGATACACCGATTTTGCCTGTGAGAATCGGCTCACGAATAGACTTAATATATTTATAAAAAAAATATAAAATATTAAATTTATTGAAATTCTCGCATCGCAAGTAGCTTGGCCGTTAGGCGGGAGATTTGAAATGCGCGGGTATGTATACTCGTCGTATATATATATATATATATATATATATATATATATATATATATATATATATATATATATGTATATATCATTGCATACACATTTTAATTTTATATAATTTTCTGCAATTGATAAAACTTTAAGATCTTATTTATAAAAAATTAATTAATAATTACCATTAATCTATCACCATTTCATTTCTGACTTTATCACAAAAAAAATTAGTTCATGTGTCATCTATAAGGTTAATGTGTAGAGAGTATTAATAATTTACAAAAAAAAATGTTTTCATTTTAACATTAGATACAGCAAAAACTTTTGAAAAAATCGGAAAAGACTATCTCTTGCTCTTTGGACCCTTCCATAAGCTAATTAAAGTAAAACTTATGGTACTACTACATTCTACAGGAAAAAATACACAAAAATATGTATAATTTAATGATAAGAAGATTACAAATGGTTATTTAAATACCATAGAAGAAAAAATAGTACTTCTGACATGCTTGAAGCAGACTATTTTTTCGTTTTCGATTTTTAGTAAATAGTATAAAAATATTTTTAACAAGTAAAGTACATATTTTGGACGTATTTTTCACCGTAGAATTTAAAAATGCTATCAGATCTATTAAAATTAGCTTCAGTGAGGCGTAAATGGCAAAAAAACACTAAAAAACCGTTAAAACGTAGTTTTTTCGACTTTTAGATATGGCACACTACTTCGACAAATCTGAAAATAATCTTACATTTTAAGATCATTTTTTCAAAACTTTTTACCAAATATCTTTTTTATACCTTCAAATGGCGAGTTTTTAGAGCGATTTTAAGATTCCAGAAACTTTTTTAGGTTAGGTCGTCTAGTTAAAAATTCAAGGTAAGCATTTTTTTTATGGGTATTTATGCAAAAATTATATGAAAATTTTTCCAGACTGGGTAATAATAATCAAAGTGTCAAAAACCAAAATTAATGAAAAAACACGTTTTTTGGAGGTGGGGGAAGGAGGGGGGGTGGGGGGGGGGGTTGATAATCTTAAAATTCAATATTCGATATATGTCGACCATTCATGCAAATTCCGAATTCCTGAGGGTCGTCATTTCGCCTATCTTATCCTATCATACTCTTTGCATGGGAATTATTTGCAACTGCCAAAAGAAGTATGACTTTTAAAAACCGATTTCCTTAGCGTAGTATTAATTTTAAAAAATTTTGTAAAATTTTTTTCTCAATTTTTATTTTTTATTGTTTTTCCATTTTACGTAAACTACTCGATAGATTTGCTCTAAAATTTGTAATCAAGTCATTTGCTGCTGTCTTTATAAAACAAGCTTTTGAAAAATTATTTTCTTAGAGTAGCTCTTTGATCACTTCTTTTGATTTCTGATTTAACGCTTTCACTAAATCTTTTCTTACTTCCTCACTTCCTCTTTGTCCTTTTTTCTCAGATTGATCCTCATCCTTACCTAATTTTCATCCGTCCTTGTCTCTCTCTTCCTATTTACTAATCATTCTCTCACATTCACTAATTTTTCTTGAATGGCAATTGTATTTTATATTGAAATTACATTTAATGAAATCAAATCAAATTACTTTAACTCAATGAGCTCTATGAGAAAGCATTGCGCCAAAGCACTTGGCAGCGTTTTTTGCTTTCAAATAGAAAAAGCATTGTATCGATAAAAAAAATTTTTTTTTATTTTCTCATTAATGTGTACATAGTTGAACACAGGAAGTCGAAAAAAGTGGTTTCCAGAAAATGTCTGTGTGTGTGTGTGTGTGTGTGTGTGTGTGTGTGTGTGTGTGTGTGTGTGTGTGTGTGTGTGTGTGTGTGTGTGTGTGTGTGTGTGTGTGTGTGTGTGTGTGTGTGTGTGTGTGTGTGTGTGTGTGTGTGTGTGTGTGTGTGTGTGTGTGTGTGATGTCAGTTAGTAAATTGTATCTCAAAAACTACTCGATGGATTTGCTTCTAATTTTGCATGAAATTTATTTTTTTGTCTAACTTGTTAGAAAGCTATTAATAATTAGTTCTTCTTGTGCAGTTTTAATTTTAGAGTCGTTTATAGACAAAAAAAATTTTTGATTCTTCATTTTTTTGGTTTTTTTCGTTTACAACTCGATGAATTTGCTTTAAAATTTGCATGAAAATTATTTGTGATTGCCCAAATAAAATCAATTTCTAAAAACCGATTTTCTTAGCTTAGTTTTTATTTTCAAGCATTTTGAAATTTTTGATAAAAATATTTATATTTATTAAGCCAATAAAATCTTGAAAACTACTCGATGAATTTACTTCAAATTTTCCATGCAATTCAATTTTTCGATCAACTGGTGCGGAAGCTATTGAGAATAGGTTTTCTTAGGGTAGTTTTAATTTTGTAGCCATTTTAGTAATTTTTAAAAAATTTCGGTTTTTCATTTTTTTTGTATTTTACGTAAACTACTCGAAGAATTCGCTTAAAAAGAGTACCCCCCGTTAAGATAGGTAAAATGCCCTCCCTCATATATTTTAAAACTAATATTTTTTCTTGTTTTTATAGTAATTAAGATTAGGTTTTGTTATATTTATAGTTTCCTAACACATACCCTAACCTCAACGTAACCTAAAAATCACTTTTTTTATAAAATTTTTTTTTTATCTGGAAGGATGAATGATATTAATCCCGCGAAAAACATATGACTAGGTCTTAGCACTCTGTTCCACTGTGATTTTTTGCGAGTCCTAGAAAGCAGTTTTTCTAACCTAAAAATAACATTTAAATCATAAAATCTCCGTAACTTTGCTCTGGGAGGGGCTACAAGTAATTTTCTGAGCTTAAAATTTGTATTTTTAAAAAACAAATAAAGTTTATGATGACCAAAAATTCGATTCTGGCATGGCGCCATGGCGAAAAACTCGAAAAACCATTTTTCATAGGTTTTCTGTTGATTATTGGTCTCTAGCAACTCACAAATCATTTTTAAAGAAAAAAAAATAGCTTCATTGGATTCTACGTGAAAAAATACATTGAAAATGTGCATGATTACTTTAGGAATACTTGGATGCTGTTACAAAACAATTAAAAAAATAAAATAATTCTAAAATTATTACATAGCTACTTTGCGTCGTTGCTGCATTTTATGTTTTTATGACCTTGGTCATCCCTTTAGAGTCTCAAAGCTACTATTCATAGAGGGGGTTAGTGGGGGTCTATGGGCGGCGGGGGGGGTAATGATCGATACCATAAAATAACGTAAATTTACGTTATTTAATTAATAAAAATCATGTGGGGGGCTGTGGGGGGCTGTGAGGGGATGTGGGGGGCACCGACTGAATTTTGGTTCATATAACTATATAATATAGGGATATATATATATATATATATATATATATATATATATATATATATGTATATATATGTATATATAGGAGTTATAGTTATCTGTCTAGTATTTGTCTCTGTTTTTCGCGTACAGTGGACGTCATTTGCCTATGAATACATTGAATAGTAGCTTTGTGACTCTAAAGAGATGACCAAAGTCATAAAAACATAAAATGCAGCAACGACGCAAAGTAGATATGTAATAATTTCAGAATTATTTTATTTTTTTAATTGTTTTGTAACAGCATCCAAGTATTCCTAAAGTAATCATGCACATTTTCAATGTATTTTTTCACGTAGAATCCAATGAAGCTATTTTTTTTTCTCTAAAAATGATTTGTGAGTTGCTAGAGACCAATAACCGACAGAAGACCTATGAAAAAATGGTTTTTCGAGTTTTTTGCTATGGCGCCATGCCAGAATCGAATTTTTGGTCATTATAAACTTTATTTGTTTTTTAAAAATACAAATTTTAAGCTCAGAAAATTACTTGTAGCCCCTCCCAGAGCAAAGTTACGGAGATTTTATGATTTAAATGTTATTTTTAGGTTAGAAAAACTGCTTTCTAGGACTCGCAAAAAATCGCAGTGGAAGAGAGTGCTAAGACCTAGTCATATGTTTTTCGCGGGATTAATATCATTCATCCTTCCAGATAAAAAAAAAATTTTATAAAAAAAGTGATTTTTAGGTTATGTTGAGGTTAGGGTATGTGTTAGGAAACTATAAATATAACAAAACCTAATCTTAATTAGTATAAAAACAAGAAAAAATATTAGTTTTAAAATATATGAGGGAGGGTATTTTACCTATCTTAACGGGGGGTACTCTTTGTATGGAACTTATTTTCGCTCGCTAAAAGAAGAAAAACTTTTGGAAACTGATTTTCTTAGCGTACTTTTAATTTTAAAGCATTTTAAAAATTTTTTAAAAATTTTTACTCTTAATTTTTTTTTCTATTTTACGAAAACCATTCGATAGATTTGCTCCAAAATTTGTATGCAAGTTATTCGCTATTGTCTGAAGAAAACAAGCTTTGGAAAACTCATTTTCTCAAAGCAGTTTTAATTTAAGAGCATTTTGAATATTTTCAAAAAAAATTTTATTTTTCATTTATCTTCTATTTTGTGTAAGCCATACTATAAATTTTCTCCAAAATTTGTGTACAATTAATTCGCCATTATTTGAAAAAAATAAGCTTTGAAAAACTTTTTCTTAGAGTGGTAACAATTTCAGAAAATTTAAAAAATTTTTTAAAAAATTTCCATTCTTTATTTCTTTTATTTTTTATTTTACTTAAAGTACTTGATAGAATGGTTTTAAAATTTGCAGGGAAATTATTTGCAACTGCCAAAAACAGGGAAATTTTCAAAAATTGATTTCCATAGGACAGTTTTAATTCTAGAGCATTTTTAAAATTTTGAAAAAGAAATTTTGAAAAGAAAATGTTATTTATTTAGGCAGTTAGATCTTGAAAATTACTTGATGGATTTGCTTCAAATTTTGCATACTATCTATGTTTTTGTATAAGTAAACGAGAAGCTTTTAAGAATTGATATTCATAGAGTAGTTATTTTTATAAAGCTATTTTAAGAATTTTAAAAAAATTTTCGATTTGTATGATCTAAGTGTGTCACGTACAATTATGAATTCTACAGGTTTGCAGCTGGCAGCGGTTTGTAATGTACTGCTGATATCAGCTACGGGCAGATTCACACCAAGGTAGCAAATGATAGACCACGCTTAATAGTCGGTTATGTTGATTTACCTCTTACAGTGGGCGAAGTTACAAAAACAATCCGTTCTGCTGTTATGCCTAACTTAGATAAAGAGTGTTGTCTAGGTGGCAACTTTATACGAGCGTTTAAGGCTATTTTCGATCCTTGCAAAAATAAACTCTCTTTCAAAGGTACAAACGTGAAAAAGAATTTAGAAATCGCCACGCTTCAGCAATTGTATGTTGCTAAGTTAGGATTAGTTGGTTTAGCTGACGTATCAGCAGCTGATCGTGCTCGTGTAAAAAGTTCAGTTACAGAAATATTGAAAGAAGATAATACTCCTATAGGCCGCACAGACTGGATCGAGCATGAGATCGATACAGGTTCTGCACGACCTATTAAACAGAAATATCATCCTGTTTCTTAAAAAATTGAAGAATAGATGCACGAGCAGGTTAATAAGATGCTAGCTGCAGATATTATTGAACCTTCAATGAACGGCTGGTCAAGCCCTGTAGTTCGATTTAAGAAACCAAGTGGCAAATTCAGGTTTTGACTTTACAAAAGTTAACGCAGTTACAAAACCTGATGCGTATCAATTGCCAAGAATGGATGGTATCTTGCGTAAATTGCAGAAAGCAAGATGCATCTCTACAATGGATTCGAGCAGTGCTTACTATCAAATTAGGATGAGAGAAAATCCACGTGTTCAAACAGCATTTACGGTACCTGGCATGGGCCTTTTTCAGTTCAAACGAATGCCAAACGGCCTTAGCCACGCTGGCGCCACCTTTCAGCGATTAATTGATAAGGTTATAGGCTCAGAGCTCGAACCATATGCGTTTTCATACCTCGATGATATAATCGTTGCAAACAAGACGTTTGCTGAACATATGAAATAGTTGAAGAGAGTATTACTTCACATATAAGCAGCAGGTCTCACGATCAGTCATGAGAAAAGCATATTCTGCCGAGAAGAGGTCAAATATCTAGGTGTTCTGGTAAATAGTAATGGATTTAAACCAGACCCAGATAAGATGAAACCCATTGTTGATCACCCAGCTCCTGAGAATTTAAAGTAGCTGAGGCGTTTCATGGGTATGGCTTCGTGGTACAGAAAATTCTTAAAAAATTTCGCCACATTAGCAGAGCCATTGACTAGACTCACTAGAAAAGACTGCAGGTATGTATGGTCAAGCGATCAGGAAATCACTTTTGATTAATTATGATTAATTTGATAAAAGCTTTGATCGCATTTGTTCCGTTAATGCATCGACCGCAGTTTAATTTGCAATTCGTTATACAGACAAATGCTAGCGATTTATACCTAATAGCAGTATTTCTACAAATAGTTAACGATGAAGAGCGTGTATTGGAATTTGCTAGTCGAACAATGTCTAGTGTGGAGCGAAATGACAGCGTAACAGAAAGAGAGTGTCTAGCTGTTATGTGGGCGGTCAAGAAGTTTCGTTGTTATATCGGAGGTTATGACTTTAGAGTCATAACTCATTATAGTAGTTTATGTTGGTTATGTAATTAACATAATCCAATGAGTAGGCTAAAGTAATAGACGCTAGAGCTACAAGGTTACTTTTACACTGTTAAGCACAGAAAAGGTGCATTGAACTATGTGCCTGATGCACTATCACGCATGCATGAAGATTCAGTAGAATATGACACTCACTTAAGTGCACTTAGTTGGGCGTCACAAACAAACGATGCGTGGTATATGTCTCTGCTTCGAAAAGTTACGAGTAATCCCGATGACTATCAGAGATGAAAAATAATCGGAGGTCAATTATACTGCTATGTACCAGACAGGTTTACAGAGGGAGCGAAAATCGAGCAGAAGTACTGCATGAATGACATGACAAGCCGACAGCTGGCCACCTAGGTCGAGATTAGACTGTAGCTTGCGTGAAAAAATATTATTACTGGCCATATATAAAGAAAACAGTGTCACAGTATGTCAAGAGCTGTGAGATCTGTCACAGTGTAAAGTAGAACAAAAATTACCCGCAGGCTTGATAGGTAAAAGAGAAGTTACAGGCCCATTGATGCTTGCTGCTGGTGATGTAACAGGTCTTTTTTCAAGGAGTAAACATGGTTATGAATATGCCTTAATTTCTAAAGACGTGTTTACTTAATGGATGGAGTGCATACCTATTAGAAAAGCGAATTCACCCTTGATCTTAAAAGCACTAAAAGTAAGGATTATTTTAAGGTTTGATGTACCTGAAATTTTCCTATCTGACAACGGTTCAGAGTTCAGGAATCACGTAGTAGATAAATATCTAAATAAAGCAGGTACTTGTCATAATACTACTCCAGCATACCACCCACAGGTAAATCTGGTAGAAAGGATAAACTGGACAGTTAAGGCCATGATTATTGCATTTATTGATAAAAATCATCGCTCATGGGACGAAAAGTTACCAGAGATTATATTTGCATATAACACCGCGAAAAAAAGTACAACTAATACAAGTCTTGCGTTGTTAAATTATGGTAGACAGCCAGCACCTCCTAACTCGCTAAAAAAAGGAGACAAGGCTGCTCAAGAAAACTAACGGTGATGAAAAGTAACAAACTAACAAAAACGTATAAGCAAATCACCTTTGCTACATAAACAGCTAGTAGATCGTGTACAGTTTGCTCAATAAAAGTAAGCTGAGGCATATGATATTGGTCGAAGAGAAGTAGAATATAGTATTGGAGATTTAGTATAAAAAAGAAATTAAATACTCTCTTTGGCTGCTCAGGATATTGCAAGTAAGCTCACGCCTAAGTTTGTAGGCCTTTATGTAATTACAGCTGAATATGGCTCTAACACATACAGACTAATAGACCAAGATAGTAATGCTTACGGCTCTGTTCATGTAGAGCAGCTAAAACTATATACCGCAAGGCAAGAAGACAAATCACCATCTAAACCACTATTGGAACAAGCACATGCGAATTGAGACGATGAGCGACTCGTCTCTTGCGGGCGATGTGACTACGTGTGCCAACGGAGGCTCGGGCTCAGATTGCATGCAACCGCCTGCGAGCGGTGATACTCCCTAACTCGATAAGCCGAATAGGAAAGGCGGTCATCCGTGTTAAACACCTATTGTTGTAACACGAACCGTAAAGCATATGCGTCAAGCTGAGCCCGAACCGATCAGGCGTACGCGTGGTAGGCCAAAAGGTTCTACAAATGTAAAGCGTAGTGGAAACGTTATCGACTATTCACCGAGAAAAACTAGAGCGTAAAACTGAGTGAATCGAAAGGAACTACCTGAGTAAATTAATAGAATATGTTCTCTCTCTATCCCATTAGATGGATGATCAACGTCGCAGAGATATGGAAGACCTAATCGTAAACCGTAAGGGACTACCTCCTTCCTTATGCGGAATTCATGAGAGATCTAGCTGAAGATGAGAGGATGCAACGAGAAATTGAGAATGAGAAGAAAAGACATAGTCTTTCCCCTTTGTCAATGGAAGAGCTGCCCAGGGAGCCCTCGCCAATTAGGGATAAGCTAGTGTTTAAGCGATAAAAAGAGGTGGCTATGACGACACCTGGCGCGTCGCAGAGCCAACCGGTCTGAGACCCATGACCAGGAATAACAGCGCCTAAGACTGCTTCGCCCGTGGAAAAGGAATGGGCAAAGTTAGAAGCCAAACTGAAGAGGGGAGCGTGCTAATCTTCAGTAGATCTTGATGAGAAAGCCGAAGCTTTTGATTGGTGGGACCACTTTCTTGACCAGTCTGGGTTGAAGGCGGCTGAGGTGGCCGGTGATTGGCCCGCTATTATCAAGAATATCGAGTTAGGCGCACTTAAGTGGCCAGGCAGGAAGAAGAGCGAAAAAGGAGAGTGAGAGAAAGGACCAAGGTCCGACAAGTGGAGGAGGAAGCCTCCCAAGCTCTGAAGAAAGCGTGGGAAGCCGCCCACAAACGGGCCAAAGCCAATAAATTGACGGCTGAGCTGAGACTGCAGAAAGAAGAAGAGGCAAAAACGAAGGCCCTGCTAAGGACCAACCAAGGTGCTATATCTGCAATCATCCGGGAGTAAAACGGTCTTACCAATGTCCTCGCCATTCTGAACACCGAGAATATATGTAATTTAGATGGATTTTTTTTGAATAATCATTGACTATACCTTTTCCTTTCCACATCCTTCAGCACGTCGATCGAGAGCAGCAGAGCCAGAGTATGCTGCGTCTGGTTGAGGGGTGTCACGGTATTCTACCACGTTCAAATCTCGCACGCTGTTGTGTATAAGGCAGCTCAGCATTCTGTCACGAGTGCCGTCATGTGCTGGTATGGTGAGGCGTCAAGCGACGCGCAAGAGAGTGAAGAGAAGCCACGGTGTGGCAGGCATTTTCTAGCGGCCTATAAGCACGCATCGTTAGCCATAGTCTTGCAGCTTTATTAAAGTTCTACTTGATACGTTGGCGTAGACCTGCTGTATAGTTTTGTATTCGCTTCTATAAGAAAACGCTGGGTATTTCTCGAAGTGCTCCTCGTAGGCATCATCCTCTGTGTTTAATTGGTCTTGGCTATCCTCTACGAGCCTCAGTGATCAGGAAATCGCTTCCCTCTCTGGCTGTCTTCTACGAGCCTCAGCGATCAGGGTGCAGCGTATAGTCTCTGCGTTCGCCAACGTCAGTAGATTTTCGTATTCAGAAGCTTCTGCGCACTACTGTAAGTTATTTATAAGATTTGGTCAACTAAAAGTTTCTTGCCTCGAAGATGCTTCTAGTACTATAAGTATATGCGTTCGTTCGAACATGAAAAGTATTTTATTTCGCGTCGCGTCCTTTACCTATAACCATCTGTTTCTAGAGAATAGCTTTGCTATAAATCGATTATCGTTATATCAACCTTTATCTTTAGTTTACTACTTAAATCTAAATTGTTTCTTTTGTATTTAATTCTATTATCTTTAATAAACTCATGTTAAATTTGAAGTCTGTAACTATTTTATTTGTATTGCATGTGAATATATCATATAAAGTCTGTATCGTTTGCTTACTCTGACGCCTCCGCGGTCCTTATTTTTAACATTGCATAAAATATATATATTTATACGAAAAATTGAGTAGGTTCAACTGAGAGAGTTGAACCCCCTAAAATAAGAAAAACTGTGCTACTGGCAACGCGTCTCTCGATCAGGTAAGAGAGAGAGACAAAAAGAGAGAGACGCATAGCGACAAGTTTATAGAGCAAGACCTCGTCGAACATCAATTAAATTTACTAGTTAGCAATATCGGAGTTTGCCTTACAATACATAACTGATTACATTCAGATTCATGCAGGCCGTCACTGATCGAATTTTTTTTTCTCTTCTAAGTGATAAAAATACTTTCTAATATGTATATGATGATAAAATTCATCTCGTAGAGCGCCCAAAAAAATGTTTTTTCCTCGCTACAGCGAATTTAGTGTTAGGTGTAAAAATGGAAATTGAAAAATTGAAAATGAACCTCAATTTTTAACCTTTAGACTATTGGAAAATCAATATCTTGACATCATGCGTCAAATTATTGCTGTCTAAAGGTTAAATTACTGTAGCTCCGTCAATTTTCAACCATTTCCGACGTTCTTTTGATAAAAATGTGCGGGATTCCGTCTAGTTTTAAATGCTGTTCCAATTTTTATGATACGAGTTAATATAACCAAACTAACGCTTATATCCAAGTACTCGTTTTTCTAGAAAAGATAAAGTATGTCCTTTGTGCTACAAAATATTTTTAGATGAGGTCAAAAATACACCTATTTCATCTACCTCAAGCAGTCAACAATCTTCGGAAGAAGTTTCTTGTAGTGAGGCTGTGGTAAAAAAGTTTAATCAGACTTCAAGTAATTTAGCATTAAAAATTTCACCAATTAAAATGCCTCAGAGTATCAATATAAAAATGCAAAAATCCTATGCTCTTCGAAAAAGAAAACAAATGAACGATGCATTTGATTCGCAAATAGCAAGTAAAATTATGAAAGGCTACGATATGAGGGATTTGCCCGCATTAAATGAAAATAATGAATGTAAAACATGTGATAAATGGATCGATAGATTGAAATTGCTTTAGATAATTGTTCAAATTTTCTTGAGAAAGTTCGGTTATTAAGTTATACCAAGCGACATTTCAAAAAATTATTTATTATCAGTTTTACCAAATATAACTGTTTGTATGATTGATCAAGCAAGATCATTGGTAAATGTTAAAGATATCTACAAAAAGCCTGAGAACTATTGTGGCCATTCTTTGGATAGTGAAATAATAACGAAAGTGAAAAATTATTATTCGAACGATGATTTCAATTGTTATTGTTAAAGTGCAAATAAAAGTGACACAATATCTGTTAAAGAAAATGGCATTGAAACTAAAAAAGTTAAACGCTTTCTCACGCGAAGCATAAAAGAAACATATCAATTATTTACAGAAGAAAATCCTGAAATGAAAACCAAAATTGGTAAATCAACATTCTATACCTTAAGATTAAAGTGGGTTATACCACATCCACCCAACGATTCGTGTCTTGGCCTTTATTTCGAGAACTTGAAACTTATGTTGGATGCTTTAAATGAATATAAAAAAGAGAATAAACATGACATTGCGGATTCGGAATTGAAAATATATTCTTCACTTTTTTGTTTAAAAGATGATTGTTCTAAGAGAATGTCAAGAATGCCCAATTGGAGATAATATTGATTTAAAAGTGATTTCTTTGACAGAAGAAGATTTATATGAAGAAATAATTGACGGTGTTTTGGAAAAATCAGATTTACTGAATAAAACTAGCACAATTGAAGATTTCCTAATTGAGTTAAAAGAGCACGCTCTCACTGTAAGTACGCATAAAATGGTTGAAGAAATTAAACGTGCTGCAATTCAAGAGGTTAAACTTTCAGCAAAAAAAAGTCAATCCCAATTATTCATGTTGATTTTGCAGAAAATTGGACAGTTCTACTTCAAAATGAAATTTAAAGCTACCATTGGAGTAAAAGCCAATTATCAATTTTCACATCAGTATGCTATTTTGGAAATGATAAGACAGTCATATTAAAGGCTCTTGTGACGGCATTAGGGGTTTAGTTACACATTATGCTACCACACATAACCTATCCAAGAAGAGTGCTGATTTTATTAGAAATGCTGGAGATTTTGCCACTCATGTGTCAAAGTGTACTCCGTCGATTAACATTCTTGTTATCAGCAAGGATGAGCTAGAAGTTTTTCGAAAAATAAAAAAATGAAATGGTTGAAAAATGCAAAAGAAATTAAAGGTATCCAAAAAATTCACTGTTGGAAGAGTAAACGGAACCAAGCCTACACTGCTAGAACTTCGAGACATGAGTGGCAAGAAGTAAATTAAAAAGGTTTATTTAAATTTGGACAATTTCTTGTTCAAATTGGTTATAAATTCATTAGTTTTCATTTATTAATTTTTTTGTAAATTTATTGTTCATTAAAAATGTCTTTATTAAAAAATTTATCTTTTCACAAATTGAAAATTTTAATAAATAATTAGAATAAAATTTTTATTTTAACAAAATCCAAAACAAAAGAATAACTCATATATTCTTTAATCTAAATATCAGTTTTTATTTAGTTTTAAAATTTTTTATAAACTTAAAATCGTCTTAACTTCGGTTCTAATTGATCAAAAAATTTGATCGAAGGTTCATTTTAAAGACATTTATTAATATTTTCGATAATTTAATAAATAAAAGCATAAACTAATTGTGATAAGATCTAATAGTTGGAAAAATGACACGATGCACAATGGTATCAATGCTTTAAAATGAAAAATATAAAAAAAACGTTTGAAAATCTGTTTAAAAAAAAATAAGGCAAAATGGCATATTCTCACCTATCCTTAAAGTTAGTATTTTCTATTTATAAGTATTGAATAATTAGTAGATTTATTTGGGTAATTTTCTAAATGAAAACAAAGATTATTCTAATTTACTGATCTAATTTAAATAAATAAAAATATAATACACTTTCTTAAATAGTTATTATAGAAACAAAGAAAAGCTTTTTATTAGAGAAAATATCAAAACGCTGAATTGTACGAATGAAGGTGCGCACTCTGACTGACAAGAAACGACCAGAGACGAGCCGATAGACCGTTGACTGGGACTGACGTTAAAGAAGAGTGGGGATATACAATTTCACGGCTACGTGAAATTCAACCTTTAAGATACTGAGCGCTCTGCGCCATATCCAACACTCCCTTTCGCAGTAGCTCAGTCTCACTTCTTATCTGAAATAAACAATAAATAGCAATAAAAAAATATTCTACTCCTCATAATTTAATATTAATCTCATCAATTTATTGTGTAAGTCAAAAGATAGAGGTTTGGTAAAAATATCCGCTATTTGATCTTTTGATGGTGTCCACTCTACTTTAACTAAATTTCTTGTTCTGCATTCTCTAACATAATGTTCTTTAACTTCAATCATGTGGCTTAGTCTTTTACTGCAGCTGACTTTAGAACTTTGAAATGCAGCATTGTTGTCACACCATAAGGTTATTGGCAATAAGTCTATATCTATAACTAATCTAATTGAATTTTGCAGCGACACCATTTCTTGACATGCTTCACTCATTAAAACATATTCGGCCTGGCATGTTGATAGTGATACGTAACGTTGTCTGTGTGTTTTCCAAGCAATAGGATCCTTGAACAATCTTATTACATAACCACTGGTAGTTAAGGCTCCTTTGGCATCAGCAAAACTTGCATCAGAATATTCATGCATTTCTTCGGCTCTCCCTCCAAAAATGATTCCTCTATCCCTTGTACACTGCGAATAACCACAGACTCCTACAACAATGTTCCATTCATTCATGGTAGGATTGAACTTATGTCCACTTCAAACACTCTTCATATACATGTTATCTGATCTAATTGCATTTGCCAGGCACAACAGAGAATCTACTGCTTTACGATATGGTACACTTTCCATAGTCAGCCGATCTGACCCTTCATCTGGACTTTCTTCTCTCTCTCTCTCTTCTAATTTTATTTGAGACCCGGTTAGCAACCATAGGCGTTCGTTGTGGTCTGATCCCTGAAAAATCCAATCTCATCAGCAATACACTCTTCAAGAGTTAATGTTGGAGTTTTGTTTCGCTTATCTCGTTCTAATTTAATTCCTCAAAATTCCTTGGCTCACCTAGATCCTTTATTTCAAATTCTTGCATCAATTTTAACTTTATCTCTTCTAATTTTCTTACATCATTGCTAACTATAAGCATGTCATTTACATATAATAATAATATTAAGAACTTAAGAGGCGGTCGGAACCAAATCGGTGACTTAGTTCGGTGCTTGTAATGAATGCTTATAATAATTTATTCATTTATTAATATGGTTAAAATATAGTCATTTCCTCTAGTCATGCATATAAAGAATAATTTAAAATAGTTAAAGCCACAAAAATATACAAAATATTGTTATAAAGCGAAAAATGCCACTTAACAACCGACACGACAGTTTTTTGCATGCGGTATATGTCAAGTCAGTTTGATATTTGTAATAAATGCTTATAATAATTTATTTACTTATTCATATGGTAAAAATATAGTTATTTTCTCTAGTCATGTATATAAAGAATAATTTGAAATAGTTTAAGCCATAAAAATATACAAAATATTATCGTAAAGCGAAAAATGCTGACTTGATATATATCGCAAGTCACCGATTTGGTTCCGACCGCCTCTTAACACCATCCGTCCAAGTAAATAAACATGGTTTAATTTCATGCGTTGTTAATCCAATTTTTTTTGCTGTCTGAACAAAGCGCTCGTTCCATCTCCTTGGACTAATCTTAAGTCAATATAGGGCTTTTTCTATTTACAAACTTTTGTTCTTTCACCTTATTTGTGATTATTTCTCCATCCGATACTTCCATGTAAATTTCCTTATCAATAGTACCATTCAAGAATGCAGTTTTCACGTTAAGCTGACACATCTAGGTCATATTTATTTATAATAGCAAGACATGTTCTAATTATTTGCATTCTTGAAACTGGTGCATATGTTTCGCTCAAATCGTAGAAATTTTTATCCTTAAATCCTCGAATTACTAGTCGTGCTTTGTATTTGATTTCACCACTCGATTCTATTTTACGTTGAAAAACCTATCTAGAATCTACAATTTTGCTTCTTTTACCATCAGTTGAAGTCGGTCTCTTTACTATTTTCCAGACATTGTTTTTGTTCATAGAATTTAATTCTGCTTTAACTGCTTCATTCTAATTTTCTTTGTCAAATGAGGCCATTGCTTCTCTGTATGAAGCTGGATCACGATGTAGATGTGCTTGAAAAACATGATGAATTTCTTCCTCTCATTTTTCTTTTCCTGTTCTCCCTCTTTTTCGTTTTTGTTCTCCCTCTATTTCTGCTTGTTTTTCTTGTTCATTCTCATTTTCATGTTGCTGTGTAAACCAAGTTTCTTGGTTAATTTCTGATGGACTATGCCATTCTGTTAATTCATTTTTAGAATCAATATCTCTAAATACTTTTGACTCATCGAACTTCACATCTCGACTTTTATGATACTTTCTTTCTTTGGAATAAAGATGTATCCTGTGTCCGTATAACCAATAAGAATAACTCGTTTTCCTAGTGGACTAAATTTTGGACCCGTTTTCCTTTGGATTTTAATGTAAACAACGTATCTAAATCGTTTTAACCGTACCAAGGTGATTTTAGCTTCTGGATTAAGTTTTGTTAAAGCAGCAACCATATCATTGGACTTGTGAGGTGTGCGCTTGTACATGTTTACATCGCTAGATCTCACATGCTCTCTGAGAAATGAAATCTGAGAACTGAATCAAAAATAAAAGCTCCAACCTTCCCCAGAGTATCCCGACCAAAGCGCTCTGCCACTCCATTGTGTTGAGGAGCGTCAGGTCTAGCTAGCTGTGATTCTGCTCCAATTTCAATATATCTGTGGTGCTACCTCCGGTGAATTCCGTTCCTTGATCGCATCTTAAATAGCAAAATTTTGCGTCACTTCCAATTAAGCCTCTCGTGCTGATGATAAATGAATCCAGACACTCTCCCGCTTCAGACCCACTTCTAACTGGATCTACCATAGCTAATCTATAAAAATCATTAATAAACACTACTATAAAGCGATAGCCTTTTAGATAGCCTTTTGGACTAATTGATCCCATTGTCTCACTGTGTACTTTTTGCAACGGAGCCATCGCTCGTTTTCTCGTTGAGGAGAAGGGTAGTCTGTTGAATTCTGAAAAATGACAAACTTCACAGTTTAATATATCCTTATCAAATCGAATTCCTTTGAGCTCTTTTAGATCTAGATTTTGTTTTTGAACTTCTTTGAGATACTCCAGTGGAGCATAACCTAGTCTAATATGCCAGAGATTGGCTAGATTGCCTAATTAATGATAGTTATCTGCATTCTCATTTAGTTTACCTGAGTCTTTCTCTTCTGAAATTATTTCCGTAGTAATTTTTCTATCACTAGTTATTTTATTGGCATCAGTAGTTTGAAAGATATCTCCTTCGTCATCAGCTAGTATCTCTACCCCTCTGTTTTCTAGTTTGTGTCCTAATTTCTTTCATTTTACTTAACGAATCCGTTGGATCCATTATTTGCTGCTGCAAAAAAAAGCAATCCTGTACGGCGATTCGCGTCAACTCTCTACATCACAATATCTCGAACCCTCAGTTCATTCCTCCGTTCAGTTCCTTTTCTTCGTCTAGATCACGCTTTAGTTTCACAGTCGAATCCACAACATACAGTAAGTCTAATGCTCCCGATTCGCCGGTTAAATCATCCAAAGATAAGTCTAATTTCATTGTACTAGTCAATTTATACTCTCCTTTAACAAACGAACCCGTACAAGCACTTAGAGGCGCGTTCAAAATTATATTTCTGCTATTAAAAACATTAACAAATATAAAAATTTCAAAAAAGAAATATATAATTTTTGAGAAAATTGCGTTTAACAGAAATCGCTTTTTTCGGTTATTTATAAATAACTCAAAATGATCAACTTGTATCATAAAAATCAGAACGACATTCAAAACTAGACGAAATCTTGCACATTTTTATCATAAGAACGTCCGGAAAGGTTGAAAATTGATGGAACTACAGCAATTTAAAAATTGAGGTTTATTTTCAATTTTTTAATTTTCATTTTTACACCCAATACTAAATACGCTGTATCGAAGAAAAAACATTTTTTTGGTGTGTTTCCACATTCATCGAGCATATCAAATTTTCGAAGTCTTCAACCATTTTGGCAACGATTTGTTGATACTTTGTACTCTTGTTATTACCTAAAAAGTTGTAACACACATCTTCAAAACTGAACTAACTAGGAGAGTATCAGACCTCCGGATCACGGATTTTGCTCAAACGTTGAGATAAGTTTTCAGATGTCAGAATATGAAAGGAAACAAAATTTTAGATCCCAACGCTCAATATTTCCCCAGTTACCGGCAGTTAAAGAAAATCACTAAAAAAGTTACTAGATTTTCAAACGCATATAATTCCTTAGCATTAATAGCTAGGAGCTTGAAACTTTTTTCAAATGAAAGCTGAGCTCAAATCCTTTCGAATTAGTAGTTATAGCATGTCAAAATATTATTTTTTCCCAAAGTTATAGCGTGATAAACATTGGACCTGATTTTTCTTTTTAAAACATTAATTAATAACAAAAGCTGAAATTGAGTCTAATGTTTATTACGCTATAACTTTGGGAAAAAATAATATTTTGACATGCTATAACTACTGTTTGGAAAGGATTTAAGTTCAACTTTTATTTAAAAAAATTTTCATGCTCTTAAGTATCAATGCTAAGGAACTGTGAGCGTTTGAAAATCTAGTAACTTTTTTAATGATATTCTTTAATTGCCTGCAGCTAGGGAAATATTAAGCGTTGGGGTCTAAAATTCTATTTTTTTTCATATTTTGACATCTGAAAACTTATTCCAAAGTTTAAGCAAAATCCGTGATCCGGAGGTCTGATACTCTCCTAGTAAGCTGCTCTTTTAAGTTTATTAATTTTTTTGATAAAATCTTCGTCTCTGAACATTTTACGAATCTGTGATCCATCAAACACTCCTTCTTTTAACTTGGTATCAGAAAGTTTAGGGATTTTAGAAGATAAATATTGAAATGTTTCCCCTGTTTCATCCAAGATTTTTACAAATTGTTTCATAAGACCAAGTTTTATATGCGAAGGAAGAATGAGAATATTTGATGGATTCACGAGAGATTCATTGATGATATTATTTGAGCCAGGGTTTAAGGGTGATCTCTCGGGACACTGTTTCAATCTGCTATAATGATTTCGTCTATCTCTGCTATCCCACAAACATAAATAGCAAGGATATTTTGTGAAGCCTAACTATTGTTCAAGAAGCAACGTTATTATTTTCAAATTACCATAAATCTGCCATAAGTGTTTTTGGTACTGAATTTTTCGTAAAAGTATTTCCATATTTTCATACTCTTCGTTCATAACGGTTGAGTGAGCGATCGATGTTGGTGCAAAAACATTTGTATCATGCAGCAGAACAGCTTTAATACTTAGTTTAGAAAAGTCGATGAAAAGTCGTCATCGTGAAGCTTGGTAAGCATTTGATTGGAACATATACATCAAATCTTCAACATCCTTACAAAACAATAAAGATCACTTTTTATCTATGATAAAATACTTTCAGAATTCAAAATCACAATTGTGATAAAATTTAACTTTCATTGTAGGTTCCAAAAGATTCTTTTTTTTCAAAAATGAAGCAAAAAAGAAGATCGTTCATCTCCGAATTAGTCCATCAAAATCAGTTTGTTGGTACGGTACGGGTGCTGTAACCGATTAAACAGAATTATATACAATTTTCCTCTTAGTTTTTGTGATAAAACCTTTAATGACATTAATGCAAAAGTAGCATTTTTTCGAAGTACGGGAATATCTCCAAATTGTTGAAGAGGAGAATTTTATGGAATTTCTAGTTTTCTGCGTCTTCCATTTCAACAATATCTTCTTACAAGCATTGCAAATAACAGATGAAAGCCAATCGTTATTTTTATCAATTCGTAAATCAAAAAGATCTTCATAAAATTTACAAATAGACTCGTCAATGTTTTCCCGCAAAGATTTAACTTTAAATTTTGAACAAATATAAAAAACTTTTGCACGAACTTTTGGGTTTTTTTTCTTGCAGCATTATATTTCACATTAGTCAATTCACCAACCAATGTGATAAGACGGTCGCTTGATAACAACGACTGGAGGCCCGCTTTCACACCCTTACCAACCGCCGATACTAAGGCTCCGAGATTCCTCGGCATCGTAAGATACTTGCGGGTGCTTGCCATGACGACATCTAAGCTGCAATCCAGGGACTCAGCTAGATAACGGGCTCTTCCGTTGCCCACCGTCTCCGCGATAAGGTGCCCTGGATGCAGACACACATAGTTTTAGGAATCCCCTTCGTAGTGGTGTTACGGTTATAACCTTTAACTCTAATGTTTAAATGTATATTAAATGTCAGTGGAAATTTGCATTGATAAAAATAGTCTAAGATAAACTGTTTTCGTTTAATTCAGGAGCAATGGGGTAATGGAGTTATGGTGTTACGAGATTACCAGGTTATGAGATTATTACAGTTTATTTCACCGTCCAAACGTATTTGGAATGTCAATAAAAATTTGCAATAGTACGAATTGCCTGGAATGAATTGTTTCTTTTTTATTCGGGGGCAAAAAGGTTATGGGGTTATATTATTATAGAGTTATGGGTTAAAGGTCACATGGGGTTATTGTGTTATGGTTTCAAGGGATCAAGGGGTTTCATATGAATGATTTATAATTATATAGTTTTAAAAAGCGATTTGAGGTTATGGGAAACTTTAGCCGTAAGAAGTCATTCTGACCTCAAATTCGGATTCAACGACCCCGAAAACAAATAGTTGACATGGTCTGACGCCCGGACCCAAAAATTTCCAAAATTTTCCCAACAAATTTAACATGGAAATGTAATTTTATCATTATTTTCTTGTATATGTCTTAAAAAATATTTTTGATGTTCAAAAATTGTTAAGCATAGATTACATGTTTTATTGATATTCTTATTTTTATTACATGTTTCAAAAAGTTCATGTCTTTGGAAATTTAAAATTCCTATACATTTCTTATCATATATTCTACACGAAAAGGGCATAGTTGGGTATGGGTATGAAAATTATTCACGCAACTTTTGAGATCTGACCTATACCATATTGTTTATTATGAAAAAAGAATCCTTTCTAAAAAATTTTAACCTCAAAGTTGAACGTGCAGATCCAAAAAGTTTAGATTAACTTACGTTCTGCATTTTTAAATCATATTTTTACCCTTTTCTGCAATATTTTTGATTTATTGTTATAATATCTTAATAATGATTCAATAGAGCATAATAATGTTAAGACAAGTTCATAATTGTAAACGTATACATACTGTAACTCTTTTTGGATTTGTAGTATTTCTATTTTATTTATTTTGACTATGATTCATAGATAAGTCTCAATCTTGAGAAACAAAAATTCTCAATTCCAACCTCAATCTCGATATTACACATGCACGATCATCTATTCTATTCAACTCTTTATTGTTCCATAGTTTATGATAAAGACGAACTATACAAAAAGGAGCGGCAATGGCCCCGTGGTGAGGCACGAGTCACAAGCCTCCTACTAATAGAAAAATACACATACATGCATGATGGTCTATCGAATTCAAAAAGAAGAAGACTACGACGAATTGAACAAGTAGAATACAATAATAGTAAAGCGATATGCAAAATTTTTTACATTTTGCTTTCATTTAGAATGATGACACAGCTACACAAAAAAATGTCAAAACCCACAGACCAGACCATGTACACTTTATGTTTTTGATCTACTGCCAAATTAGAATCCATGGTCTGCTTGACTCCATCATCTCAGGGTCACGGTCATTTCAAGGTGAAATTTACAAAATTAATAGCAACCATATTTTAACAGAATACGCATATGTTTTTGAGATCGCTAAATCTGAATCCGTGGTCTGCTTGACTCCATCATCTCAGGGTCACGGTCATTTCAAGGTGAAATTTACAAAATTAATAGCAACCATATTTTAACAGAATACGCATATGTTTTTGAGATCGCTAAATCTGAATCCGTGGTACGTTTTACCCCATCACCCCAGGGTCAAGGTTATTTCAAGATCAAATTATTATACCTTACACGTTTCTCATCAAATGATCGGTGCAAATGTTTTCTTTTACGTTTTTTCCCATTAATTTTACAATCTCCTTTCAAGATCCGGCAGTATTCGGCCAGCATACTAGTATTCTATCTACCTTGATAATGCTTCTCCATTACTTTAATGTCTTGGTGAAAACGCTCTCCCTGTTCTCCACTATAATCTCTACAGTTGTCAGGAAAACTATCCAAGTGATTGTGTAGAAAATGTAATTTGTAATTTATTAGGCAACGTATTTTCCCAAAGTTATCAACCATTTTAGATACAATTTCATTGTAATTTGGGCTTTTGCGATTACCTGATTTAGTAACTTCCTCAAAGCTAAGCCACACAGCTCTTTCAATGTTTTTTATAGAACTAATAAATTTATTTTAAGATATCATATTTCTAAATTTCTGGACCATCAAAAATACGTTCCTTCAATTTCGCATTTGACCTATTTCGAAATTTGCTTTTTAAGTATTTGAAGCACTGGCCATCTTTATCTGAAGCTTTAACAAATTGTTTCATCAAACCAAGTCTTATGTGTAATGGTGGAATAAGAACTTTTTCGGGTCAACCAATGGAGTAGCTATAACGTTACTCTTTCCGACTTGAAGAGATCTTCTTTTAGGGCATTTATGAAATGTATTGTGCTTTGCCCAGTCTCTTGTATCTCATGAGCACAAGAAACATGGCATCTTTGTAAATCCAGACTACTGTCCTAACAATATTCCAGAAACTTTCGAATCGCCACATATAAGCCATTTATGCTTGTTATACTGACTTTTTTGTAGTATAATTCTAAGATTGTCAAATGTTTCCTTCATTGTAACGGAATGCACTATAGGAACTGAGGTTCGTTTTTATATACATCAGGCTTTATTTCATTCATTAAACCTTTTACAGCATTACAATATACTATTTTATCACCATCATGATTTATTTTTTCAAAATATGGTTCGAAAATTTTGCTTCTTGTTCTGTAAAAAGATACTTTGGTAGAATTTGCCAACCGACTCATGCCTTTTAAAGCTGAAGCTAAATGTTCTGCTTCATCTTTAGGTAAGTTAAGCTCTTTAATCAAGCCGTTCAGTTTATTTAGAGTCCATAACTTTACGCTTTTGTCTTTTTGTCCCGCTGAAAGGAAAATTTTGTCATTGTCATCATCATCATCATCATCATCATTATCATCATCATTATTCAATTTCTTCATAACTATCACTTTCATAGAATTCATCTTTCAAATCATTTTTATTAATTGCTTCTCGATCGATGCCGTCACTGACTTCGTCGTTATCATGATGATCAGACTATGTACAGCTTACGTTTTTGAGATCGCTCAATCATCCGTGGTCCATTTGACTTCATCACCTTAGGGTCAAGGTCATTTCAAGGTCAAATCTACAAATTTAATTTTGAGATCAAATCTACAAAGGTAATTTCAAGGTAAAATTTACTGAATTCATGCAAAACAAACCTGCACTACGGTATCTTGGGGCTTGTAGTAAAATATTGATTAATTTTTAATTTAATACAAGGTTACTTTAAAGAATAAAAGATCATATTTAGTTTTCTTTTGTTTGTGAGATCGTACATTATACGATTTCAAAATGCATTAGAGTTTTCTGTGATATATGTCAAGAATTTTGTAAAAAATTAGCATGTCTTTTCTAATTGTATAAATATACGGTTAAATGAATAAGAAATTTAAAACATGAATTTTTTTCGTTAAAATTGTCTTCACCCGAAGACAGTGACGGCACTGATGAAGATGCAATCAATAATGATTTCAAAGATGAATCCTATGGAAGTGATAGTTATGAAGAAACTGAAAATAATGATGATGATAATAATGATGACGATGACGATATTTTTCTTTCAGCAAGCCAAAAAGACAAAAGCGTAAAGTTATGGACTCAAAATAAACTGAACGACTTGATTAGAGAGCTTAACTTACCTAAAGATGTAGCAGAACATTTAGCTTCAGCTTTAAAAGGCATGAGTCAGTTGGCAAATTCTACCTAAGTATCTTTTTACAGAATAAGAAGCAAAATTTTTTAACCATATTTTGAAGAAATGAATCATGATGGTGATAAAATAGTATAGAGAAAATAGTATAGCTCCAGAAGCAGAGAGAAAAACTGATATAGCCATCACATTCTGTATAAAAAAATATACCTCCATAGAAATTTTTCGTTTTTTGAGTCTCTTAGCTCTATCTCCGTCAATTTTTGAGTTAGGATAATGTTTTTTTTTTAATTTAGGTTTTTTGAAGCCCTATAAAATAAATTCTGATGATTTTTTTGTAGGTGCAAAATTCAAATTTCTAGAGACGTTTAAAAATTTTTTATTGAGATATTTCCAAATTTTTAAAATTGGTGGAACAGCGTCAAAAACGTAAAAAAAAACATTTTTTTGCGTATTTTCGCCTATACGCGGCCTAACCCTTGTATCCTACACTTTCGTTTGCAATATTTTTAAGTGAAATTTTATTTTTGGAAACACTCTGGGTTGTAATATATCAAGAATAACTCGAAATTTTCCAATTTTCACGTTAAAGCACTTCTAGAGACCTTAAAAACCCATTATACTAATAAAAATCCGTACAAATGTCCCGCCAGGTGAAACTCGTATCTTAATTCATATAACTATGCATATATTCTTACTATCTTCTACAGTATATCTAAATATATATAATTCAATACTATAAACAGGAATATACAGATATACTGAATGTATTGTTTTGGGTTATCATTCAAACACCACTAAACAGGATCAATCACCCTAATTCTTCCCAGTACGCCCAAACTCATGTGTACTGCATTTCTATTTATAGAAATAGATAGTAGATATAGGGTGAATCAGCCGGTAGCTGCACAAATCTAATTTGGAATAAGTTTTTTCAATTGAAATAATACTTATATCAGATATTATTTTATTCCCTGTCAAAAAAGTCCAGGTGGATTTCCAGGTGAATATTCCAAGTGGAATTTCAAGTGGATTTTCAGTCTGATTTACTTGGATTTTGAGTCTGATTCACTTGGATTTTCATAGTAAAAATCATGATGGATATTCACTATGAAAATCCAAGTAAATCAGACTGAAAATCCACTTCGAATTCTACGTGGAATCCCAGCTAGACATTTACGTATTTATGATGAAATTTGGGTAAAAACTGTAATTTTCTGCTTTTGAGAGAAAATTCAAAAGTAGTTGAACGACAGGATAGGAATTATTTTTTTGTGTTCCATTACAACCTACAAAAATACCTTTATTCATTAGATGAAATAGAATGTGAGAAAACAGGCTAAATAATCATTATTTTAGACCAAACAAAACTGTCATTCTATATGCTGTGAACTGTCTTATGCTTTTCGTGCGCATTCGCTTACCATAAAGAAATCAATAGCTAGAAAGCACGATGACCCTCTAACAAGCAATCATAAGTACTATTATATAAATTCATATAAATGAATTATTTTCATAATAAAGTCTTTTTATATAACTAAACCTATTAAACCAAAATGAGTATCAATTAAAATGCAGAATCTTCCATCTTTAAAACAAAGATTGTAATTTTTTAAGGTGATATTGGTAATAAATCAAACAAAAAAAAGTCTTACAAGGGTTTTCAAATGAAAATGGCGTAAAATGAGTTTGCGTGAAAGAGCTATGAGTGTGCATATGTTAAAAAACGTTGAAAAAGTTTTTTTTTACTTACCTTGTTACAGCTCTCAAACTGGGTGAAATTTTTATCTTTCAAATAGCATAAAAATGATAAAATTTAATTAATTCCAAAACAAAAAATAATTTAAATAATTAAAGTATATAAAATTGATAATATCAATTAATTTTTTAAAATTATAAAGTATTAACTTCATAATACTGTTGAGTGAAACGTTAGCACGATGGATGTAAACATTTTGCTGATCGCACCCTGGAAGGGCGCTATAAATTAGCATGTCGTGGACTTTAAAGATAACAAGTATGTTTAAATGATAGCAATAAAATAATATCTGATATAAGTATTATTTCAAATAAAAGAACTTATCCTTATCTGTATTTGTGCAGCTACCAGCTGATTGACCCTATATCTACTATCTGTTTCTGTAAATAGAAATGCAGTACACATAAGTTTGGGCGTACTGGGAACAATTAGGATGATTGCTCCCGTTAGGTGGTGTTTGAATGATAACCCAAAACAATACATTCAGTATATCTGTATATTCCTGTTTATAGTATTGAATTATATATATTTAGATATACTGTAGAAGATAGTAAGAATATATGCATAGTTATATGAATTAAGATACGAGTTTCAGCTGGCGGGACATTTGTACGGATTTTTATTAGTATAATGGGTTTTTAAGGTCTCTAGAAGTGCTTTAAGAGCAGGTCGGATTTGCTGTCCTTGTCTAATTGGCATTTTTGTTATTTACTCAAGTATTAATCGGTGTATCTGCAAATTGAAGGTTAAGCGCAATAGATATTATTATTACAAATATTTATGCACAAGAAAAAAAAAATCTATCGCTTTGTTTTTGAGAAAAATAAGGAACGCGAAAATATTATAAACATAATCTTTTACTTCGGCGTTCCTTACTTTTCTCAAACACGAATCGGTAGATTTTTTTTTTCTTGTGCATAGATATTCATAATAATAATATCTATTGCGATCAACCTTTATTTTGAAGATAAACCGATTAATACTTGAGTAAATAACAAACAACTCAATTGTTACTCGGTCGGTATCAGGTTCTACTCCGGCCTGCTGTTAACGTGAAAATTGGAAAATTCCGAGTTATTCTTGATATATTACAACCCAGAGTGTTTCCAAAAATAAAATTTCACTTAAAAATATTGCAAACGAAAGTGTAGGATACAAGGGTTAGGCCGCGTATAGGCGAAAATACGCAAAAAAATGTTTTTTTTTCGTTTTTGACGCTGTTCCACTACTTTTAAAAATCTGAAAAAATTTTTACATACTTTTGGTGCCTAAATAGATATTATATATTTTTTCCAAAGTGTCGTCTATCTTAGTTTTCAAAATATCTCAGAAAAAAATTTTCAAACGTCTCTAGAAATTTGAATTTTTGATTTGAAAAAAAAAACAGTATTCTAACTTAAAAATTGACAGAGATAGAGCTAAGAGACTCAAAAAACGAAAAATTGCGTTTTTGAGGTTAGGTTAAGGTTTAGAGGGCTGAAAATTTCCATAGAGGTATATTTTTCTATATAGAATATGATGGCCGTATCAGTTTTTCCCTCTGTTTCTGGAGCCAATTCACCTATCTTACCCGGCTAGATCCTTTCAAAATAAATCAGATGCAAAATTGAAGAGAGGTATTTTTGATGGTCCAGAAATTTTGAAAAATGATGTCTAAAGATAAATTTATTAGTTCTATAGAAAACATTAAAAGAGCTGTATGGCTTAGCTTTGAGAAAGTTACTAAATACTTTTTAGGTAATCGCAAAATCCCAAATTACAAAGAAATCGTATTTAAAATGGTTAAGAACTTTGGGAAAATAGGTTGCTTAATAAATTACAAATTACATTTTCTACACAATCACTTAGATAGTTTTCCTGACAACTGTGGAGATTATAGTGAAAAACAAGGAGAGCGTTTTTACCAAGACATTAAAGTAATGAAAAAGCAATATCAAGATAGATGGGATACTAGCATGCTGGCCAATTACTGCTGGATGTTGAAAGGAGATTGTTTAACTACTGGGAAAAACGTAAAAGGAAACCTTTGCACCGATCATTTGATGAGAAACGTATAAAGTATAGTAAGAAAAAATAAATGGCATGAATTTCAGTTCATCTCACGTGAATCTATTGATTTGACCTTAAAATGACCATGACCCTGGAGTGATAGGGTAAAATGGACAACGGATTCGGATTCACCGACCCCAAAAATATATGCATGCACTGTTAAAATATGGTTGCAATCAAATTTATAGATTTGACCTTGAAATGACCTTGACTCTAAAGTAATGTGGTCAAACGGATCACGGATTCGGATTCAGTAACCCAAAAAATATAAGCCTATACTGTTAAAATATGGCTGCCATCAATTTGGTAGATTCGATCTTGGAATAACCTTGACCCTGAGGTGATGGGTTCAAACAGACCACGGATTCTGATTCAGCGACCTCGAAAACATAAGGTGTTCGTGGTCTGTTCTGTGGGTTTTAATATTTTTTTTGTGTGGCTGCGTGATTAGAATAATTACAATAATATGAATAAAAAATAATTTTTTATATAGCGTTTCTCAATTATGGATTAAAAAATAATTAAGAGTTTAACACAGCTTCTTAATTGCTATTGGAACTAATAATCCTCGTTGTCTATATTCGTCTATAAATTCTAACCTGAATAAACATCCTATCCTATATTATATTAGAGTGGAACCCCTTTTTTCCGTTTCTCTGGTTCTCCGGTTCTCCAGTTCTCCGGTTCTCCGGTTCTCCGCATTTGTTAAATGTGTCTAATCTTTTGGTAATAAGAGTAGCAATTTTTTATTGGGCTCTATGCAATTAGTCCTCATTAGTCATAAGCATCTTTTTGGGTCATATTTTTTTGGGTCTTATATTTTCTTGCACCCTATATTTTTTTAAGCTCAGAATTTTTTTGGTCTCTATATTTTTTGGGCTATATATTATTTTGGGCCTTATATTTTCTTGCACCCTATATTTTTTTGGGCCCAATATTTTCTTTTAATTTATATTTTCTTAGGTTCTATAATTTTTTTGGGTCCTATATTTTATTTAGCTCTATATTTTTCTAGGCCTTATATTTTTTCGGGCCTAATATCTTTTTTGATTTTATATTTTCTTGGGCTCTATATTTTTGGGCCCAATATTTTTTCGATTCTTGTATATTATTGGGCTCTATATTTTTTTAGGACCAAAATTTTTTGGGCCCAATATTTTTTCAATTCTTGTATATTATTGGGCTCTATATTTTTTTAGGACCAAAATTTTTTTGGGCCCAATATTTTTTCGAAATTAATATTTTCTTGGGTTTTATAATTTTTTTGGGCCTTATATTTTCTTGCACCCTATATTTTTTTGGGGCTAATATTTTTTTTAAATTTATATTTTCTTGGGTTCTATAATTTTTTTGAATCCTATATTTTATTTAGCACTATATTTTTCTGGACCTCATATTTTTTTGAACTAATATTTTTCTGGGCCCAATATTTTTTTGGTCTCTATATTTTTTTAGATTCTATATTTTTTGGGCCTTATATTTTTTTGGGCCTAATATCTTTTTTGACTTTATATTTTCTTGGGCTCTATATTTTTTTAGGACCAAAATTTTCTTGGGCCCAATATTTTTTTGAAATTAATATTTACTTGGGTTTTATAATTTTTTTGGGCCTTATATTTTCTTGCGTCCTATATTTTTTTGGGCCAATATTTTTTTTTTAATTAATATTTTCTTGGGTTCTATAATTTTTTTGGGTCCTATATTTTATTTAGCTCTATATTCTTTTGGACCTTATATTTTTTTAGGCCCAATATTTTTTTGGTCTCTATAGTTTTTTGGGCTTTATATTTTCTGGGCCTTATGTTTTTTTAGGTCCCATATTTTTTTTTGACTTTATATTTTCTTGGGCTTTATATTTTTTATGCCCAATATTTTTTCGATTCGCATATATTATTGGGCTCTATATTTTTTTAGGACCAATATTATTTCGGGCCCAATTTTTTTTTAAAATTAATATTTCCTTGGGTTTTATAATTTTTTTGGGTACTACATTTTATATAGTTCTATTTTTCTGGGCCTTATATTTTTCAGGCACTACATTTTTTTAAGCCCTATTTTTATTGGGCCTCATATTCTTTTTGGGCCTGAAATTTTCTTGGCCTCTATATTTTTTTGGGCCCAATATTTTTCGATCCTTATGCATTCTTGGGCTCTTTATTTTTTGGGCCTAATATTTATTCAATTCTCATATATTCCTGTGCTCTATATTTTTGGGCCCAATATTTTTTTAAAATTAATATTTTCTCGGATTCTATGATTTTTTTGGGTCCAATATTTTATTTAGTTCTATATTTTCCTGGGCCTTATACTTTTCGGGCCCTACTTTTATTTGTGTGCTATTTTCTTTGGGCCTTATATTGTCTTGAGTTCTAATTTTTTTGGGCCAAATATTTTTTCGATTCTTATATATTCTTGGGCTCTATATTTTTTTTAAATTCATATTTTCATGGGTTCTATAATTTTTTTGGGTCCTATATTTTATTTAGCTCTATTTTTTTCTGGGCCTTATATTTTTTAGGCTCTACATTTTGATGAGTTTTATTTTCTTTGGGCCTCATTATTTTCGGCCTCTTATTTCTTGGCTTTCATATCTTTTTTGGTCCTATATTTCTCTAGGCCTTATATTTTTTGGAGCTACTTTTTTTCGAGTACTATTTTCCTTGGGCCTTATTTTGTTAGGCCTCTAATTTTTTTGGGCCATTTATTTTTCTGAGCCTTATTGTTTTTTAACTTTTTTTTGGGTTTTCATTTTCTTTAATCTTATATTTTTTGGGCGCAATATTTTTATTTTATATTTTCTTGGTCTCTATATTTTTTGGGCCCAATATTTGTCTGATCCTTTTATTTTTTTTATCCCAATATTTTTTTTATTCTTATTTTACTTGAGCTCTATATTTTTTTGATTCTTATTATTTCTTGAGCTTTATATTATTTTGGCCCAATGTTCCTTTAAATCTTATTTTTTTCATTTTTATGTATTCTTGGCTCTATATTTTTTTGAGCCCAATATTTTTTAGATTCTTATATTTACTTTGGCTCTATATTTTAAGCTCTACATTCTGTCATAATAAACTAAATTAAACTTTATTTTCAATAATGTTCATACGGCTTCCATGTCGTACAATTAGTAATGTTTGCCTGAAATCTCCTGATGCAATCACAGTTTTACCACCAAAAGGTTGGTTCACATCGCATAAATCTTAAAAAAGACGATCAACTGCTTCAAAAGCAAATTTTGAAGTCATGGATATTTTATCCCAAATAATTATTTGTGTTCCCTTTGTTTGCGTTCTGCAGAATTTGGCTTAACATTGCAAGTTGTACAATCTGTTATATTTAAGAGGACGTTGTATCTCTCTATCCTTTTCTAATCGAAAAATGTAGGTTTTCGGAAAAACTAGTAGTTATTACTGGAAATCAATAGTTGTCCGCAACTCGTACAGTAGAAAACAATATTATTTCTACCGAGAACGAATTAATTCTCTAGCCTCACTCATGATTTTGTGAGTATATCAAACTTTTTTTGAAAACGAAGCATCAAAATTGATTTCATTATTAATTAATTTATTTATTCCAGCGGCTTCTTAATGGTAGTTTAAATGTTGTATGCACGGTTTTTCCATCAACTAATGAATTTGCGGCTATAGCTGTCCAAGCTACACATAAATAATGTACAGTATGATATTTAATATCAACTATTAAAATGTTAAGTAAATAACTTCTTTCACCTGGTCCATCTTTAAAAATATATTTTTCTCTACTTTGGTTGTTTAAACTTTTTATAGTAGAGTTGAATATTTGCCTTTGTTAATCATCTAAAGAATTTATTTCCATTTTTGATTCATTAAGAATATTATTATTATGATTTAAGATTGTTTGATTATTATCTTCTTCTATAAATGTGCTTATGTTAGGTAAATTAAAATCATTTAAAGAAAATCCATTGACTTGTAAATTATTTTTAATAACATTCAGTGCAAGATTTTCAACTATATTTTTTTCGTATTTAGGATAGTATAACTTATCTTTATATTTTTCATATAAATCTCGTGAATTCATAGTATTATGAAAAACGCAAATGAAAGCAAATAATTCATAAAGAATATAAAAAAATTCTGTTGAAGATGCTTCTTCCAAATATCTATCCCATTCTTCATCTTCATTAATTAATTGTTTTGCCTTAGCTGCCTTATAAAATGAATTGTACATCACATCATCAACAGTACGCAAAGCTTCGAAAGACGTGGCTCCTTTTACATGTAATAGTAATAACCTAATAAAATAACGTTCTCTATCTTTCGGACTTACTAAGTATATTCTACTAAGTATTGGTTCTCTTTTTTTTATTCTACTTTTTCAGTTTTTCATCAAATGTATAAAAATTTAGTATTTCTGAATACAAGTGATTTCGTGCTTCAAAATCTTCTCTATTTAATTCAAAAGATGCTGTTAAAAGATGTTGCTCCCACATTTTTTTGCATGATTATTTATTCTTCTTCTTCTTTAAAAAATACGTTTCGTTGATTTTCTTCATGAACGCTTAGACGTTTTATAGTATGTGAAATAACATTTGAAGGATATTCTCATAACCTGTGCATTACTTGAGGTGGACATAAATATCGTGTATTAATGTATTGTTGGGTTTCGTCATATTCATATTCAACATTTTCACGATTGACATTTTGAAAAGTGTCTTTATTTTCTGGTTGAAAATCCACATTCACTTGATGTATTTTAATGTATGCACAATCATGACCTTTAGTATTTAAATAAATATTTAATGCAGTGTACAGTGAAACAAACTTCTACGTGTATGTGTGCATTGAGATTCAATAATAAGTAAGGATTATAAGGAACAATAAATCCATTATCTGCAATTCTTTCTGTAAATTTATTTTTGAGAATTATTTTGACGCTATCATTTTTAAGTTTGTATAGTAAATATCCATTGGATTTAAATGTTGTTGTGTTATTAAATTTTCTTGGAAGATTTTCAGTACATTGTTTCGAATTTTCATCCATACACGGACAATTTATATTTTGCATTCCACAGGGACCGCGTATCATAAATTGTTTAACAATACTATATATTTATGGATAAATATTTCTATTTGGGATTTCTGCACTTATTATTTTATCAACTTTTTCAGATGTATCAAATTTATTATATTTATCCAAGAGTAAGTTGTTACTAACATAAGCATATGCGATAATCCTCGTTTTTTAAATTTAATCTAATAACTATATGCAATACATTTTCCTAATATTCCCATTTTCATTACTAAATTTTTGAGTTCTTCTACTTTCTGATAAAATACTTTTGTTATAATATCTGGTCTATCTATTGCATTTTCATAAATTTTCAAGTTTTCAGTTATTTCTTTTCAATGTGGGTTACAGGTCATAGTTGCAAAAAGGTCAGGTTTACCACGATAGTTTACAAGTATCATTGAGTCAATGTAATTTTGTTTTAAAAATCGTAGACTTCCTGTAAAGCTTGACGGTAATATTACCATTTTTCCAATTTTTGAAGAATCTAATTTTTTTTTTATGTAAATAGTCCATAACACCTTTGTAACAATCACTTCTTAATACGTTTCGGTTTTTTTCGTATGAAATATAATCTGAAAGTTTCAACTTTTTTATACGCATTAACAATTAACTGTTGAGATAATTTTCGCAAATTAAGGAATGGATTAAATTCATTTTTAACACTAAATCTATAATTATGAAATTTAAAATTTGAAATATTAGATTTTCCAAATTTACTTTTCATATTTGGCATCCATTCATAACCACCATTAGGATAAATAAGCGGATATGTCATAGAATCTGTATGTTTGCTAATTGTCGGTATACTAATTGGTTTATCATACTTACAAGGAGAGTGTTTCACCTTCGGGTCACCGTTTTGCTCAAATTTTGGGAATATTTTCTGGATGCAGAAATATGAAGAAAGCCAAAATTTTAGAGGCCAACGCTCAATATTTCTCTAGTTACAGGCCATCAAAGAAAATCACTAAAAAAGTTACTAGACTTTTCAACGCTTATAGTTCCTTAGAATTATTAGCTAGAAGCTTAAACCTTTTTTAAATGAAAGCTGAGCTCAAATCCTTTCGAAATAGCACCTATACCATCTCAAAATATTATTTTTTCCCAAAGTTAGAGCGTAATAAAGATTGGACCTGAATTTTAGCTTTTATTATTAATCAATGTTTTAAACAAAAAATTCAGGTCCAATCTTTATTACGCTCTAACTTTGGGAAAAAATAATATTTTGAGATGGAAAAGGTGCTATTTCAAAAGGATTTGAGCTCAGCTTTCATTTAAAAAAAGGTTTAAGCTTCTAGCTAATAATGCTGAGGAACTATCAGCGTTTGAAAATCTAGTAACTTTTTTGGTGATTTTCTTCAATGGCCTGTAACTAGGGAAATATTGAGCGTTGGCCTTTAAAATTTTGGCTTTCTTTATATTTCTGCATCTAGAAAATATTCCCAAAATTTGAGCAAAAACGGTGACCTGAAGGTGAAACACTCTCCTTGTTAGAGTAAATGACAATATCACGTTCAATAGAAGGAAGATCTTCTTCTTCAACATATACTATTGCAACTTCATTACAGATAGGTAGATTATATCTATTTTTATTCAAATTATTATTGCGGACAATAGACATAGTAACAGTTCTTAGAGGACAATAGATTTTTGCACATAATTGTAGTTCTTCTTCTTCTACTTTAAGCATCATTTTATAGGCTTCAGCATAAGGGTTAATGTCTCTTATCAAAATATCAAAATTATTTAATAATGTTGAATTTATATTAAACTTATTCCGTTCAATATTTGCCATTTCATTATCTTAGATATATAATTGTCCATATTTACGTGCTTCATCTCTATTAGGATGTTACGCATATACATTATGTTAAATTTGTCCACATATTCTAATAACTTGTGGTCCTTTACCCGGCAATGTATCAAAATTACCACCAAAATTTGCGAATGTGAAAGCATCATTGTACAACCTAACATCTCGTCAAAAATCAATAATTTCTTTCGTTAATTCAGTTACTAAAAACTTTAATTGTTCTGGGTAAGGAGGATTTTTTAACAATTCTACTTCACCTTTATGACAACAATTGGAGAAATCGTTACTTTTAGTATATTCAAAAGCAAAATGTTTCGCATCACAATAAACACATTTATTTGTCATGGAACCAATGTTATTTTCAGATATGAGATTTTCATCGAAATATATATTTGCTATACAACCAATCAGTTTCGAATTAATTTTTTCATTTAATTTCTTCAATTATTTTTCTACTTTGTCCTTTATTGTTTTATCAATAACTTTGTTTAATACAATATTATGATTGTTATTATAATTATTATTATTGTAATTTTTATTGTAATTATTGTCTTCAATTTTTAATCGTTTACACTTAATAAATAATATCTTAATTGATAAGAATCATATTTATGTTTTCGCTTTTTCCCATTTATTGGTTTATTTATTGTAGTATAATCATTAACATCTTTATTGTCATCAATTTCCATTTGTTTACACCTTGTGCGTAATTTTTTCAATTGCCAGCAATCATTTTTTACTCATATTTTCTTAATAATATCGGCATTTTCCAATTTTTGATTTTTAATTTGTACTATTCTCTCATATTCATTATATTGTTCACTAATAACTTTTTTATAAGTATCTTTTTTTGCGTAATTTATCTTTTCCATGCAATTTTTTCAATTTATTAGTATCTTCATTTCCCCTTGATTTTATTTTTAATAACTTAATATTTTCAATTTTTTTTATATTCATTTAGTTGTTCTTCTTTCATTTTTATGCAAGCTTTTTTCTGACGTGTAGCTTTAATTGTACGTATTCGTTTCATTTTATCAGTACCCTTTTCTATCTTTGATTTCATTTTTGTTATTTTAGTATTTTTTAATTTCTCTTTATATATATTGGGTTTTTTTTCTTTAATTTTTATATAAGCTTCTTTCTTACGTAAAGCCTCAATCGAACGTGTTTGTTCCAATTTATCAGTACTGATCTTTTCCTTGAATTTTAATTTTGTTATCTGAGTATTTTCTTATTTCTCTTCATATTTATTTAGAATTTTTTCTTTGATTTTTATATAAGCTTCTTTCTTACATGAAGCCTCATTTGCATGTATTTGTTCCAATTTATCAATTTTCATTTTTTTCTTGAATTTCAATTTTTTATCTTAGTATTTTTTAATCTTTCTTCATATTTTTTCGGTTGTTTTTCTTTAATTTTCATATAAGCTTCTTTCTTGCGTAAAGCCTCATCCACACGTATTTGTTCCAATATATCAGTACTCATTGTTTCCTTGAATTGCCATTTTGTTATCTTAGTATTTTTTAATTTCTGTTTATATTTATTTGGTTGGCTTTGTTTCATTTGTATATAAGCTTTTTTCTTACGTAAAATTTCTTGAACACGTCTTAGTTATAATTTATCATTACTTTTTTTTTCTTGCATTTTCATAATAATGTCTTTTTCTGAAATTTTTTTATATTCATGAAATTGTTCTGTTACCATTTTCCTATTAAGAGAAGGTCGAGTATATCTGTCCTCTTCTAATCAAAGAATTGATTTTTTTACAAAAATTAATAATTGTAGCAAAGAATAAGAAGAAAGCCGCATCTCGTATAATAAAAAGCAAGATTCTCTTTTATGGAAAAAATTATTTTTATCGCTATGTTTTTAAGAAAACCTTAAAAAACTGAATCGTCCATCCTAACCTCTATTTTTCAAGTTTATCAAGGTTTTCTTCAAAACGAATCGATGAAAATAATTTTTCCTCAACAAAGAAAATCTTGCTTTTTATTATACGAGATGGGGCTACTTCCTTATTTTTTGCTACAATTATTAGTTTTTGCAAAAAAATTAATTCTTTGATTAGAAAAGGACATAGATATACGACCTGCTCTGAACGGAATGTCGGAGCTGCAGCAATTGAGTTTTGCTTTTTTTATTTTATCAATATCTTTTTTAATTCATAAATTAAACAAATATAATGACTTGTCCGCACTAAAGCTATATTAATACAATCATTTTTGTAAATATTAAAAATCATTTGGACTTGTTATTTTTTTATGAGCTTGGATTGGAAATCAGATATCAAACTCGATAAACCTAACCATAAAATACGATACATTGAAAGTTTTTATTATAACTTTGTATGTACGATATTTTGGTGGATTTCTCGAGTTGTCCGCATTAGAGTTTAATCTTACAAATTTTTACTTTGTAGCAAAAAAACTCGATTAAACGCATCGTTTATTCATAAGTTAGGATTGGAAATATTATTAGAAGGCGGGCAGCTTCGTCATGCTCTCAATTCCTGTTACAAATAAAGCTTATTTTTCATCTATTTCTTTTAATTTTTTTTTCTTTATTTAATTTAATCTTAAGTGTGCCAATTTTACTATCATTATAATTTAAGAGGATTTCATCGATTTCCATTATATCAGTATTTGGTTTTTTAAAAATTTGTATACGAAATATCATCGTCAATTTCCATCAAAATTGTTTCATGATTCGAATTCTTTTGTTTACGATACATTTCCATGATCTTTTTTTGTTCTGCCAATGAATGCATTTGTGAGGTTTTTTCTAATAGTTCAAGCTTGGTGAAATCTAAATTCAATGGTATTTAATTTAGACGTCGCTCATGACCAAAACTCCTCCTTATCGTGTCCGGTGGATTATCGTAATTAATATTTGCATCATTATAATTTTGCAAAACTGGAATCATTCTTATTTGTTGCATTCAAAAAATTCTTGATAAACGTAATCTCATTGAAGAAACATCATATTTTAAACAACATGGACCTAAATTATCAAGTATTGCAATAGCAAAAACAATTCCAAAAACGCCACAATCATAATTATCTGTTTGTGATTGTACTGTTTCGAATACTATGCTCAATTCTGATTTGTTTGGAAATAATCTGTTAATATAAATCTTATGCTTATCTGGTAGATATTTAAGATTTAAACTGTCATATATATGAATTACCTTATTATTATAATACACACAAATCCGGTGACACTTTTCCAAATTTTCAGAAAATAATAACTGTATAAATTCTCCATCAATCGGTACTGATTTAATATGTTGTGGTCTTTGAATTATTAAAGTTAATTGCATGTTGAATGAGGTGTATCAGTTTGAAATATTATTAAATTCTAATATATGAATATCAGTTAACATGAAAGCAATTCCACTATACAATCTCTGTCCTTTAACAATCAATTTATCTTCCTCAGTCAGAACTATTATTGAAAATTAAAATTCTTTTAAGAATTTTAATTTATTTTCAATGAACTTTTTCCAAAGATATTCAAAAAATAATTTCTTTTACATTAACTTATTTAATTTGCTGCCTTTTTACTTTAAGGGGATGTAAAATGGACACTACACCTGTACTCGTAAATATTCACTATCTTTACATTTTATTGCAAAATTTTCAATAAAAAAATGCATTAAGTTGTAGTATGTACCATGAAGATTATTCAGTTAAATTTTTAAATGAATTCATTCATTAGTTATTGAGAATTTTGGGTTCCAAAATTATCTATTAAAATTTTTCAATTCAGTACAGGAATCCAAATATCTCAAAAGCTAATGAATAAATTTATTTGAAAACTTATCAAAATAATCATCATGGTACATACTACAAGCTAATGCATTTCTTTTCTGGAAATTCAGCAATAAAATAGAAAGGAAGCTAATATCTATGAGTACAGGTGTAGTGTCCGTTTTACATCTCCTTAAAAGCTGAAAAATAAAAAAAAATGATGAAAAATGCTATGAATTAATTGTTATATGATAAATAAATAATAATAAAATTTATAAAAATAATAGAACGATAAAAAATGGTTATTTTCAGCAATTATACATTTATATAAATATATATATATATATATATATATGGGACATTTCACACAAACTGGAAGAGCAAAAAAATAAAAATCGCTGAAACTCTGAGAATATATTCTGTTTGTTACCAAAAATGTGTAAAAAAATTTTCAAGGATTTAGATGGGAAGAATCAAGAGCCATAGATCCATGAAATTTGGAAATTTTTCAAAATTTTTGGAAAAGTAAAAACTTTATGATTTTGTTTCTGAAAATCCTGATGTTTTACAAAGAAATTCATAAGAATACTTCTTGTTGTAAATGGAGAGAAGAGTTAGCATGATTCTTTACAGACCTAAATTTCGAAGTTTTCTATTGGTTTTCACATGCATTACATGGTAATTGGAATCACTCATTGTTTGTCACTTCAGAAATTGCTTTTCGAGGGCTTACTTTTTTCTATTTTTTATAAACTTCAGAATAAATTTTCGATTGTGTAAGAAAGAGCCACCAATAAGGAGTTATGACAGTTTGAAATATATATTTTAATGTATCATTCATTTTTTATATTGAATATAAATGTATATTTTCATCCATAATTAATTTTTATATTGAAAATAAATTATGCATGAAAATATATATTTTAAACTGTCATAACTCCTTATTGTTGGCTCTGACTTACATGATAAAAAATTCATTTTAAAGTTCATGTAAAATAGAAAAAAATAAGCTCGCGAAAAAAAATTTCTGAAGTGGCGAACCATGAGTAATTTTAATTACCATGTAATACATATAAGAACCAATAGAAAACTTCAAAATTCAGGTTCTGTGAAGAATCGTGCTTACTCTACTCTTCATTTACAAGAAGAAATATTTTTATGAATCTCTCTCTAAAATATCAAGATTTTCAGGAAAAAAAAAATTAAGTTGGGACTTTTCTAAAAATTTTGAAAAATTTTCAAATTTCAAGGATCTATAGCTCTTGATCCGTCTAATCTAAATCCTTGAATATTTATTTACATCTGTTGGATAACAAAAAGAATATATTCTTAGAGTTTCAGAGATTTTTATTTCTCTGCTCTTCCAGTTGGTGTGAAATGTCCCACATATATGAGGATATCCATAAAACTTATAACATTTTAATAAACTCTGAAATGCTTAATTAAAAATACTCTAACTCAGCTTTCTGACTAGGTACATAAACCTAACACCATTCAAATTAATAGTTTTGAAGCCAATAAATAGATGCTGGTATTTTCGTGATAGTATATAAAAACTTATTCTCAATATCATGAAAATTATCGAAACGAGTAACCATTTTACGTGACAAGTCATATAAAAATGCAGAATTTTCGAAGATTTATAGAAATATTTAATTTAATGTATTGGATAATCCAAAAAAATCATAAGGAATTATTTTTTGACTTCATTACGAAGAATTTAAGCCGAGTTAAACTTATGTGCCCGCTCAAAAAGTTGATTAGCAGCCTGCAGAAGATATGAAGTATATTTTTGGTAAAATTTAAGATAGCTCAACATTTTTATAAGGTACACAACTTTGACCCGGCTTAAATTCTTCGTAATGAAGTCAAAAAATAATTCCTTATGATTTTTTTGGATTATCCAATACATTAAATTAAATATTTCCATAAATCTTCGAAAATTTTGCATTTTTATATGATTTGTCACGTAAAATGGTTACTCGTTTCGATAATTTTCGTGATATTGAGAATAAGTTTTTGTATACTATCACAAAAATATCTTGATCTATTTATTGGCTTTAAAACTATTAATTTAAATGGTGTTAGGTTCTTGTACCTGGTCAGGAAGCTGAGTGAGAGTATTTTTAATTAAGCATTTCAGAGTTTATTAAAATATTAAAAGTTTTGTGGATATCCTTATATATATATATATATTTATTCATTAAAAAAAGTTTGTTGTAAAAAGAACTAAAATGAAAATTATTTTGAGTTATTTCTAATAATTGTATTCTTCGATTTATTGACAGTTATTTACGGATATTTGCAGTATTTACATTTAAAAAATGTATAAATGATAATAAACAATCATTATTTATCTCCAGCCTAACGCTTTTTCATTATTATTTACAGTTTTCAATATTTTCTTATAATCCTTTGATTATTCACAGTATTATTCTACTTTAAAAAAATAATTTTCATACAAGGTGATGAAATATTTAACCATAAGATAATATATATATATATATATATATATATATATATATATATATATATATATATGTTGCATATCACAAGAAAATTTACACATCAAAACTAATTCTCTAATGTAAAGAATAAAAAATTGAATTCATAGAATTTTGAAATTTTGATATGGGAATACTTTTTATAAATAACTTTTTAATAACTTTGAAAAATGATGAATTTTATAAATAACTTGTGGTATTAAATGCTAATTAAATTTCGTTTTAACATGAAGATAATTATTCAAGTTGGAAATGTATTTAATGAAATAATATAACTATTTATAAGTTTTCACTTAAGGAGGTACCTTCGTCCACCACTCGAGTCAAATTTTCAATATACTTATTTGATTAAAAGTTACTAGATATCTCCCCTCCCCAAGAATATATGTTTTGTATGGTGATTTTCACACACTCGATAGAATTAGAATCGATATAAAAAAAAAATAATTTTTATTTAAAACTAAAAAATTAAAATTAATTAAAGAGCTAAGATCATCATCTTCACTGTCCAAATCATTTACATCTTTTTACGAAATTTGAAAATTTGAGGTTACGGTGTGTTTTTGCCACCATCCGCTATGTACGATAAAAGTAACTAGAATCGTACATAAATGAATAATTTATTTATTTATATTTCCATGTAAAAGTAATGAAAGTTTCTGAAAATTATTTTATACGTTGCCAGTAATATTATGTTTATCCTCAAAAAATTTCACTTTATTCTGTTTTTTTATTTTAAGATCAACTACAATATTAACGTGTCCCCATAAGAACCAATGTTTTAAAATTATTCTAATTTCTCATTAACGAGATAACGAATCTTCATAAAATTTTATATGTGCATTTTAGACATAAAAACAAACAAGTTTGCATAGTTTCGACCAAATCTGTTTTGTCATACTAAAGCGAAGGTACCTCCTTAATAATAATTTCTTAAACTTCTTATTCATAGTTTAAAATAACATTAAATATATAATTATCATTTTCATAGTTTTTATAAAATATTATGTAAATTTTATAAGTATATATTATTTAAGGAGATGTAAAATAGACAGTACACTTGCGCCGATGAATATTGACTATATTTCCATTGTATTTCAAAATTTTGAATAAAGAGATGCATTAACATATAATTTTTAAATAAATCTATTAATTAGTTATTGAGGAGTTTAGATTCCAATCTTATTTACTAATATTTTTCTATCTGGAATCAGAAATCTAAATATCTTGAAAACTAATGATTAGAATAATTTGAAAATTTAAATAAATAATCATCATGGTATCTACTACACTTTGAAAAATTTTCTGGTAACTATACCAGTTCTCTGTAAATAATTACATGTTTTAGCGACGTGAAGCTACATTTTTATGTAACTTTACATCGCTAAACGTAGGTCCTACTATGATCGCGGTATTTTCCCCGTGCTTAGCAGGGTAATGTTACAGTCAATATCAACATGGCTGTCCGGTAAAAATACATGAAATACGTGAACTTTCGCGACAATAGAAACACATTTCAAACGAGAACACATTTCATTCAAGAAATATTTTATCCTTATTAATTGATGTTTAACATAAAGTTATTAAATAATCTTTTCAAATTTCATAGTGTCATGAGTAATAAATGTTCAACGTATATTTATTATTAAATTATATCGAATGTAGGTTAGAAACGATGGATTATGTAATTTTACCGGTTTTCATGTGTATTTAACACGCTCAGCAAGGGTCCCGATACTTACCATGCTTAACTATGTAAAGTTCCGAAAAATTTTTTACTGTGTACGAGTTAATACCAACGAATATAGACGCTTATAGAAGAGTACTTCTGGGTTAACTTTGGCCGCCCAGCTTTTGGAGGACACTTTAACATTACGTGTATATCTATATATATGAAAACATCAGTATATATAGATATAGAAATACATGTCATTTTAGTAGCGCCACCACGTGGCTGGAGGACATAAGCTCTAGATTTTGAGCCCCTGTCCGCCCATTTAAAGTACGCTTCTATCAGCGTCTATCTTCGTTGTTAATACATTCCTTTTATGGAAATTCAAAAATAGAATGGAAAGACATCAGTTAAATATGACAGTTAATTTTTATATCTTCTCATAGTGAAATATAATCAAACTTTATCAACAGATTCAACATAATAAAATAATTGTACTTTCAATGATCATATTTAATACAAATTTTAGAGTGATATTACAGAATATTATTTTTTTCCGCATTTATAATAAGTGTTTCGCAAAAAATAAGTAAATTTTCTTTTGAAATGTTTACTTTTTTAGGGGAAATTTCACTTCTATCTAGACAGTTCATAAATATAAATTCATAATTATAGACATAATAAGAAAAAATTATTCATATTTCATATATTTTCCTATCTTTATAATTGACTATTAAAAAAAATTTAATATCAAATAAATAATTTGTTTAAAGTGTAATTTAGAAAAATTATGTTCAAACGATATTAAAAAAAATATTTTTATATCACGTAATGATAATTTTTCAAATGAGGTTATTTGATGTATTTTAAAAATTAATATGTTTCTCTTATTAAAAATATTATTGCTTTAATGAAATGTAATTTTAATATATTTAATCGTTAACAATTTTTATATGAATGACAAATTATTTAAATACTAACACGTGTACAAATGAAAATGTAATTAAGGTTAAATGTATGTTATTCATAAAAAATTGTTAACAAGTAACTTTTTGAATAATATATTTTCATGAAAACTAATTTAAATACTTTATTTTCTGAATGATAATTAAATAAAATTTTAATTTATTAAATTTAGTCATACAATTATAAATATATAATATTTATATAACCGTTCATCAAATAAAATTATTATTTTTTTAATATATATATTAAAATAATTATTACAATACATTGTAGTTAAATAAAAATGTTTATTTTAATAATTATAGCGTTGAAATTCATTTTGATAAAAATGTTATTTGATTGTCATTAACAGTATTATTTTAACTATATTTGAAAGGTTACTTGTCATCAATGAAAAAATATTTAATTATTTAAATTAATAATTTATTAATATCAAGAATTTTCTAAAAATTATAATATTTACGATATGCAAACCTTACTTGTGATACATACACTTTGTAATATTTGTATCTCATTAAAATTTTATATTAGATGCAAAAAGGATTGTTAAGTTATTGCAAATAGTAATTTTATTATTCTGAAATATTCAAATTTAAAATTAACCAAAAATGTATATTTTAATTTTATGGTTTTTCAATTTAAATTTCGTATTTCATATATATAAAATACATTTGTGAAGATATTTTTATTAGAAATAAACACAGAATTTTTTTTAATCATATTTCATGTAAAAATTAATTTCATAATTCAAATTCATGGTCATATATTAAGTTCTGGAAATTATAGTTGTTACTCAGTTCCCAGTTCTCAGTTTCTTTATATCAAATATCGTACTATCTTTGTTTTTCTTATGAAAGTAGATTGAGAAATAGTCACTTGATGAAATAAATTATACGCTTTTTTACTTTAAGCACATGTGTACATATATTTTTATATTATGTTTCATCAAATTATTTTTAATTTTATTTAGTACTCAAAATCAACTTAAATTAATCAATTCTTATTTACTTAAAATTAGTCATTTATACATAATAATATAATAAAAGAAAATT